>WFKH01011801.1:11296787-11312394 GCA_016163765.1 Magallana hongkongensis
TATGCGTCAATACGATTAATAGTGCATTTGTTTTTGTTTGAAAGGTGGATATGATATCCTGTCATTTCTAAAGATATTCACAGGAAAAATGTCTATTTAAATGCAAAAATGATATAAAACAGCGCTTTACGAAATATTGACTTAGGAATCTCCTTTTCATTAAGGGAACCTCTATCTTAATTTATTTCCTAACAAAACTGAAGATCTCTAGCAGACTAAACAGAGCAGCTGAAATCGCTTTCTACTTATACCAAGTGTAATAATAACTAGGGATCTTTATGGTTTTTGTTACATAAAAGAAAGCAATCATTAGAGCAATTTGAATTAGGTGATAAGAAGGATATGGGGTTTTTTCTATGGAAATAAAAATCTCTTGTTTATTCAAATGTAATGTATATATATTGCAATCGTGTATCGTCAGCTTGACAAACTTAAGTATGATTAATTATTACTTAACTATAGTTATGTTACTTTCCAGAAGAATAAATATTATTTATGTTATACATCTCTCCAGATACCTCATGCTATCAAATCTAAATAAGTACATGTATGTTGAAAATATACGTGCTACATATTTGTCCATCAGCTTAAAATAGAATAATCGAAGCCCAACTAAACCCAGGCTTTTCACCCAGAAGATATTGAACTTATATGTATTTATACTCGATGAGGATTGCGAGCAACTGAAAACAAGCAACAATCATACGTTTTCATTTGTTGAGCTCATCTGAACAAGAGATCAAAGTGAGATACTTTAAAAACCCGTTGCCCGGCGTTTTTAAGTTACTTAACAAGAACGCTTCATCTCACTTGTAACTTAACAATTGACATTTATATATTTGAAGACAGTTAATAAACTTATGCATTTTAAACACTACAAAATATGATAGATAAACTTAAAAAATGTTTCGACGCCTATCAGAACGATAGCCTCTAATACAGAAAAATGAATATTAGCGAAATGTCTGAACAATATATAACCTGTTTATGTAAACCTAGATTCAAACTTTATGATTTGTAATTTAACCAATCATTTCACAACATTGTAGGTCAAGTCATTAAGATAAAAAATGGCAGTTTAATCGATTATGAGGGAGGAAATAGGATCTTCGTAATGCGATTTCAGGAAATGGGTTTCCAAGTTACTACTCCAGATCTGATATTGGTGATAGAAATACAGGACGTGAAGGAGGCCTCAGACACAGGAAGCTTGTCCTCTGGTTCTTCTGATACTAGTACTTCCGGTTGCTGTGATGACGTCAGCACAATTAGATGGATGGTTCCCGTATGCACTGCTGTTGAATTGATCGTTTTGATTGTGTGCTGTTCAATTTTGTTAAAATGGTGGGTTAAACATTTTTTTCACTTTGTAAGATTTCGGAAACGCTTGAAATACTTAAACTTTATCACGAAAAACACAAAAAAATGAATAAAAGTATTAGTCTATCCTATTTTTAAGGAAGGTAACCACACTAAACACCATAAAATAAGAAATGCAGCACTAGGTGTCATTCATGACATTAAATATCATAACGATTCAGTAAAATGTTTAGTTGTAATTTGAAATAAATTGAAATATTTCTTTTGCAGTATTTTAAAAAAGAACAATCGCACCACAGTTGAAGACTTTCAGCCAGGAGAGTGAAAAACCGCGTTCATTTTTTTTTTTTATGAAAATATACGATGTGTATGCCTTCTTTTATTTTTAAGTGTACCTGCCTTTCTGAATATCCATTTATATAACTATCTATCTGTCCATCTATATAACTATATATCTATCAACTTGTGTTTTGATCATATGAATACTTTATATAAGATAGGTATAAATGTATATTGAAAATGAATACGTTGGGGGGGGGGGGGGGTTCTGGACGATTGCATTTAATAAATTAAGTTTAAGCTAGGTATTTTATTTCATCAACATTTTGTTCTATTTTTTTTAATTTTCATTATAAAAAGGGAATAAAATATTTTCAAGATTTGTGTCTGTTATTTGTATAATATAAGCCAGGGTTTTTCGAATTGTCAAATATTTAGTTGTTTTATCCTGTGATCACATACGAGATATGATACAATAATTATAATATCGTAATATTTTACATTAAAGCAATGTGAAATAAGACATCTTTTCGGAATTCGCACTGTTTTCGAAATGTCTCATCCCCTCTCCTCCCAGCAAAACGGATATTAACCAGTTTTATTTCCATAAAACGCATATCATTCTTTTGATAATAATATCAAAGTTCATAATGTAATAATTTTGAGCAATTGTTTCTTATGACAAGAATGTGTTCTCTTTTATTCTAAGTCACACTTGTCCCTTTTAAAAACTACCGAAAACGCTCATCTTTAAAACAATACGAGTGCAAAAGTTAGTGTAGGATTTTTAGTGAAACTGAATTTACTTTAAAAAAGACAAAAATTACAGTAAATAAACTTTTGATAGTCACAATTTTGTGAGAAAAGCCATCTATGGGTCCTGGTTTATGCAAAATTCTATAAATGTTATCCTGTAAAAAATTGCTTTCTAGATATCTTAATGTCTAGATGCAAGTATATAAATCTTTCTTTTGATGAAATTTAGTGTTTTATTTAAATAATATTTATCATAACGGAATAAGTTACTTACAGAGTTACCTTAAAAAGAAAGTTTCTGCAGCAAAAGAAATTCTAAAAAAATACAGCTTACATTGTTTTAAGTTAAATAATATTAAACTTAATTAAACCAGTTGTTATCTTTCCTCGAAACGTTATTTATTATTAATTATATTTCTTTGAATATTTTTACAATGCATAAACAATATATAATACTGGTATTTTAAATTAGTTTTGTGTTTTAAAAATCAATTTTACCTATTTTTGCAATTGTAATCCAAATCAATAAACAAAGAAACTCTTAGTTTAAAAAGTCAAATCCTATTCATATTTTCCAAATATAATTTTTGAATTTGAGAAGAACTGCAAGATGGATTAAGCAAAGAAAATCTCTCTTAAAAATCATTTTTGAACATATATGTATAATAAAGTTAAAATTTATATACTTTTTTCAATGGTAAAACAGAAGCAAAAATACATTATTTATTACGAGGCCTTGTTACCTACGAAGCATTTCCAATTTGTGAAAATAATTGTAACAATAGTCCTCACTGTATTGTAATGAGTTAAGACGTGTTTGTATATCGATATCGCGAGAATTCGCAAATCTGTAAACATCTACAAACGTCTTAATAGTTTCATGACAACTGGTGCTTCTCGTGGAGTTAGATCAAACATTCAGTCACAGTCACTAGCGATGGCCATAGCAAGAGGACCACTTCCGGTAGGACAGAAGTTTAGTGACTATCCATTCATTGACTTTCGTAATCGCCCTAACACCATAAAAACCGCTAGAGCTGCTCCACAAATCCGCAGGGCTAGTTTGCAGGTGAGAACAAGAGCTCGACGAGTGCAGCGTGCGGTTTCCCATGATGCAACACTTCAAAACAATCATCTTCAATCTGTTTCTTCTCTTGGTCGATCTTTCACGAATACGTTTGTAATTGACGGAGTTGTCGATGTAAAACGTTGGGTTTATATTCCTGTTAGTATCGTCTATAGCAGATCCCAAAACGACCATGGAATCGATCCAATATTGTTTGTAACAGATGACCAATCACATGATACATGTCAGACTGCTCACTCGGGTGCTTCCAAAGTATTTGTATCTTCCAATGGTCTGAATTATTATTGAATGTATACGTAATATGCTTTCATACGGTTTACACTACCACAATGACTGTAGGAGTCAAGAATCCAGAATACGGCGAATGAGAGGCGTTGTTCACAGCGTATGATTCGTGTGGTCGCCTCTTTGTCTTGCTGCAGGCCACGTTTAAAACAAGTACAAGTGTTACGGTCGCAGGTTTGGGGAAGTGAGAGGCATAAATAAAGTCGCAACAAAACACGTGTTGCACGTACAAATCCTGCCATTTTATTATATACCGGAAACTGCAATTAATACAAAAAGAAAAACCCAAAACGTGCAATACGTAATAGTTCCGGATTTGTGACCTGACGTCACTGACCTAACACCTAATATACAACATCCCCGCCCCTAAATTAAAATTGATCCCATAGAGCAATTTTCTGTTTGCTACGGCTTAATTTTCAAAACGATATATTTCCAAATCGCGTTGCAAATTGAAAAGCGGAATAAAGCTGAAAGGGACATGGTCACGAATTTGGTCCAAATTTATTTTACCGTTTTTAATAGTTACAATGCTTCAGTAAGTCATTTCTTATAGTCAACGAAAATTTGAGAGTCAGTCGTCAAGTTATAAGCGAGATACAGAGCTCACAATTCTTTGTTATGTAAACAAAGCTCAGATCATGATTTTGTTTACATTTAGAAAATTCCAGGTTTAGACCTAAAATGAATGTGACAAACGCTAGGAATTGTCTTTTTTATGTTCAAAACAAATTAGCAGATAGAAAATTTAGCTTGAAAAAGAACTTTTACTGGTATATTGAACCAATGAAAACAGAAACATGGCACGAGCCTTGTTTACATAGCAAAGAATTGTGAGCTCTGTATCTTGCTTGTAGCTCTTCGACTGACACTCAAATTTTGGTTGAACATTAAAAATGCATTGATAAAGCATTGTAAACAATAAAAACAGAAAAATAAAATTTCACCTAAATCGTGACCATACCCCTTTAAAATAGCAGTGAATGATGACAAACATAAGGTTGGATAAAGCCCCATTTTAAATTTTAAAGACTTTCTACTCATGACTGACTAACAATGCGTATTTCCAGCAAAAAACCAACTTAATTCTGGTTGTAAAAATTCATTTCATTTATTACGTAATCAATAATACTCCTTACCTTTGCTTAGAAATCCCACCTAACGAAGCCAAATTTTCTGCAGTTTCTCATCTTTTTATTGCAACCAGTCGCAAGATATCCATAATCAGAGAGTAAAGTTTTGAAAATCATTAATTTTTACAGTGTATATACATCAAATAAATGGCCTTAAGATGATGGAAGGGGTAATGAATTTGCATTCTTGAACCCCCTCTTTTCTTCAAAAGATACCCACCAAATTTTGTCAAGTAGTTTTTGAGAGGAGCTAAGCATTTATTAACCTTCATTATGAGTAATCAATGTCACTTCAGATATCGCAAAATATTGCTTTGAATGGTCCGCATTAAAGTGGCACGGTGACTCAAAATAGATGTTTTACTTTTTGATTATGACAACGGAAATAAGAAGAGTTATTCGAAATTTCATCATACGGAAGGTTTCACGCATAATAAGTCATCACTTATCAATTTACAAGTCATTAAAACTCATCCGGAAATTGCACATGTAAACAAACCGAGTTGTGTTGGACATTGGTTTAGTGTCACGTGATTGCGATTTCTATCTAAAAATAGTTACAGTGGGATTGACACACAGAAAAAAGAATTTGAATTTGAAGCTATTCGATGTCTGTGGTAAGAAATATGCATTACTAGAGAATGCATCTTAATAAATATATAGTTCTTGAAGACATCGTGTTTCAATGAGAGGCTTCTGGCTCATGATGTATGCCACGCTGCAGTATTTACATTCCCCTGCGCTTGCGTGGCTATGAAGCGGAAGAAAAACTCAATATTTTCGTGTTGGCCCAACGCTTAATTCTATTTTTCTCTTTTTAATTTGATTTATTTACTTTTGAACACCGTAATTTTTCAAAAGTTCATCTTTTCATATGATATATAAAATATGTGGAAATCGTGTAAAAATTCGATATTTGCTAAATCATGGGTTTGTGCGTCACCATGTCTCTTTAAACAAAAAGATCGTAATTGACGTGCAAATATAACTGAATCCATAATCATCTTTTTAGATATTTATATATTATTAATCATATTTTTACATACCATTTATCAATTTAACTTTTCTTTTGTTTACCTATCTATTTTCATTTATGTTTTTGTTGTGTTTGACCAATAAAGAATTTATTTTTTTTAACTAATTTTATATTTTATAAATGAATTTCCTTAGTCAAAATCAAATTCTACTCACTTCTCTTATTAAAAGTGTGTGTTTTGTTAACATTGACATGTTTTCCGAATAATATTTTTGCGGTTTTGATATAATAAACCGCTTGCAAGGATGTTATGTTTGCTGGAGGAAGAAAACAAACAATTACTTTATTTAAAGTGTATAATGGTATTTTTTCAAAATAATTCGCTTATGACAATTTTTTAAATACATATATCTTAATTATGTCTTCATTACAGCAAAGTACATTGAAGCGTTTAATAGGCGTTAACTCCAGAAAAGTTTCTACATAATGTTTTGACTGAGTTGTGTCCAATCAGATTGTTGAAGGCGGAGTCATTACATCAGAGTTCTATCTATTTTTACAGCGATGCAGTAAAAATAGTGCCACGTGGACAGCAGACAAAAAGAAGCGGGTTTTTATTCAACGCGGACGTCTGAGAAAACATTGGATTGAAACGGTAGTTATAAGAAGTGTGTTTTCAATCCATCTCAGCGTTTCTTACTTGCTCTATAAGTTAATCGAAAAACATTTTATATCATCAATAATTTATAAGTATTTAATCAGCTTTGAGAAGATCCCAATCCGAGAGAGATAATACGCAAGGCAAAGCATTGTCCGATGACCCGTCACAAGTCTGAAATCACGTCGGGCCATTGTTGAAACGCGGTTTATTCCCAAAGGAGAATAATTCAAATTACGATTTAATAAGTAAATAAGATAAAAATTTTCTCTTTTTTTTCGCTAAATTAATGTATACGAATGGATATGTGCGTTCGTTGTTTATCTAGCTATACACTTACCAAAAAAATTCACTAAATATCGACATTGTTGAAGATTTCTGAGATACGTAAATAAGTATGAAAATTCTTTTACTGATCCTGTATTAAGCCCGCAGAACAATATACAATGCAGTTTTTAACGATAACTTCACTCAACTTTAATAATAATAAATACTGTATATTTCCAATCTTGCCAGTTTATGTTCCGCGGTCTCATATAAGACAAGTGGTGCAAGTTTTGGTGGGGAGAGTTGTTGACAAATTCGTTCATTAGTCTTCTTTTATATCTTAGGATCTTTTTGTGTGTTTTGTATTTGATATTTGTTTTGAAGGGGACATTTCTGTGAAAACCATCTATAGGACCCTTTCGAAAGAACTGACGTATACGTACATACGTGTGAGCCGCCCAAAAGGTACCAGATTTACCCAATATAATATGCTGTATACCCAGGCATATATAGACTTTTGTCAAAGAAAGACGGCAAGACAACTTAAGTTTATGGATGAAAGTGGTTTTAAGTCACATGCGATGACAGAAATTATGGTCGCTCTAAAAAGGGGGAACGATGCCTTGAAATCGACCGGAATCTTGCTGGCAGAAATTTGACTTTAAATTTGTTGGTTGGGTGTGATTGTGTTTTGTATTTCAATTTCGTTGATGGTCCCTCCAACACAGATACATACCTTAACTTTTGGCACGAGGCGTCATTATCTCAGGACGACTTCGGACGACCAGTATTTCTTCCCGGCGATGTGGTCATCGTTGACAATTGTGCTATTCACCAGAATCGTGCCGAGAGAGTATTAACTCAGTTTTTTGGGCAGCAGAACGTGGAGTACACGTTTCTTCCGACATATTCACCAGATCTGAACCCAGTAGAAAATTGTTTTGGTAAAATAAAGAACATTTTACCACAGGAAAGATTCCGTGAAATCGTGTCCAATAATTTGAAACTTGCTTTAGTCTACGCAATCAAGGATATTCAACAATCTGATTTAATCATTTTTTTTCAAACACACAGGATACATCAACAAATAGACAAATGATGAATTGTGAACTAGATTACAGGAAACAAATAAACAGTTTTAAAAATAGTTGTTGTTGGTTTGAATAATATACCTGTATCTTTAAGGGTGAAATCAAAATATAATGTATTTGTGAAAAATAAATGCAAATGTGGGGAAGAGTGGGGGGGGGGGGGGGGAAAGAATATGATTCCTGCAAGTTTTATATGCCATTTAGATAAATGTATATCTTTTAAATATACGAAACATCACATTGTTGATAATTGAGATGGAACTATTTTTAAAATATAGATCAACCGGAACAACCTAAGTTTGATCAATTTTGACGTAAATATCCTAAAACACGCGGGAAAAACAACAATTCTTGCAGGTTGATCGGAAAGAATAATTTCAATCCAATGTTTTCTCAGACGTCCGCGCTGAATCAAACCCGCTAATTTGCGATCGCGAGGTTTCTATTTTTAATGCACTCTTCACTGATGTAATGACTCCCCCTACAACGATCTGATTGGACGCAACTCAGTCAAAACATTACGTAGAAACTTTTCTGGAGTTAACGCCTATTAAACGCTTCAATGTACTTTGCTGTAAGTACTCAAAAAGCTGATGGTATTTCTTGACAGGGAGGATGGCTTGTTTCTTGTTTGCTGTCTTTTTGATGGGATTTCTCGGCTTGTCGTCTGCTCTTCTGGAACCGATTCCTTTTCCTACCGAATTACAGGAATGCTACGAGTACGGCTCCGATAACGTGACGTCATCAACTGAGTCTGCAATCTACATTCAGAACATGTGTTACAGGAGCTTCTTAACCGACCAGATGACCGATGGAAAAGTATGGTCCGGAGAAAATCTCACACAGGAAGGTATTAACTACATATACAGCTTATTCCGACGAATTCTGACAGAAGCAGATGAAGTCGAAAAGTACAAGAAATTAGGAGGACGTCAGAAAAGACAAACGCTTACTACAAGAGTAAGACGTTAAGTGCGCAGTCCTGGAGCTTTTCGGCCATACGAAAACTCTGTTCAACGGCTACAAACCGGGTAATTGTTTTAGCATTATTTTGTGTTCAGTTATTGCTTTTTAACGTATAATAATATTTTTGGTGATTTTATGATAATATCGTGGATTTTCATATCATATCAACAAAGTTCGCGTAATGATCTCTAAAATGGACGCTGCAGTCTAGAAACAACCAACGGTAGCTAAACGTTAGTTCCAAGTACCTCCCATTTTACAAACAATGATTTTTACTTTGTGACGTGCGTAATTTTTGGCATTTTGGAATTGACTCTGGTTGGGAAAAACCAGAGATTGTTAATTGCAGAAAATGCAACCATCAGAAACTTTTTAAATATGTGTTTCCTAAATGACTATTGTTTATCTTTTTTTAAAATCAACCACTGTCTTCCAAAGAGTGGAACCAGCCAGTGCGAGGTGGAATACTAGTCTTACCAAACCCTGGCCACCTTCCACTCAGGAAGCACCCTAAGGAGAGCGCACGGGGGGCCAGCCTTCCTCCCATGGCATAGAATTTACCTGCTACTGTAAGTGTTGTTCTTGAATTCGAAATACATGTACATGTACATAATAGTATATGTTAGTACTTAACATAACTTTATTGCATGTAGCATAATGAAATTAACTATTCTTTTCAATCTACGCATCATATTCCAAAAAAGTTTAAAAGCTCTTAACTTGTTTTGGCTTATTCTTAGTCCACCTGAATTTACGAATACAGCACCATATATTCCTTGAGATTTACTTTCTCATATTACTAGTTTACCTAATATGTATCAAACTGTACGACAGTTTTGGTTTTGAATTACATGTATTTCTTTAGTATCAAAAAAAAAAAAAAACAAATTTGGACTGTGATTTGGAATTGCGAATTTGCAATATCTTTTTATTCAGTTTGGAGACTCGTGTGGAGCCGCAGTACCATACTGGGAGTCAGGATTAGATCATGACATGGTAGACCCTACAACCTCCATCCTCTGGAGTGATCGGTATTTTGGAAATGGCGACGGTGAGGTAATGAATGGACCTTTCTGAAACATGAGAACTATTCTTGGAACGCCTCTCATTAGAAATTACGGAACTGGTCAGTAATTGTACTTTGCACTCTGTTCTAGATTGTACATTAGCAGCGAATTTTGTCTTCAAAGCAAATTGATAAGCCCGCTCAATTATATATATTATAGTACGCAATAATCTCTCGTTAGCAATAATCTTTCGTTAACAGTTTAAATATCATTACAGGTTTTGGTTGATAATGGATTTTTTCTTTTCGGTGGTTAAAACTCGTTAAGGGTTCTGGTCCTAGGTAAAAAAGTCCAAAGTCAAAGTTCAAGGTCAAAAGTCATCATTAAATCAGAGCTCTTGCCTTAAAGTTTATATACAGACTTTTAAATATGTTAAATATATTATTCTACCTCCATAGAAAGATTTCAATAGGAGTGCAAGTTTAACGAAGAAATATATTGTTTCGAAAGCAAAATTTATGATTAGATATTGAAGAAAGATAGTATCATAATATATTTAAAACCAAGAAAGGACCACAGTGACCAAAGGAAAAAACATATTTTTCGTACAAAGAATGTGAACAATTCAAGTTCATTTGAAAGAACAGAATACGTCTCATTAAAGCTGCTTGGTCCGATTTTATATCAAATTTGGGTACGCTTTTAAACGATGGTTATGCTAAGTATGTGTATAATAATAGACATTGCAGTAATTTTCCCGGTCAATTAAGCCAAATTTCAATGAAAAAAATTATGTACAAAATTTGTTATCAAAACAAGCGACAAAAAAAGGGAATCTCGTTATTTCGCCTCACGTTAAATTTCGCCCCTGACGTAGAGACCGGTATGGTTGTGATACGACCTCAACATCGCTATAAAAAAGGTCATAATGTTCAGGTAAATTAAAAAAAAAAAAAACATGTGTATATTTTGTTTGCTAATATTTCTGAAGTTTGCTTTGTTTACAATCGATGCATAACATGCGGGTTGAATAAACCCAATCATCAGAGGGACGAAACCAAACGGTTCCCTTTTCTAAACATTCCCGTGATGCATTTTGGTTTGTTTTTTCGTTTGCCCAAACAGAAATTATTTTATTTACTTTAAATATTTCTAACTTTGAAAGGAGACCGATTCTGCTGGTGTAAATAGGAGAAAGTCCATAACTTTCTAAGATAATTGGTTTGTATGGAAAATTATTTGATTCTGTAAAAACCAAAAAATCGGACCAAGCAGCTTTAAAGTGTTTTATACAATTTTGAATTATGTTACTAATGGGCTAAGTGTTATATGCATACATATGTGTAGGTCATTACACATACATAGAATTGCAATGTTCTGTGTGTATTTAATAAAGATAGAAATAAGTACAACAGGAAAATGTTAATCAAAGCAACGAAAGAATATAAAGTATGTGAAGTAAAAACCAGGAGACGGTACATTAAACATGAGGGACTCATTATCTGCGTGACAATAACCCCAAGGAGTTTCATATGATATTTAAACGTAAGAAGTCTACTAGGAGCCAACTAACTACTTATGATTTCTTCCAGTATTTTAAAGACGTGTGTAACGATAACAATACAAATGAACCTAATCTGGCCAAGATAGTTTGGAGACAGAAGAGTCAGTTTTTCTCGAGCTAGATAGTTATATTTCTGATGACGAAGTTGCACGTGTTTTAAATGGTTTAAAATGTGGTTAAGCCAGGGTCTTGATAATTTACTGAATGAGTACTTTGTAAAATTCAAGGATATTTTTCAGTCTTTGTTGGCCCGTCTATTTAATTGTATTTTAGATTCTACAGTCTTTCCGAGAACTTGGTCCTGTGGAACTATTGAACCATTGCACAAAAAGGGGAACACTAATGATACTAATAACTATAGAGAAATTACCATAAAAAGTAATCTCGCTAAGATCTTTACATCCGTCTTAAATATCTGACGCTCAGTTTGGATTTGACCAGGGTTTGGTACTATAGACGCCATATTTGCACTGCATGGACTGATTTCATATCACATAAACAAGGGTAAAAAATTGTATTGTTGCTTTGTAGATTACAAAGAGGCATTTGACAGTATTAATAGAAACAAAATGTTCTATAAACTTGCAAGAAGCGGGGTCAGGGGAAAACTTCTTAGTGTTATTCGTCAATTCTATGGGGATGTCAAATCATGTGTTAAGTTCAAATCAGATTTCTCTGAGTTCTTTTCTTCCACAAGGGGAGTAATGCAGGGCGAGGCACTTTCTCTCTTCTTATCTTCTTTATATATTGATGACTTCGAATCTGATCTCTTTAAGAGTGTATGTGAATCTCTGCAGCCTGGGACCCGGTCTTTTACATGCATCATGCATACGTCGATGCTGTTTGGGCCCGATTTCGAGAACTGCAAATCCAGAGGGGTATTCACCCGGAAACAAATTACCCATCAACTTTACAAAGTGGACATCGTCTTTATTACGTGATCAACTTCGGGATATTGTTTGAAACAGTTACAAATATTCAAGCTATGGCTAATCGTTTTGCAAACCTTGTGACATACGAGCCATTTCCAAAAAAGTTGTACCAATAGCCCAGACCTGTATCACGATCAGATTAGACGTGTTTGTATATCGCATGCTCGGGCAAATTCACAGGCTACTGCCAGTGGTTTTGTTGCCATGGCAAGTAGGGGAAAAGTTTAGCGACTCTCCGTTCCATGACGATCGTAATCGCCCTGACAACGGCTCGTGCAGCCACTCAAATCAGGAGAGCGCATTCTCAAGTCCGAAGTCATTCAAGACGCCGACGAGTGCAACGTCGACGCGTGCGACGTGCGGCTTCCCGAAATGCAACACTTCAAGACAACCATCATCAGTCTGTATCTGCTCTTGAACGATCTTTCACAAATACGTTTATAATTGACGGTGAGAACCTAGTAAGTTGCAAGAACTTGTGTTCGAACCCTTTGTATATTATATATACAATAAAATATGTTCAAACCAAATGTGAAACGATGGGTTTATATTCCTGTACGTATCGTCTATAGTAGATCTCAAAACGTCCAAGGAATCGATCCGACATTGTTTGGAACAGTTGAATAATTACAAGACACATGTCAGAGCGCTCACTCGGGTGCTTCCAAAGTGTTTGTAACTTCCAATGTTCTGAACTATTACGGGATGTATACGGAATATACTATCATAGACACTACCACGATGACTGTAGGAGTCAAGAATCCGGAATACGGTACAGGAGAGATGTTGTTTACGGCCTACGATTCGTGTGGCCGACCTTTCCGACCTCTTTGTCTTATCTCCGTTAACGGTCAGAGGAACAACAAGGGTTGCTCCGGAGCCTTCAGAGTCTCCACGTCTTCCCCTCAGATGTACTCTATTACCTACAGTGATACGCTGAATTCTACCCTGTTGACATATAGTCAGATAGATGCCTATCCCGACTTTTCGCCCCCTGCCCTAACATTTCTGTGTGACAATAGTAATACCTAGCCTTGGAATAACTGATACATTTCAAGTTGAAATCAGAGTAAAGCATCTTCATTAATCTTCATTAACCAGACTTAACACCTTTAACACGACTTATTGTTCTTAATTCAAGGACATTCAGAGTACATACATTCATATGAAATGTGCTTTGTTAAAACAATTTCAAAAACAAATTATATCAAAAACACCAAGCACTGGCCTTGTACAGAAGCCCATTGGTGCCAGGTAAAAAAAATATTTTATCTGGCGGTCGCCATATAATTTCTGGCGGCCGCCACATAATTTATCTGGCGGCCGCCATAAAATTTATTTTGCAGAAATGTGTGTGTTGTATTTATATTAGGTTGAGAAGATGGATGTTGACAGAGCCGCTGTTTAACAGTTTAACAACACAGATTTAATACAGTCAGTTAAATAGTTTCATTTATATGGCCACAAAAGCTAGTGAACATTTACTAGTATCTTAGTTTATCTTTATGAAGTCATAGCTGGATCCGCACTCGTGAAATTGTCTGTGCAAACTGTCGTGGTATAAAAAAAACCCTGACTTTGTGTTTTTAAATTCTTATACCAAAACTAAGTAATATAGAAGGCAGTGCGTTTCTTTTACTGATACATATTTACATAACAGTCCTCTAGCTAAAGTTAAGGTTTTTTATTATTAAGGAGCTTAATGGTCAACAAATTAACCATCACATTTACCCAAAATTTTAAGATATGATTTGTTTTGCTATTAACTATTATTAATTAAAGAAAAATCCATATATTTTACTTTTTAAATTTCATGGGAATTTCCATTTTTTTTTTATTTGGGGCTCTTTTTCTAAAGGAGATCAATACAGTCTCTTAAAATGGCCACGACCATCGAGCCCTCTTAAGACTTCCTGAACGGGTGTTTAGTTCAGTATTAAAAGTTTATAATTAAATCTGAAATACAGTGTTTTACAACAAATAATACAAGGCACAAAGTAACATCTAAATCATTCTAGATTTGAATAAAGTCTAATGTACATTCCACTCTACCAGTGTTCTCTGCATTGTTAATATAACTAATAGATTAGAGTGTGTCCACTACTCCCTAAAAGCTCCCATTAAAACATGCGCGCGCATCAGGAAGCCATGTTTTATCTGGCGGCCGCCAGATAATTATCTGGCGGCCGCAAAATAATTATGTGGCGGCCGCCAGATAATAAGTGGCGGCCGCCAGAAAATTATGTGGCGGCCGCCAGATAATAAGTGGCGGCCGCCAGATAATTATCTGGCGGCCGCCACATAATTATCTGGCGGCCGCCAGATAAAATATTTTTCTTAGTGGCACCAACGGGCTTCCGTAGATATACCTATCTTGAACAGTTTTTCATATGTAAATATCCCATTATGAAAAGTTTTAAAATCAAGTTCTACAACATGTGGAGGTCTACCAACTCCTCTTTTAAATATAATCCATCTATTATCAGGATATTTGTATCATCTTTTTGCAAATTTCCTTTCCAGTATTCGTTTGATATTGGAGGGTGAAACAGCTTTTGTATGAACATTTTTTAAAGAAATCTTTACTGTACATGAAGAAAACCCATATTTGTTATTTTCTACACAAAGCGAAAAATTTGGAAGTAACGCTTCTTTCACATAAACATAATTGTTAACAATATTTTTCCACTCTTCTGGTACAACAGATAATAATGGTGCATAATCATCCTTGATTGATCTTACTTTAATTTACTGAATTATATTCATGTGTCAGTTCTACTAGACAAGATACAAAACCCCTGATATTACTTCATATGAAATGTCTCTGATATTTGTAATACCCGCATTTACAGTGTTTTGTTCTTATTAACAATTCTAGGATTTAAAAACAGGCTGTAATTAAACACACCGTTTCTATTTTCATTGTAATCAATATTAACCTTCACGGCATACCATGCACTAAACATTTCAATATCAAAAAAGGCAGACATTGCAAATTCTTTTTGTTCATCTTTTCAACCTTAACATCTCAATCGCTTTGCGGTTTATAAAGCGTAAATTGCCCTTAACCATGTTATATCGTATAAAACTAATAAATATTGAATTCATTCCCTAAATAAACTCCAAGAATTTTCAAAATATTTGTTTCTGTGACATTAACTAATTTTCTGTCATCCTTCAATAATCTTCATGAACCAATACATATAATTTCAGACTTCTGGATATTTATTTTGGCACCAGAAGGTCTTCCATACAATTCAAAAATCTTAAATATCTCAAAAATAGA
>WFKH01011801.1:11312794-11330877 GCA_016163765.1 Magallana hongkongensis
ATTTTTTGTATTTTTGTTTATTTATCGAATATAAACATTGATTTTTGTTAACATACAATAGCCCTACTGGCATAATATCATATCCATTCAGACCAACAATTTATTGATATTTGAGTCATTGTGCACATGACTTCAGTCGAGCCATTGGTTGACGGGTCGAGGAGTAGAACTATGTACATTTGAAGTGTAAGCAGTGGAGGAAATTTTAAGTCATCTGGACTGATTTGATATGAAAAGTCCGACAAATGAAGTACGCAACGCGTGAGAATTGAAAAGATCGTCATTTAAGTGAAATACATGTACACGTCTCGTAAAATTTATCTCTTGAATTGTTTTTGGCGTTATAAATAGATGCTTAACCAAATACATGTCACAACAGCAATAAGCGTTAATAGTTCCGGTTAAAATGATATAAGAAATTCCATGACACTACCAAGCATATAGGGTCAAAAGACAAATCCTACTGGATTATAAAATTCGAAATTGCGATGGCAATTTTAGACTATATTTCCTTGAGAAGAATTATTGGAAAAAATTGAAATTTTAAAGCTAAATGATAAGGATTTTTTTCTTCTTTAACAATAGTTTAATGCTGTATAGTTAAAAAATTATACTTTAAACTTCATGGTAAACCTGATGGATAATTTGTTGACCTCTTTCAAATTTACTAGGTGTCAATTTTCTAAGATAATGACCTGTTAACTCGCATAAAAACCAAAAGGGCTGCTCAATACTTCCTCATGCTCCATATGCAAGCTTAGGTGGTAAATTAGAAAGTCGTGTCTTGGCTAGGACGATGCTGAAGCTGTATGATGGTGTTGAGGAAGAGGCGTGTTCAAGTTTTAGATTTAGGGTCTTTGTGGACAAATGCTTATTCTCCTGATGTTATTCTGCTAGATAATATTCTTCACAATAAACTTATTGTTTGCAATGGGATCTAGTGTTGTCATCTTGGACTGTTATTTCACAGAAAGTAAACAATTCCCTTGTGTCTTTTAGCCCCCATTTTTACATCACTTATTCTAACTTGCATCGTCGTTAGAGCGAAAGAAAGATGAATGAAAGATATAAACCGGTAAATAGACAGATAAAATAAACCCACACAATTACTTGCTTTCGGGTTTGAGAATTGACTTATTACACAGACAGTGATTAAGGTTTACTATGACAATTAAAAGACAAAATACAAAACAAAACAAAAACGAAACGACCACGTGATTGATGTTCTTATTATCCTCAATCAAGGACATACATCATTTGCATATTATTCCTGCATTTTCAAAAAAAGCACTGTAGAGCAGTTATGCAATTTGAAAAGACAATCTTGGATTTTTGTGTTTTATGTAAAGCATGAACCATTGACCTAGCGGGAAAATAAAGGGCGGGGAATTTATTGAGAAGAGTCATGAGTTGAATATTTTTCATATTTCAGGTAAATTATCCTTCAAATAATCATTATGAGGCAAAAGAAATCGTGTCTGTCTGATCTGAAATTGAGAGACATATTTTTCTGCTGCTCTTGTAGTCCATAATCAACAAAAGGGCGAAACATTAATGATAAATATAGTTTGTGTATTAATATTGACGATGCATAAGCCATATCAGCGTCTGCATCATACCAATGACAACCTTTGCAGAATAGGAAGAACGACGACAGATTGCAAACTTTCATGTATGTCCGTTGATATGCCAATTGATAAAACTGGGTTTTATATCAGCAAATTTACGGATTCACTATATCATAATCGCTATAATAGCTTTTTCTCTTCCTAATGGTCGTGTCTTTTTAAAAACGTTCTTTTGTTGATTTGAATTGAGATATGGTTTTAAATTTTCTTTGACAGTACATTCTTTATTACGATACAGATAATTACATAATTACGTGAAGTAACTGCTGAATCCAAAGACATCGTCAGCGAGGTCCACCCGTCTTCCTTCGTTTCGACTCCTATCCTGGAACGTCCTCATGGTGGTTAGTCAGTAATGATTGGCCAAATCATTTTTCTTTTCGTCCTTGGTTCGTCTGTACTCTCAGAAAGTTGCTCTGTAAAGTATGAATTTCTGTTTCTGGAGTTTCTCGATGTTGTGTCACCTTCTCTCACAAAGGTGATGAATTTCTTATCTTTCTTCTGTCCACTCTTCTTCTTTCGTTCCTTTTCCAGGTTATTTGTACGTTCCCTCAGTACTCGGCACTGTCTCGATCTGATCCTGTCCCGTGTTAAAGAGACATTACACGATGACAAGACATGTTCTAGAGTACCTCTTTTTTTCCACAAAGCTCACGGTTAATAATATTGACTGACGTCTATCACTCTAATTGATTTTTAGGCTTTATTGTGCAATATGTATTTCAATGAAGTTATAACCTATATTAGGATATTTAAGGTCTTCCGTTTCCAACGGAAGACCTTAGAGTTTTCGTACTGTTTCTTAATAAGGTCTTCAGTTTCCAACGGAAGATCTTATTGTTTTCGTACTGTTTCTTATTTTTTTTCCAAATTTTGTGCAGGCATTTCTCAAAAACTATTCGACCAATTTCAACCATTTTTTCACAGATGATTAGACTTGATACATGATTATGACTTAATACATTTTTAAAATTTTTCCTGTCGTCACTTCTGGTCCCGATTTAAGGACGCTTTTGTAAATTTTTACGACCTATTTTGTGCAGAGCTAATCACAGAAACTATCAGAGATATGAATATGAAATTTTCGGGATAGGTAGACGATAGTTTGAAGCTGTGCACTATTTAGTTGTTTTACGCCAGTGGCGCTATTTGTTAGAGCTCGCCTAGGCACGAAAATTGGGTACGAATTTTGAATCAAAATTTTCATACGTTTTGATCTGTATCTTTTTATCAGTTGATATTTTGATAAGACATATGTAACAAAAGTAGTAGAATATTTAAAGTTCTTTCCAACGAAATTAAGAAAAAGGGGCTGTCCCTTTAATTATTTAGAGAAAGAGACATATTTTGTTAAGCATTGTAGAAAAGAAAATATTTGTATTGATAATTCTGATTGATTCCACTAATCAAAACACCAATGTCTGTCCCAATTAGGAATCTACAGGGTTGACCCTAAAATATTCAATCATTTGTATCTCAAGAATGAACAACAATTTTAGATAAGTGTAAGAACAAAAAAATGTTAGTATTCTTGAGAACTTAGCAACGAAATCAAGAAAAAGGACTGGCCCATTTAATTAGGGACCAAGAGACTCGTAACGTCTATTACAAATAACTTTAAAACAATAAAGATTTTGTAATGCATTATAGAAGCAAATTTGTTGATCGTAACAATATCTGTTTGAAAAAATCCTTGGCACACCCATTGATGGCGTAATTAGAAATTATTAGGGCAATCGTCCTCAAACCTTGACGCAATATATCTAGAGAAGGAGACATATTTTGTTAAGCATTGTAGAAGAGAAAATGTCTGCATTAATAATTCTAATCGATTCCACTATTCGAATTATCAATATCTGTCCCCATTAAGGATCTACAGGTTTGGCGCTTAAAATATTCAATCATTTGTATCTCAAAAATGAACAACAATTAAAGATGGGTGTAAGAACAAAAATGAAGGTATTTGTGAAACCTTTTGATGATCAATAAAAGGGGGCTGGCCCTTTAAATTAGGGGCCAAGAGACTTATAAAGTCTATCACAAATAACATAAAAACGATAAAGATTTTATAATGCATTGTAGAAGCAAAGATGTTGATCGTAACAATATCTGTTTTAAAAAATCATTGCCAGACTCATTTATTACGTAATTAGGGATACTTTTGCACTTAAATCTTACATCGTTAATGTGTCGTATGTTAAATATAAAAAACATTTTGTTGAGCATCGTTTAAGATATTGGCAATCCTACACTTCATCTGAATGAAGGGAGTGGGGATTTTGGAATGTTAACGATATTTCGTCGTATCGGTTAAAAAAATCGGACGGAAGACCTACACGTTACTGGTAACGAGATCGTATCTAGTTATTATTTTTTTTCCAGAAATTTTGTGCACGCGATTTCTCGAAAATTATTCGACCGATTTCGACTTTTTTTTACAGATGATTGGACGTAATCTGAATTTATTTGTTTTTAAAATTTTTACCGTCGTCACTTCCGGTACCGATTTATCGCTGATTTTGTAAACTTTTACGACCCATTTTGTGCACACTTGATCTTGAAAACTATCTGAGATATGAATATGAAATTTTTAGGATAGGTAGACCATAGTTTGAAGTAATGCCTATTGTTGTTGTTTTACGCCAGTAGCGCTATTTCTTGGAGTTCGCCTAGGCATGAAAATTGGGTACGAATTTTGAAACAAAATTTTCATACGTTTTGATCTGTATCTTTTTATCAGTTGATATTTTGTTAAGACATATATAACAAAAGTGGTAGAGTATTAAAAGTTTTTCCAACGAAATCAAGAAAAGGGGGCTGGCCTCTTTAATCAGGGGCCAAGAGACTCGTAAAGTATATTACAAATAACTAAAAAGCGATCAAGATTTTGTAATGCATTATAGAAACAAAGTTGTTAATTGTAACAATAACTATCAGAAAAAATTATTGCCACACCAATTTATTACGTAATTAAGGATTTTTAGGGGTCAAAGTCCTAAAACTTTGACGCAATATATCTAGAGAAGGAGACATATTTTGTTAAGCAATAAAGAAAAGAAAATGTTTGTATTGATGGTTGTAATCGATTCCACTATTCGAAACACTAATGTCTGTCCCCATTAAGGATCTACAGGGCTGGCCCCTAAAATATTCAATCATTTGTATCTCAAAAATGAACAGCAATTCTAGATAGCTGTAAGAACAAAAAATGTTAGTATTTGTTTGACTTTTCGTATGAAATCAAGAAAAAGGGTTTGTTCCCGTTTTGCACACATTTGAAAATTAGGAATCGAAAAAATGTGTGCGAAACGGGAATTTGACCAGGTGAGATAATTGCTTAATTGCAATAGTCTGTATCACAGTTCCTGTGAAGGGTTTTGACAATAAAATAAATAAAACATCTCTATTCGCAATTGCGTTGATATTTATATTTTGCAGAATTTAACACTGTTGTATACTGAATGTTGTCTATACTACAAAATATAGTCACCTTAATACTTGATGCAAAAAATAAATAATAATGATAATTAACATTTGGATGGACACTTTATACAGGATAATATGTCAAGCTTGGATGAGGAGCATCTTCAATGAGATACAGTCTTCTGGTGGTATTTTGAATCGCATCGCGTTTCGTGTTTTCAGACGTTTGAAGTGTCGCTATGCAATGTACAAAAACACTACCCTACAGTCATAAGTTATCTGTTACAAGTTTGAAGAGAAAATATCATACGTTAATATTTAATTAATGTTTTGCTGACATTAATGGAGAAAATTTGTCTAGTGAAAACGCTGTTAAATATTCTTTATTTATGTTGTAGCTTGAATAATCGAAGAAATTGACAAACTGTATGATGATAAATCGACAATTTTATATGCTTCAAGAACTGTAAAGATTTTTCACAAAACCTATCAAATGTAGACCTAATTGCTGCATTTTCAAAACATTAACATATGAAACTACCAGACCGTCTTAAAGCTGTCCAGAGTTAATTCTACGTTTAACGTAACGTAGGTTTAGGAGACATTTGGTTTTGAAAGAAACAAACAAAACTCTATTTGAATTAAATTTTTACCAGTTTGATTTTACTAAAATACTGTAATCTGTAGATATTCGAAATGTTTAGAGCATATCATAGATTATAAATGAGATACTCAATGGGATTATCAGGAAAAAAATCACTGTTAAAGCGATAACCTATATGTAGTTTGAATACTCAGTGTATTTGTATTAATGTAAATGAATAAAAATCATTTGTTTGAAAATTTTGTTTGTTTTAATTTTATCGCCCTCCCCGTAGGTTTGGTATTTTGAAGTGACGTTAAACGTAGAATTAATTTTGGGCAGCCAAAACTGTATGATGATAAATTGGCAATTTTATATGCATCAAAAACTGTAACGATTTTTCAACAAAACCTATCAAATGTAGAACTAATTCATGCATTTTCAACCCTATTCATTGGGGTATATTGAATTAATATTAAAAAATATTATTTTTGTCGGAATGTTTTATTCCAGTTTAGCTACTGATTTGAAATACCAGAAAGTGAACCGGAATATACTAAAGCGGTGATGTCATAAGAACTACTGTCAAAGTCGCTACTTCAAAGATTGAAATATTTTTTGACAAAGATCCGTTTCCTGACATAATCTCCTTTCTGTTGATACCAAACAACCAATTATAAACATGCGTTTTACATATTTTGCAACTAAATTGTAAAAGGAGATTCGGAGTACCCCAAACGACTGTAGTTTTCTCATTCCTCCTATAATTATCCAGCTTTCAATTGGCTTGGAACCGACATTTTTTCCTCAATTCATTCAGTTTTATATTTAACGTTATTGGACAAAAATGTTAAAGTTAAATCATCTATCATTATTTTTCTTATCAATGAGCGGAAATTTAAGAATAAAAATATCATTATTTTTATTTTATCAGATGAAAAAAATTGCTGATAGTTATTAGTTATTAATCCTGAAACACTTCTAAAACAATCCTAAAATTCTTCTTGTTTCATCGTTTTTGCGCTGATAAAACACAGGTAAAAATCGAGGTAAAATCTTGGATTGAAAGCAGACTATAATTGCTATCACAACACAAATCACACCTATTGTTCTATACCCCATTATCAAATGTGTGCAAAACGGGAACACACCAGAAAAAGGGGCTGGCCCCTATAATTAGGGGCCAAGATACTCGTAAAATCTATTACAATTAATTAAAAAACGATGAAGATTTTGTAATGCATTATAAAAGCAAAGTTGTTGATTATAATAATATCTGTTTGAGAAACTCATTGTCACACCCATTTATAACGTACATGATTTTTATTCATTATCTTAAAGTGTGGGGGGGGGGGCAATCCTGAAATTGTACCGATACCGGTATTTTATTGTATCATATAAAAGAAAATCGGACGGAAGACCTACTCGTTACTCGTAACGAGATCGTATCTAGTTCTAAACATTTTTGTCTAGCATACATAACCCGCGTAGACTGGTTGTGTAATTTGTTCTGCAAGTGTCGCAATTTTTTTCCCTTGTGTCGCGATGATGTAATTTCTTT
This sequence comes from Magallana hongkongensis, assembly GCA_016163765.1. Lineage (NCBI taxonomy): Eukaryota > Metazoa > Mollusca > Bivalvia > Ostreida > Ostreidae > Magallana > Magallana hongkongensis. The sequence continues at coordinate 11,319,990 of WFKH01011801.1, forward strand.
CATATATGGAAGTAATTAAACGAATCATAGAATGTCATCAAATCGTGGTCAGTGTCTCGATCGATCATAAAATTCAAGTAGAAATCAGTCAAACAGGCAAATTCTAACTTCCCTAGTATCTACAATATTTATTTGAATAAACATTATGCATTAAAAAACACATTTTATTCGCATTTGTAGAAGTTTTCAAAGTTGTAAAATTGTTCTTTTGACATAGATGTATATTGTCTATAATCTTTTACTAGTCATTTTTTGTAGGGAAAATCTTCTAGTCTTGAACTAAAGTTACATTATTGTCGTCCTTTTCAGATTTCTTATATGAACAATGATAAAAATATTTTTCTTCCGGAAAATTTAAAATTTAAAATAGATTAGAACATAACACACTTTTTCATTTAATCAGCAGTCGCTAAATATTCGATTACGTGATGTTTTAATCGCGTAAATTTTTCTTCATATAATCTTACTATTACTTATCACACGAAAGTTTCAGCTTACATTAACCTCGAGTTATCATATTGGCACATTTTTGCAGCAAAATAAAATTCAGAAAAACTTTTAAGGATCATTAACTTGAAAATTGTTTTAAATATTTTATCATACCAGATTTTTTATTTGATTATTAATAACAATGCGTTGTGTGTGAATAAAACTTTGAATAATCTAAGCATTCTGTCATAAATAATGTTACAATATGCAGTAGTACATGTTTATCTTGTTTATTTGAACAAAATATGACGTTTTCAACGTTAATTACCCTGCCTGAAAGCGGATAGAACAGCAATTATGTTAAATGTGTGTCTAATTTTCAAAATCATAATTTCCCTGTGTTTTTCCTCTCGAATCTTTCAACTTGATAATCCTTAACTTTTATTTCAGTCAAAGTCGATGTTGATTAGATTTAACATCATATACTATCTGGTAGTGCACGTTATTATGGTTTAAACTTTTAACTCGATCATATTTTCTTTCATTCTGGTGACACAGTATTTTTGTTATATTTAGCCATTGAAATTCATTATGCACTACTTTTGAATATTCACCTTTATGTTAAAACTGGAAACTCAAAATTTATGTAAAGAAAATAAACCACCAATATGTTATATTTTTCGTTAAAACACTGCTGTGATGTCATTCCTTTGTTCCAACAGTCTAAAATTTTACCTGTGACAGTCCGATATTAGTGAGCTTCTTAATATCAGACCGTTACCAGTGGTTACAGTACTGATATCTTAAAAATCGGACCGTCTCGACAAATCAACAATGGTTTTCAATAACAGTGTTTTAAGTACGATATATGCCTCAAACACTTCTGTTTTCGGCATTTATCCATTACTTAAACACATTACTTTTGTTTACAATGATAACACAGTAGATTAGGAGTGAATGAGTTTAATAACCTAGGAATAGATATTTTATTTAAACCAGGTTTTTTACTTTGAGCTAGAAATATTTATCTATAAAATCTTTATTGATATTTAAGAAATTAATGACGAAAATAAGATTTCTTGATTTATCATTTAATATTTACAATATTTAGCTTGATCTATTTAATATGTTGTACATCCACTTCAAAGAATATACGTAAAATGTGGGATGCATTAAAAAGACACCGTTTTTGTTGATTGCAATCTAAACCATATTCATAATCCTTCTAAAAGAAAAAATACCAATATACACAAACACATTAAGTGTCAGCAATGTAAAATATAATTCAATTTGTCAAAGATATGTAATGGATATGTGCCGAAAACAGTTCTGTATGAACAAATATCAGACAGTTTCGAGGCCCGTTAGGGCCGAGAACTGTCTGATATATTTTTCATACAGAAGTGTTTGAGGCATATATCGTACTTAAAACACTGCCATTGAATTCCATTGTTGATTTACCTTAGACAGTCCGATTTTGAAGGATATTAGTACTGTAACCACTGGTAATGGTCTGATATTAAGAAGCTCACTAGTATCGGAGTGTCATGGGTAAAATTTTAGACTGCTGGAACAAAGGAATGACATCACAGCAGTGTTTTAATATTCTATATTCATGTAACAGAAATACAATATACATGTTTGGTAACGTAATCTATTATGTAATTCTACTTGATAAATACAGGATATATAATTCATGTTTTAAGAAACTTATACTGAACTTAATATCTTTTTGGCCAACGACCGGCCCTGTTGCTCCTAATTACACAATACATGCAATGAACAAGTTAATGGCGGGGTATTCGAAAGTTGTAAAATGTATATATAAGAAATACAATTAGGAATTCATGATATATCAAATTAACTAGCGAAAATAAAAAAGATACGAGCGTCATAAATGGCATATTTTCTCTTTACCAGATTTTTAAATTATTAATTATCTAATAAAGAGCTTTGGGGCATGTATTTTACAGTGTGATAAATTTTTTAACATGTTTTAAGAAAGTTAACTGAACTTTATATCTTTATTGGCCAACGACCGTCCCTGTTGCTCCTAATTACACAAAACATGCAATGAACAAGTTAATGGCGGGGTATTCGAAAGTTGTAAAATGTTTATATAAAAAATACAATAACAAATTCATGATATATCAAATTAACTAGCGAGAATTAAAAAGATACGAGCGTCATATATGGCATAAACATATTTTATTCCATGTGGTTTGTAGTCTATAAAAGTATTAAACTGAATTCTGTGCATTTACTATGATACAGACTATATAGCAATTCAGGAATTATTTTACCTGCACAAATTCCCGTTTCGCACATATTTTCTCTTTACCAGATTTTCAAATTATTGATTATCTAATAAAGAGCTTTGAGGCATGTATTTTAAAGTGTGATAAGTTTTTAAATCATATGTGCGTTGAAATCATTATCCATGTATGCGGCATAGTTAACATTGGAGGGAAAGATTCGACAACTGCTACAAAAATATCAACAGAAAGTCTTTTGCAAATAATTACAGAAAATATGAGACATAGAGCAAGTCTCGTAGTTCAATTTTAAAATACTCCGCGTACTCTTTTGAAAGACCTATATTAAAGAGCTTAGGATCACTCTGATATTACATTTAGAACCATTTTAACAAGACCTTGGACTTTCAGTAGGGCGTAGCTATCTATTTCTTGCGTCAAAACAAGTTAAAAATGACGCGGTTTCAAGCGAAATATGCATTGATTGCGTAGTCTTAGCTCAAAAGCCAGACAAATCTTGTTGATTTCACAGAGCCATGGCTGAGTGGCCTACAATGAAATAGACATGCCTACGTCACATTGCTGTTTGACACAACTACCCAAAGTCCAAGCTCTTGTTAAAATGGTTCTAATATAAGAATATTGCAAAACTTGTATCCTTCAAAATTGGACTGTCTCAATTGAATTATCAGTCAATTAATGAAATATAAAAACAATGTTTAAGTAAATCACACAGACCGTTCTGTGTAAAAATATCGATCAGTTCTTGGCCCTAACGGACTTTAAACTACCTGTTAAATACATTACTTATTCAGCATATAAATAATACTTATCTAATGACGAAACAACTTATCTTGCATATTACAGGAGTTGTCGATCACTGATCTGATCAAGAAAAACAACTCATTTTGGGTCACAATTAGACGATTTGCACATCTTTGACTATTACATTTCCTATTTTGAATTTAACAACTCTACGTTGGTAAACTTTAGTGATAGGACCCATGCACCCCGATTTTAACGCGATTACAACAGATCTATATCAAGTGAATGTCGATAATTGTTTCATAAATTGGTTTCGTAGATTAAATTCATTTTTCAAATTTGGATCCTTGTGTGTTGCAGATCAACTCTCACTCGATTCATGAAATGCGTCAAAGCAGTACGGAGGTTCGATGAAGCTTGTTTGAAAAGTTTGAAATGTTTGCACAGGGATTTATGTGATGTTATTTTTTGTGTATACCTTAATATTAAATATAAATATTTATATCTATTACTTTTCTAAATCTATATCTTTGTTGACTTTAATGGGAATATTTTCCTATGCGATTTCAATTGATATTAGTGAAATGAGATACTAGTATACTGTTTTTCAGATGCATTGTCAAGCATGATAGAAATAAAATTATTTTCTGGATATCATTGCATTTAGTTTTTTACTCATTAAATTGCTGAAATATATATTGCTGAAGTATTTAAAAAATAAAGTAATGTATAATGTATACATTCGCATATTTGAACAACAGTCCTTAAACGTACCTTCGAAAGGATATTAATTGTTGAATTTGCAAGCAAAACATGGAGTTTAGCCAAATATTAAAGGTTCAGCAGACAGAGAGATGGACAGACATGACAAAATACTTCTTTTTTGGGGATCATAAAAATCATACACAACTGCACAGCTAAAAACAGGTTACAAAATTTATATTGAAGTTGTTTCTCCAAATCAATGCATTGTCCCAAAAGTTACCTTATTCTTTTTGATGTTCTTTACCTGCAAATTTGATAATATATCAACCTTTTATCATTATATATATTAATAAATTTTTTGGCATGTCAATACATTTTGTATTAATAAATATTTTCATTCAAGGTAGTTACACTCTTCAGTCTGTCTTTTCATAATGTTTTTAATACATACGTATTTCCGTACCAACCAGGACACTGTCTTGACTATCCGTATGATTTCATAAAATGTGTATCGTAAGTAGGGAAATAAATATAGGGAAATAAATATTAAAGAGCCATCCAATTATTTTATCCTCCTTTGGTGTTTCGTGTCGGTATATTACTGTCTGTAAAAAGACACATTTCAAATCATGAAACATCATACATTTACCTTTATCTAGAAAGTTAATACAAAACTTTGTTTTTAACTTTAGCAGATGGCTAATAAAAATAGCGAAATTCTATCCTTATATGATGGTCTATCTGTGTGCAGTTAGCTCAAACGACCGTACCTTGTAAAATATATACTCTTGATGATGTCAATGAACAACGTAAATTTACAAATATAAAGTTCGGAGGCTTTTCGCGAAGTTGCTACTTGATATTACTTGATTTTTTAAACAATGATAAAAAATGAAAATATATCAAAAACAATATTTAAACATGCACTTGCGGTATCAATTAACTAGTAACTAGTTAACCACGGCAAGTACCCTGCCGTTTTATTTTTACTAAGTAGCGATAACGTTTACCTGTAAATGAGTCTGGGATCTCAGCTATCTCAGCTAATAGCAAATGGCATGGCAAATCACAGTTTAATAAGTTGCAAAGCATGAAACACTAGGTTTACCGGTTTTATTTTTATTTTGCAAACTCGTTTGCTTAATCAAGTAAAGAAAGGTTATCCGACCTGAAAGTTTAAAATAAAAGAAATATTTTTTTTGGAACCTGAAATGTAAATAGTAGGCTTAAACAATTTTCATTGCAGACATTTACCTCTAATGACCTAAATATTGATTTTATTCATTAATATATTGATGAAGAGCTCAATTTTTAATCAATCTTCATGATGTTCCTAACGCTTTAGATATATTTAAACTGTTAGTAATTTTATAAATGACGAAGTATTTTGTCATCATTCCGAAAATGATAAAAAGCCATTGGAATTTATTTTTATTAAGTCAATCAAAAGTAAGATTATGAAAGAAACAGTTCATTATGATTTCGTAATGGTAAGTCATCAAATTGTACAACGTAAATTAATTTTTATACAAATTTTAACTTGGACTGTTCGCTTCCAAATAAGAACTTTAAACCAATCTGCGTTTTAAAAAAAGAAACACTGAGACGCGTCAAATTGAACGTTATCCAATGAAATATGATATTTTAAAGATATGTATCAGCTTACTCTCTATATAAATAAAAAAACTGTGAAGACAATTTACATGTATCGTATGTTAAATATACTAAGAATGTATACTCAACAAGGAGTTTTAGTTTTCCTTGGATTTGCTTTTTATTTCTTTTCAATCAATGGTAAGTTTAGGAGAGAGATAGAGAGAGAGAGAGAACACAGGTATTTTTTTAATTTTTTTTTTCATACTCTAATGTAACCAATTTTTTTTTCTTTTTAAAAAAATTCGTCGTCAGGAAAGAAAACATATTGCAAATGTCCTGGTAAGAGGCAACGTCGGTAAAATGTCGTCATGCCATGTAAAGTTTTAAATGGCATTCATTTTCATAAAAAATTATATTCTTTTTTAAGCTTAAGATTCGATGTTTGACCTGAGCCTTTTCCAAAAAATAAACTTTTTGCCAAAGGAAGGAGTGATAATTCATATTTTTTCACTATTGTTGTAATACATTTAGTTTTTGTACATTTCTATTATGATTTATGTCTATGGTTATCATGCGCTTTGCTGAAGTGCTCTTTAAAAACAAAATCTAACATTAGTTTAACACTACATCCCTTGCTTTGCAAAACTTTTATTTCTCTTATTTCTCAGAAGGAAGCTTGTCCTCTGGTTCTTCTGATTCTTCAAGTTGCTGTGATGACGTCAGTACAATACACTGGATGGTGCCCGTATGTACCGCTGTTGAGATAATCGCTATGGCGGTGTGCTCTTCAATTTTGTTAATGTGGTTGGTTCAACATTTCTTCAGTATATAAAACTATTTTTAAGCGTATAGAATACTATATATTCGCGAAAAACCTCCGAATGTCTGACTTTTTTTTGGTCACTGTTGAAAGTATATGATTGTCCTGTCTTTTCAAGGATATGAACCCCATCACAAACTACTACATAGTAATTGCTGCACTTGTCGTCATTTAAGGCAATGGATGTCAAAATGATTCAGTAAAGTATTTAGTTGTGGTAAAACGTATATTTTATCTTGTATTTGGTTTTTAAAATCAAACACTTAAAACTCTCTCGGCCTTTTTTTTGTAAGTAAAGCAAAACACGATGGTGAATAGTACAACCTTTTTATGATATTTTCTCTTTCCTGTCACTATTTAAAAAAAAACACACGATAAATGCAGTCAAGAAATAAATACGTTATGGTTATTCCATACCTTTATCGACAATATTATCCCATGCAGGTATCTAAAATACATGTATGTTGAAACAGCGAGCATTTATCTTTAAAATCCAATATTTCTTTTTTGCAGTTTTTTAAAACAGAGCAATCGCACAACAGTTGAAGATTTTCAGCCAGGAAAATGAAAAACTACGTACATTATATATTGTTACCTTTGTGTATATAGCTGTATAATTATACATATGTATGTAACTCCTTCATTTTCTAGTGTATCTATCTATCATATGAAGGTATATTGAATAAAAATACGCTTTAAATTTGTATTGGAGAATTTCATTTCATAAAGTCTAAGTATTTTAATCAAATTTTATCATTTCACTTTAATAATGAAAAAGGAATCAAATTTTATTCAAAATTTATTTCTCTAATTTGTCAAATATATGCATGCAGTCATGTTCATGAAGTTTCTCAGGACTATGACATGCCATAGGAAGTTCTTTAAACATAGGTAATCACAGATTACAAAGCTCACCGAGACGAGACATCACCTTTATGGGGCATCACCTTTATGAGACCACCTTTATCATATGATATGAAAATCATAGTTAATGATCTTGGATATTCATGGAAACTGTTTTGACACAATATCGTATAACATATGTTAAAAAAATTGTATGAAAATCATATGCTCATTTCATATGGTATTATAAGATACAATGTTTATCAATACAATAATATATAAAACGATATTGCATCCTATGATACTTACAATATAGTATCATATAATGCAATATAATACTGTAATAAATAATTATGCAATATAATATTGTAACATATGATATGACATTGTATTGTGTCATACATTATAGTATTTGATCACATAATACAATATCATTATACAATATATGGTACAATATAGTATTACACGATACAATATCATATCACATAAAACATCACAATATTGTAACATATGATATTATATTGTATAATATAGTATGATATTGTATTGTATGATATTGTATCATATTTAATACATAATATGATATTGTATCATATGATTTGATACAACATTCCATCATACCATATGATAAAATATCATGTGATAAAGTAATATATTATATAATAATTAATATAATATTATACAATATTATACAATATCGTATCATATAATACAATATTATATATTACAATATAATATAATACAATTCATGTGATATAATAATGTATTATATAAACAAAATATCATATTATACAATATCATGTTATACGATATTATATATTATACAATATCGTATCATATGATACAATATTACATATTGCAATATCATATGAAACAATATCATGTGATAAAATATTAAATATATAATACAATATCATATTATACAATATTGTATCATAATACACAACACTATACATAACAATTACATGACACAATATCATATCATAATGTACAAAAAAATTAATACAATATCATATCGTATCATATAACTTTTACAATATGATATAATATTGTATCATATAAAACAATAGTGTATCATATCATATACATGTAATACTATATCAAAGGAATCATGTTATATCATTTAACAACAAAGACATCTATCAAGCAGGTTTAAGTGAGGTAGGAGATTTTTTTAGCATCCTTGATAATCAATGCCTGTCAGGTACATCAGTATCATAAGACCCACCATCCATGCAAGTTTGGTGAAGTTAGGACCAGTAATAACTAAGATATATTTTTTAGCATCCTTGATAATGGAGATCAGGCTCTACATCTGAAGCTACCTCTGCGATTCATTTATATTAAAGTTAAATCAACTATGCAAGTTTGAAATAGTACTATTATCTATTAAACATGTGACCTGTTCCAAAAAACTAAACCTCATTCAGCATCCGAAACCAATGGCTCAGATTCAGCATCAGGTGCATCAGTATCATAAGATGCACCATCCATGCAAGTTTGGTGAAGTTAGGACCAGTAATAACTAAGATATAATCATCAGAGGGCACCTGCTCCAAAAACTTTAACCAGCTCCAAAAACCTTAACCTCCTTCAGCATCCGAAACCTATGGCTCAGATTCAGCATTCATGCCTATCATGTGCATCAGTATCATAAGACGCACCATCCATGCAAGTTTGGTGAAGTTAGGACTAGTAATAACTAAGATATAATCATCAAAGGGCACCTGCTCTAAAAACTTTAACCAGCTCTAAAAACCTTAACCTCCTTCAGCATCCGAAACCTATGGCTCAGATTCAGCATTCATGCCTGTCAGGTGCATCAGTATCATAAGATGCACCATCCATGCAAGTTTGGTGAAGTTAGGACTAGTAATAACTAAGATATAATCATCAAAGGGCACCTGCTCCAAAAACTTTAACCAGCTCTAAAAACCTTAACCTCCTCCAGCATCTGAAACCTATGGCTCAGATTCAGCATTAAAGCCTGTCATGTGCATCAGTATCATAAGATGCACCATCCATGCAAGTTTGGTGAAGATAGGGCTAGTAATAACTTAGATACAGGAAATGCAACAAAAACTTTAACCAGGTCCGGACGCCGACGCCGACGCCGGGGGTATAGCATAAGCTCCCCCCGACTTCGTCTCGGTGAGCTAAAAACGTAATAGTCCTAATGCAGTGTTTTGAGGCTTTTCTAAATTTAGCAACCGCCGTAAGTTCATCCTAACTTTAGGACTTAAGGATTTGTTATTGGTTCTCAGCGCTGTTGTGATGCCTTTTAGAGTAGCATTTGTAAAAGACGATATTTTTATAGTACGCTTCCAAGCTAATGCATTCAAGAAATTTTTCTATATCAAAAATGCTCTTCCGAAGCATCTATTTTGATTTATTAGTATTTTGTTGGATAATTTCTGCATTTTTTTCACAACACCCAAAAGCATCAGATATTCAGCAATTGAAATTGAGTTCACTTCCTACACCAGATGATTCACAAAACTATGATTGTCATCTGCATGAAAGTGTATAATTCATTGATTTTATTTTATACAAAAAACCCGGCGTTTTTTGTTGTTGTTGTTGTTTTGTTTTGTTTTTTGTTTTCTGGTTTTTTTGGTAAACAAAGTTTTGTGTTAATGTGTTATAATTAAAGATACTTTATTTAGTGGTCTCGCTAAAATCAATTTATTTTTTACCTTTTCTGCTCGATCAATATTCCGTTTGTATGTTTTGTAATTAAAAAATAACCAGTCCGTCTGTGCCCGAATTTATGTTCTTAAACTTGAACTAATGAACTTAACTAATTATGGGTATAATCAAATAGATTTCTAAATAAATTTACCATTCATCTTTTACAATAATATGTCTTGGCCTGTTATAAGATTAATAATCATGTGTTCATCAGCAGGGAAAAACTCCGAAATGCCCCAGTCCTAGTTTGTCCTAGGCGGAGAAAGTGTTTTGTAAACTGGAAGAAAATATCGATATCATGAATGAATTGAGTTTCCCAAAAATATAGATTATGCTTAAGAAGTTATTTTGTATATAAAAGGCGATGGATTACGCAAAGCATGTGACAGCTGAATGGTTCTGATAATTAACACATGCACTTTCAATTTTAGACTTAGCAGCAAGTTAGGTGCATTTTTTTTTAAATTGACGAGAGTAAAGTTTTGAACTTAACTTTTTTATGTGACATTAATTTGTCATTTACTTTTTTTAAAGTACACCTACAGATACCCCCTCCAATTAACAAGCAAACAAAAATAATTGAATTTCCTAGGGTACCTGCAGGTTTATAGCTCCCGGTAATAAGCACCTGAGTCGAGGATACAGCACCTGTTTATTTATATGGTAAACAATGGAGGAAATCCGAACCATATACAGTTTTAAGATGGTATGGGACACTTATCGATATTAATATGGATAAAAAAACATTATAATCAAAATACTTTCATCGGCTTCGAATTTTCAA
>WFKH01011801.1:11352595-11381379 GCA_016163765.1 Magallana hongkongensis
AATAAAGCGATGTGTCATGCCATACAACTTTTTTCATTAGAAATAGGGTTTTTTTCGAAATTGTATAAGCGGATTTCAAAAACATTAATTTACATTTCAACGACGAGTTTTGCCTTCACGATTTTCATTGTGATTATACAAATTCACCCCTTTTCTGGAGATTTTTGAGGCCATGGTCCAGTAAATAGCATCATTTTCTCACATTGAGGATTTCTCTATTTCACTATAGGATTACGCATTCAGTATTTTGATGTTCGACCTCCATTATGTGAAATGGGGGAATTGTTAATTTGACAATAAGTCGACTACGTTTATCTCCGATTTATGATTTAATCGCCATCTCTTCATTGTTAATCATTTTATATAAGGTAGGTAATTATAATAAGTATATGACCTTATCTACTATACGATCGGTTTGAGTTGATATATTTTCTTGATCAGAATGTAAACTAGTTTTGTAAAATATTTGTGCTATCCTGTATAAATCGGTTTCATATATTTAAGTAATTTTCAAATGGCACATGCATTTATGTATGTTTACAGAGTTAAAATGACATGGTTTTTTCAAACTTTAAGGCACGTAGTTAATGCAATTAGTATGGTGATAATTTCATATCAAAACATGTTCCACTTCGTCGCTATTTATTTAAAAATAAATATTACTTCATTTAATATTATGAACGATTATGAATGTTTATTTTCCTCTACTCACGCATACAGTGTAAATTGTTGTATATTACTGTTATATTCTTTATGTTGCAAATAATAACCATGCAAAGAGATAAAAAGTAACTGTTAAACAAGTGCCTTAAGGTCCGGTTAGACGTGCAAGTACCCAAGATGTAATGATTTTTGCATGTTTGTCTTTTAGGCGCAAGGTCCCTCCCAGGCCTTTCATTTACAGATTTTTCGTGTAGTTTGCACCTTCTTAATTTCCGCTTAATTAGGGATGCAGCAGCATGGTATTATAGAATGTCACGTGTAACTGCCTGTTCATACAATTGTTACAGGGCCATCCCCTGGAATTAATTATCATGAATAAATGTTGAGTAAAAGATGTGGTATGAAAGATTTGATAAGGGTGCAGGTGCGCGACGCAGGCGTTGTAGCCCTGCTTCCCAAGAGTATCATTTCAGCTAGTTAGGAAAGTGAGAGAGAGTGAACATGAGTCTATTATTTTTAAGTTAATATCTGTAGTTGTCATTTGTTTATTGTGCATGATAGAGTTCTGAGAGATGAAAGTGAGTAGTTGATTGAGTTATGGGAGAGTCTGAGGAGTGAGAGATAATTGGTATGGCCATACCCAGGGAACACGTGGGAGACAGAGGGAGAATGAGTTTGGATGTGATAGAGTGAGGACGCATTTGATATTACCTGTGTTTCATATATATTGTGTAATTCGTGTTCGTTGTAAATATGTAAATAAACTTGTAAATATAAACAATAGTTATCAATCAGTGCCGGTGACAGGGAGGACCCCCGTCACACAATTGCAGTGTATTATAAGTATCAGTGTTTCGATATAAGTGTGTTCTACCCTGCAAACTTGTTGTCAATTAAGCTTTTATATGTACTGGATCACTGCATCTCAGTAGACCTACATTATCTCATTTTCTAATAATTGCCTATATGTTTGTATTCTTGAAAATATGTTGTAATAATCTCCATTGGGAGGAAATAAAGAAAGAAGGAAAGAAAGATCACATTGCCATGTGTGCCAGAATAATCACGTGCTCTGTAATCTCTTTGACCGAGACATGCACAAAAATTGCAACAATTGGCACGTGTGCAGGTGACAACACCTTGCAGGGACAAATTTGAGGCAATTATGTTTTACATAATCCACATTAGAATCAATAAACAAGGTGATAAGTCTCTTGGCATGTCGATAAGCATAAACGCGCTAATTTGTGTCGATAGATAAATGTTAAGGTGACACGACCGTAGGTCTGTAACAGTTTATCAAAGATTTTACGCTCGATGCATCCGAAGAATACAGGGCTTATCTTAAACATCCTAGTTATAATATATGTGGGAGAGGTGGCGATGAATTTATTGGGGTTTCCCGTCCTTTTCAAGCAGCACGTGGTCTTAATAGTTGGTACATGCTAGAAAAGGTAAACAAATTTCTTGCATATTTTGTGAAATATCCTTAAGTTGATTTAGAAAATGTCCCCAGTGCCTACACGCACACTTTATCTCAAGAAGGGACTTCAACCGTATTTTAATAGCTTATAGGTTTTAAAAAATCCATATAAAATGTAAATAAATCTCAAAAATATATTCGGTTACTTTTTTTAACTGCTGCAAATACATATATATCTATTTTTTTTTATATAAAATATATATCATAATTCTTTCGTCATTTAAAACCAAACCACCAAATGTTTGTATTTTCTTCACTAATACATTGAGTTCATTTGGTCCGCACGCATTGTTGTCGCTGGTGATGAATGCTTTGTGTGGCTGTTGTTGTACTGGGTATGTTGTAAACACGGGATATTTTAGCTAGATGCGATGGTGTTGTACTTACCTACCTCCATGCTGATATTAACAAACAATTACCCCAGGGCTTTCTGAGATACAATCTACCTATGGTACGACAAAATTACAGGTACAATGAATGAATGAATAAATATTTGAATGTTTGGGTGAAATTTCTTGTTGACAATTTTCATCACATACGGCTATTATTGTACTTAAGATGACTTAAATAACGAATGTTTTAACTTTACTAAAGACATAATTATATACATGTAATTTATGATATTCCAATTTAGCATGATATGATATAGCAACATGTGTATGTAAAAGTACGATTTTTGACGGTCTTGAAAAGTGTAGTTTATACTTTCGAGTATACTTGCACCGGTTTAGACTTTGTTTTGGATGGATGAATGGATGGGTGGATGTACTCGTGACATCAATTTTGATTCAAGTAACATTTCATTGTTTAAGTATACAATCATATATATACACAATAAGGTAAGAGCGGCAAGCAATCTAGCTGCTTATTCATTTAAGTCCTCTTCTGACATCAATACTTGTTGCAATTTGAAAGGGTGGAAACGAAAAGGTTATGTTATTTTATTCAGTTTCTTATATTTAAGGTAGTATTATTGGTCCTTTTTCTGTGATACACATGCACTTGGTCTTCTTTTTAACTGTTATGTGAACAGAAAAGATTGTGTATTTTGGTTTTTCCTTATGCCTTGTGTGTTTATTCTCTTTCAATAAATCAAATGGTCAGTGATTTGGATAGCAACATAATGTCTTCATATATCATGTTACAAAAATATTATCCGTCAAAGTCCATGCGTCTAAATTTCAGAAATTTATAGCATGCTAGTGTAATATAGGAGAAACATTGTCTGCCTGTTATAGACTCTTGTATTACAGGAGCCGTGATAAGAAGAAACGAGAAAAAAAAACTTCAAAGGGAGCGTGTCTTATCCCCGTTTATAAAAAATGAGTATGCATGAATCAATTTTCAAGTTATTTTAAGCCAAACTGTAACCATTTCAGATGACCGTTGACAAGAAACCACATAATTGACAATAAATTGTGTCAACCTTGTCAATTTCCTCTGGTGATCTTAACGAGGTAAATTGTCAGCTCGATGTCGAAGAATGAATGTATTTATTCTTCGCAGAATTTAATGATAATCCTATTGGACGGTTTAAAATATTTACATCCAACACGAAATATAAATACACTTCAGAGGGTCTTTAAAAGGTGTATTTGTACGACGTCGAGTGCTTGACTCCTTTAAGAGTTTGTTCTCTGATTCTAAAGTTGGTCTGGTCTTAAGGAAAATTGCAATTGTGGACACTTTTGTTTTATCCGTGGAGGTACATTAGTTTTCTTTTCTTTAATTTATTTTCATTCAGATTTTATTTTTTATGTTTCAGATGTTACTAAAGGTAATCGATGTTATAAAATTTTAATATTTAGTGAACATATCATAAATTAGTTTTATAATTAACGTACTGAATAATTAGAGTTTAAACTTTAATCATCTTTACTCTAAATGAGGCAAAAATGTATAAAACATTGTGATGATATGCATTTACTGACCATTTTTCATTCGGAAAATTTAGTTGTATATAAACGGAATTGACGATGATTCACCATGATGTATTTTCAAACATATTGTGAATCGCAGTAAAATCAGAGGAAATAAATTGAAAATGTATCATTTATATGGAATATTTATGGATCCTATTATGTATACAAGGTCTTAAGATGATTTTTTAAAATCACATAAATTAAAGCATACATTTTTTTTCTATCAGTTAATAATTCCTAATCACCGTATACTAGGGTGCATTTTCAGACAAGGTCTAAATTCCACTAAAAAAATCAGATGATTACAATAATGCATTGAATTTAATTCTAACACTGTATCTAAGCATTATTCTTCAAATCCAGACCTCGGTCGAGCTTTCTATGAATGTTTTAACAGTATACAAGTACGCAGACGGAATGTTTTGTTAATGCCATTGCAATACACAGATCTAGTTAACTCCGGGAGAGAACACACGCTTTTCTTCATTCTTCTTTATAATTACTTCTCGTCCCCAATGTAAACATGGCATGTATTGTAAGTTTTTAACAAACACTTCAGTTTTTCCCCCAATCTTTCATTTTTACCGACACCTGGACTATTGAATTACAGTGGTTTTGTAATTAAACTGGTAATTATTTTTGAGAATCTCTTGGCGATCACCCGAGAAATTGGCGACGTAAGATCAGAGTCAAATTATTTTTTCTCTATTGCTACCCATTGTATTTTGCCCTGTTTTCGGGGTGTAAACACTTACAACAAATGTTGAATTATTAGAATACCCACATATTTGAATTTCGTGAAATTAAACAGCGAGGGATTATGGGGCTGAGTGATCAATTACGACCGGGATCAAAAAAAAAAAGAGATAATCCTATTTTTACCAATTAACTTACTGAAAGATTAGAAACACTGGAGTTCTAATGTAATTAACGTAATCTTTTAACTTATTGAAGCTTATGTAAAGTATACGAAGGATTGAACAGAGAGTTAAAAAATCGGACTTTTTTTTTTTTTACTTGGTTACATAATTCTTCTGTTAGACACTGCATACCTGTGCATAAATGTCGTATTTTGAGATCCAACTAAACATACAAGATAACACGAACAAATCTTTCGAGATACAGGTAACATGATGCATTTGATAAGGGACGGACAGGTAATGGAAATCGTACATTGCACAATAATAGCAAGATCAAAGTTGTGAGGACGAGGAAGCGAGGCAGGTTAACCCAATTAGACGCTGTCACATCAAAGTATGCAGGGCACGAATTCGTTATTATTCCAAGAGAGAGAACCTATTAAAATCACTAGTATGTAGCCAGTTAGTTAACCCCACTGACATTGTTGTTATTTATTTCTATTGTCTTTAACTGAGCGATTTAAATCGCAGTTCATGGACCACAGAGGAATGTAGATAGCCTGGTTACCTTTATTGTGTTCTGTAACATAATCTTTTGTGACATTTGTTCGAACATCAATTCACAGGTCGATTGAATGTTTAAATGACTTAACAAATCCCTATAAATGGAGATTTTAAAGGATTTCTAAAGTAATTTAATGCTCTAATTTGTCGCGCTATTTTGTCTATTATCATTTTCAGATAATCATGTTGTTTGTTTAGAAAACAGATCGAGGAATTGTAAATAATCTTTAATTTTCTATTGCATTGTATTTAATTTTTGTAGCAAGTACAGCCCAGGAGAAGTTCCCCAATAAGCTTTAAATTTTAAAAGAGGTTCACCGCCTTCACTGTGAAAAATCTTGAAAAAAGGAACGAAATCAAATTATGAATTCCGAAGATATTACCAATGGAATCACCAACAAATGAATATCAATGTTACATGTGCCGCCATTGAATAAAGACATCAGTGAAGGAAGACTGGAACATTCTTCTCCAATGAAAGAATATAGGCGTCCTTCTCTGTCCGTCATTGATGAATCAAACAACAATGACGAAGAAAAAGACCTCATTCTGCCGTCCATCACCGTAACGTGTTGTGACGATTCAAGTCAAGCAAGTGATAATGACGATGTGTCTTCTGTGACGTCATCGAGAAGCGGAAGTGAGACGGATCTAGCACACTTGAAGGTGACAGCCAATAGACTACGGCTAGCGACCAGAAGATCGAGCATTGTGGAATGGAAGGAACAATATCTTGACCGACCTCGCCGGAGGTCAAGGCCAGACTTAAAAGTGGACTTTGATCACAATGGTAACGATGTGTTGACTGAGGATAGAAAGCATAAAATAAATGAAGCTTTAGTGTGGATCAAAGACGAATTAGTAAGTTCTTCAAACTACATTATTGACTTGTTTCCAAACATGTTTCATTGTACACCCGCAATGGGTTAACAAACTACTATATCTTTTCTAATCATTTTTAAGAATAACTCATACTATTAATGTCTTGATTTGGAATTACAAAATATTTCCATCAATTTTGAATTTGTTAATCTATAATTGTAAACGCTATGTTATTATTAGAAGCCAACTTTCTTAGGCCAAAAAAAAAATTATTCCCGTTTCCGGTCGCCCGACCGACCCTATCTTTTACCCCCCGACCCTAAAAGTTTTTTTTGTGATCATGGTGGTGATCGGTAACTTCGCCAGAATTTCCTCAGAAGGAGAAGTGAAGGCGCCCTGTCTTCTGAGTTCACAATCGTGTAAATTGACCTCATTGGCAAATGAATGATAGTAAACTAATCTACAGACATCTTTACTGCATAAATTAACCTTGTGGTTAATAACTTGCAACTATCTTATCTTCAGGGGTTATAAATACGGGTGATACAACAACATACTGTGCATTGGAAATTACAAAAACGATGTTTATTACTTTGAATCCTGATATTACAGTTAGTTAATAACCTGCTATTAGTTAATAACTGCAATAAATGTTAGAATTATCATAAAACTGCTTTCTATATTATCTTGAAAATTAAACAGATCCTCTTCATATTAACGTACGGTAGTAAGTGGGTCAAAGGGTTGGACTAATACCCCAAATAAACGGAAGTGCAGAGACTGATTTAATTGATATTGCCATTAAGCTAATACAAAACAGAAATATTTATCCAGAAAAGGATAAATACATTCATACACATGTAGATTAAATTTTGCAAATAATATTAGTTTATATTTTTTATTTTAAAAAAATCTATTTTTTTTTCTTTAAAGGTTGTTTTCTATACATTACATGCATCAATAATACAAAGACATTTGGAAATTTTAAATCATCATTAACATACCGTACACTGTAAATATACTTCTTTCTCATTATAACACACATGCTCCAAGTTTTTAAAAATAAAATATTTTTTAAAAATAAAAATTTTTTCCTACCTACCTACCCTAATTTTTTTGGTCAGGTGACAGGAAACAGGAATATATTTTTTTTTGGCCTTACTACTTGTGTTAAAGATCGAAAGCGTTCGTTGACTGAACGAGGGAATCATTACAGACTGTAGTTAGTTCTCGGTCAGATTTAATATTGTATACAATTTATACACCATATGAGTACATTCGTCCAGGCTAATTGAATTTTATAGTTTGAGAAAATTATATAAACGCCTATTAATACTGAAAAATTAAATCAACACCAAGCTTTCGTGTATTGCAGTAGCATTTGGATTTTTCCTTTATTAAAAGCCATAGACAGAGAAAGATTTCTTTCATTAAAAGACCTCTAGAGACCAATCAGCTCTTACATGTATCAAAGACCCTATTCCATCTCTTCATAATCTGGAGTGTTTGCTTCATTAGCATTTTTCATGTCGACTTATAATAATATTGTTTCAAAAAATGTTAAATATTTAAACATGGAGAAATATATTCTTAAACAAGTTACTATTTTTTCATTTCAACATCATGCACTTTTTTCTCCTTTTACATATAATTTAATTTAAGAAATTGTGTCCCAAAAGTATTTTAAGAATTAAATAACTCATTTGCGAAAATTGATGTATAAAATCAACAATAAAAATACAAAATTACATAATTCATAGAAGAGGTTAAACAAGTTTTGTTACTCATAATGGAATGTCATGGTGAATTGAAGATTCAACATGATCATAAACATTCATAGATAAGAATCTTTACATTTTTTAAGTAAATGGAGAACCACTGATGCACACCACAGAAAGTAAACAAACCAACTGAAGATTAAATGCGCTGGAGTATTTTAAATACTGAAACTTAAACACTTGTATATACATTAGAGAGATAGAAGGGTGCAAATTACTCCTTTGATATTTTTAGACTTTAAAGTTCTAAAGGTTTATAAAACGAAGCAACAAGTATAAAGATATTGAATGGGTCATTTCTGCAATTGAAATGCCCTTCTCTGCAATTTTGAATCCTCTGCTTCAATTGCAATACAAGGCTTTTTAATGTCTTGGACGTTAAGGCTACCTCTTTTCTTTACGAATTCCAAAATCATAAATTAGCAGAGAAGTTTATCTTAACGATTTTTGTATAACCTCTGTGTTTATTATTTTTTATTTCAGCGAGCAATGAGGTCACAAGACCAAGCATTGGCCAGAACGCTGCTTTCATTACGTCACGACATCCACAAACTGAAACTCAACCGGAGTTGTCAAGAGCATAGGGAAATGCTAGATGACGTCACGAAAGATATGGAGGAAATTCAACAACTGAAAGACATAAGTGATCTCCATGTGGACACTGTGGAAAATCCCTTGAAACACCTGGGGGTTACCTCTTACAATTTGACCGCCAGGAGATTTTCGACGTGTTAAATCAAATGCATTATCGTGTGTTTCTAAAGAAGGAATTAAATTTTCATCCCTGCGAAGTGCATGCATTTCCAAAATGCAAATATTTATAATGCTTTTATTGTTAGGAATTAGTCAACTGTATTATTAAAAAGAAAAACATTTATTATTCTGTTAATGCACGATTGCCAAACGAACATTAATTTTGTTTGTTGCAAATTTAGAAAACTAATGTGTTCTCCAAATGCAATAATGTACATTCAGTGTTTGATTCATCAATATACCGCGAAGTTTTTGACTTTATCATATAGCCTATTTGTTAATATTGGTAAGCAATAAAAATGTTTTATTTGAAAAAAGAATCATTATTATCACATTAAAAGGTCGTTTTTTATTCAGGATATTCATATATAAATTAATTATACAGTTTAGAAGTCCGTTTTGTGGGCCAATCATAAGGTATTGATTAGCCGTGTGGAGACAATTATATCGGAATGTTGAACAGTACATTGACCATTCACATTTTATCTCTAAACATCAAATCTATAGATATCAAATGATTTTAAACTCAAACATAGTTTGCAATGCTAGCGCTTGTACTGTTCTACGTGTATATTCAATATTGCACCATTTCATTCCCAAACATGAACCACAAATATGTATTTATATCCCTCCACTGCACGGAAAAAAGATTCTGACAATTCGACAATTGTTTTTGTTGTATAGAATTTGATTTAATGACAATTCATAAAGAAAAACAAACTCCCAGAATGTGTGATTGTCATTTCTTACAAATTGAATATGTAAATGACCAGGTAATACTACAATTGTATAAAACATAATAATTAAATTGGCTGAGCTTAATTCCAAAAAAAAAAATATTCATTCACAATCATAATTGTAATCCAGGCTTAACGTTTTGTATGTCATTCATATTCACGAACGTTTCCCAATTAAATTGAACTATTCCGTTTCCATTGACTTATTCAGGGCGAATGGAGGTGTAATGATGAAACAATAAACTTGATCAAAGTTGCAAACAAACGTTTGTTCTTTAGATTTGTTTTATATCGCGACATAAATGAAAAGTATGTATCTTTTGTTTCAGAAAGTCTCTGTGTACTGAACTGAGACTAACCTGGCTCTCAGTTTTCTATACCTGACTCCCAATGGTGTGCAACGCTTGTCACTATATAAATCGCTCCAATAAAGAATAATGTGCGAATCTATATATTCTGCTTTAACCAGAACAATGAGAAGTAATCAGATCTGAAAGTTAAATTTACTCTGAAAGAATTAAGAGATTTATCCTGCATACGCAGGTGCTATAACGGGTTTTGCGGTTGTCGTTTGAGAATTGAATCTTGGTCAGGATATATGTTTATAAACCAGCTTGAAACGGTTTTATATAACTTTATAGGAAAATGCGGAAAAACTTTTCCGCTGCCGATCTGGATGATGCTCGAGAGGACGTGTTACCATGGACGCCAAAGCTAGCCTTACCGATTTCTGAGAAGGCAAAAATCAGACAGTCTTTGTCATCCAGTGATTTGAAGGCCATGGGCCAGATCCATTCTGTAGACATATACATGTACTTGTTCAGGTTGAAATGTAAAACCAGAAAACTGCGTCTGGACACAAGGCGACAAAGTTACGCAGAATGGAGGGCAGACATTGGCAAATACCATTCGGAAGATTCAATATGTGAGGTGGATAACTTCAAAGGTGTTCCGACTGACGAAGATGTCAGTAGAATTAACAATTCTTTGAAATGGATCAGAGAAGAGCTGGTATGAAAATATATTTCTTATAATGATTTGAGAGTATATCAATAAGTTAGAGATAGTCGTACTTCCTGTGCACATCCACATAGACCTTTTTTTTTTTTTTTATTTCACCATGGTTTCCAATCTCAGCGATATCAACATTAGTACATGTAACTGCAGATATGAAGTGCATGCACTTGTATAAGTATCTTTAAAAGCATAAAATATAGTAATCATGAATCGTAATCCACACATGTATATTATTATTATATCATAATTATATTAAATGATTTTGATCAATAGTAACATCTGGTTCAGTCATAAAAAGTATTAAAAAGGTTTACAATACGAACGTACAATTCTTCTCGGTACTATTTACACAATTTCACTTGTTCATTGTGTTCTAAAATTTTGAATATCAGCTTTTTTCCCTGCACACATTGTTTTAGATGATATTACGGGCTTATCTATCGTAAATTATCAATTATCATACAGATTAAATCAGAGATTCTCTTGTATGTGATTTTGTAAAAAGATTTGGAATTTGTGAAACTGTACATGTATCATCCATTTTCACAAGAAGGTAAAAATTAATATTCCAAACACCGAATAAATATATGAGGTACCCATCAAATATCAGATACATACATTTACAGGTATATATTAGTTTTCGATTAATATGAGTTACAGGTATTAATTTCATAATACCCAGTCAAAATGTTTTAGACGTATATTTTTAAAGCGTGCGCGACAAGCAGAAAAAAAATCTTAAACGAGGTAGAGTAAATTTGATAAAGTGCATTTCTGTATGTATGTAATCATATATGTATATGCAGGACATTTAGCGATATTATTGAAATAACGGTATAGTTTATTTTCCCCCAAAATGTATGAATTAAATACACGCTCAAATGCATAAAATGTGCGAATCATTTAATTTTTCCGAGGGAAGGGGAGGGGGGTCCGTTGGATAATTTTGTTTGCCAGGAGGATTATGAGGCCTATTTAAGGTAAACTTAGTGCATTTAATAACTTTGAGTTTTCCGAGATGAGGGGCGGGGGGGTCGGACCAGACCCCGCGACCTTTCCTCTAGGTCTTCGCGAACTTTCCTCTAGTTCTTCGCATGCATAAGATTTTACAATAATTCCTGTCCCGATTTTCAGACAAAGATGAGGGAACAGGACGAGGACCTGGCTCGGCAGTTCCTGACCATCCACAGCGAGATCCAGAAACTGAAGCTGGAGTGGAGCTGGCAGTTCCACGAGCTTACGCTACAAGACGCCGCCATGGACCTCCAGGAAGTGGACGAGATCAAACGAATCTCGGACCTACCGCTGGCCTCAGAGACAGAAGCGTCCTTAGTGGATCTAGGACTCACAAAATTGAATCTGTGCCATAGAAAATACTCTGTTCTGTAACCCAGTATCTTAGCATTTATTTAATCACTTTATCATTATTATATACATGTATGTACTTTAGCTACATTAAGTTAAATTTTGAAAGATTAAAATCCGTCAATAACAACTTATGAGAAAAAAGGCTGAAATTTAAAATCTGTATCAAACATATGAATTGAGACTTCATACTTTTCTTATCCTTTTTTAGGGAAGGAGGTGTCTTTTCATGATAGGTGTTGGTAACATATATACAGTTCAAGGTTTTATTTTTAGGAAAGACGTCTCTGTATTACTGTTACCGTTCCATTGTCTTGTTAAAGCCTGCCCATACATTTATATAAATACAGCTGGAAGTTCACTGATTTTTTAATCGGGTTGTCAGCGATTTTGAGAATTTAAAATTTTTGATCACTTCCCTAGAGCAAAAAGACAATCCGTCACCGTCTATCTCTGACCCCCAGGGTTGTTATTATGTAGGGGTTCATTAACATTCAACCTAACTTTGCAGTCCGCTGTCTTTAAACTTGACCATGAGACAGCAAAACCGATCAGTCAATGGTATTTACTCAAGAACTTAACATTGAAATATTTTGTTTACGGAGCCACTTGGTTTGGGATTTGCAGGCATTTGCATGTTTATTTTCTTTATTAAGTGTGTTATTATTAACATAATCACTGTGTGGTCGTTATTTGAGATTGCCTACGTATACATTTTTAAACTTGTAAAATCTGTGCTATTTTTACAATGGTTGATTGTAATAATTTTTTTCAATCTTTTATTAAAGTTCTTAGCCATTATTTTCTCTCAATACACATACATCTATATATGTCAACTCATATGAAGATTTCCTTTCAGCACATTTACATGTACATGTATACACCTTTTTCGTTTGTTTTTGTCAAACAAGGTTAATTTAACATTAATACAATCAAACTATTATTATATAAAGTAGTAAACATGCATGTATTTTGAAATAACTGTACATGCATGCGTATGTAGTAGTTACACTGTTTAAAATGTGTTATCAACCAAAACTTTAATATCATGTCATTATTGCAAATTCGTATAACAATAATTAAATCACACACTATATTATGTATTTTTTTCATTGGATTTTATTGATAAGCTATATATTGATTTTCTCTTCAACAACTCAAGCTTGTTATTAAAGAAGTTACAGATCTAGTACAGTTGGATGTGTAGTAAATAACATAATTATCCTTGATAAAATAAAAAAAAAATCGTTAAGATTGTGCTTGTTATAGTCCATTATTGCTGTACATAGAATTCGATGTACACCAACTTGACGATAATAAGGTGACTAGAGTTATCTTTCCTTTTGGCTTGGTATTCGACCATTCTCTCTACCATTTTGAAAACATTCCCTGATTGTACGTATTCTTGGGAATCATTTAGCTTTTGGTTTAACTTTTAAATACGTACTTCCTTTCGGTTTACGCCTACATCTCTTTAGATTTGGTCTGTAGTCAACATAATCGAAGTATTCCCAGGGATCATCATATTCGTGAACTCGCTTGTACTCGTGACACAATGTATAGTCACGTGATACGTAGTCTTTGCTACTTGGTTGATAACAATGTATTTTTTCGTAGCTATGGTACTTTGCCTCATGAACGTAATCGTAGAAATGAACTTGGTGGTTTGGGCCAATTCCGTATGACCTCCCTTCTTTTTCTGAATCAGTTTTATTTGAAACTGGAACTACCAAGGGTAACAAGTCTTGTACATTGGAAAATTCTTTGAAACTATGCGGATTCCCCCAGAACAAAAATGATCCGGAACGTGGTAGTTGTTTATCAGCTGCACTAAACAAAAAATAATGGAAGCGCTACAATATGAACTAGATCATCATCGTTTACATAGATATTGATAACGTCAAGAATTGTTTATCAGTTTAATTGTGTAATACTACTGTATCAAGCATAAGATGACTTTCATGAAGCAAAACTGTGAAAGTATTTAAATGATAATAAGAAGAATAAAAGTAAAAACTTACATATTTTGGACTTTGTTCTTCCGCTGGGTCATCATTGCATAGATTAATATTAATGTCTTGTGACAGCCATTTTAAAAATAAATGCGCCCATTTGTACTTAGTACCAATGAATGACGAATATTCACACAAAACGTCTTAAAAACATCTCAACATTAAGTAGACTTGCTCGTGCATTTTGTAGACTGATCATGGATTCAATACTCATTTTTCGCAAAAGATTGGGTACATTCGTTCGGATCACAAAGACAGATAATTGTTTTCTGTTTAGATTTTAAACTCCACGTTTTATTTGTATAGTGCGTGTGAAGAGATTTGTTTGTTCAGTCAAATGCAATAATGAAATCATTTAGTAATCGCAGATAAGGAAAAAGATGAGTTGATATGAATAATGCACATGAAAGATAATCTAAGTTATTTTAAAATCACAAACAATGAAATCATACATAAGTAAATAAGTCACCTTTAATTAATGAGGTACACTAACAACATTATTTGTACTACATCTAGCGTACATCACTTCTTCATAACGGTTTCGTTGATATTTTAAACAGATAAAACACGGCTATAATGTTTTTAATTTCTACAGTCACTCTAAGTACCAATCATCGAGATGAGGAAATAAGTGTAAATCCTGACCCAAGGACCATCAGCAACGTGCTATTCTTATATATTCTCGGTGAAAGTTGAATTACCGTGCGATCACGTGATTTCTACCACTTTGAAATTCATTAGAAAGCTAGGAAGTATGTACTCAATTGGAAAAAATAACACTTCATATTTTTATTTAGTACTGCAGATACCGGGTCAGATATAACACAAACATGGCTGTGCTTTCCATTTTCTTCAACATTGTGATTCTGTTTGTTTCAGTAGTATTAGCAGATGTAGACGACTCCGCTACCACTGAAATATTTAACAGACTGGATGAGCTGGGAAGAAAAGTTACCTCTTTGGAGAATGAAAACATTGTGTTAGAGCATTTAATTGAAAAACAAAACGACACAATAGAAGTTCTGAGGTCCGATTTGAGAAAAATGCAAGAGACATTGCCACAAGAAGATTTGATATTGAAAAACGAAATAAAAATACTGGAGTATAGAAAGTTAGGAAGTCTTCAAAAGGAATTGTTTGAATTGGAGCAAAAGGTAGTTAAAAATGTGACACAAAGCAAACTAATGCTGGAAAGTCAGGATGCAAAATGGACCCAGAATTTTGTTTCTCTAAATGACACTGTTACTATGATTGAGTCGAATCAGTCGCTCATCAAAGCTACGATGGAGGACAGGTTTACTGCTGTGGAGGAAACTTTGGCTTTGACCCCTCAGCTGGGCGATATTTCACAACTGAAGTCCACCCTCAAGTCTTCAGTGAATAAAATAAATGGCCTTGAGAACGAGGTCAAAACAAACAAAATGGCCCTCGAGTTCAAAATAGACAGTGACGTCAAAGAGGTGAAGGACTCTCTGGTTGTAACGAATACAGCAGTACAAGAGATGGATAATAAACTGAAGCAAAAAATCGAGGACTTGGAGAACGAACTAGTAAATTTACAATACACTACCAACGACACGAAAGGTACCCACCATCATTATACACAATATGTTTTATGTTATAGTATTTGTTTAATTGTTTTTTTTTTCAACTTTTGTACTAGCTGCAGGTCTGTAGCTCCCGGTCTGAAAAAATCAGACGGACGAACCGACCCAGGTTGTCCATCATACTTTTATACCTGCACATATTTAACATTATGTTGATACATACATGAACATGCATCATGCTATGAACGAGTTAGTTGTGTTCTACAGAGCGATTCTAACTTATCAAACCTTTCCAAGTGTTGCAAATTTTTCTCGCTGAGACGTTTAGTAATCATTCATTTTGTTTAATCTAAATATCTATATTTTACAGATGGAACCCCTCCGTCTTTCTATGCCTCCATGACTACAGTGATTCCCATACAAGGCCCTCATCAAAGGATCGTATACGACAAAATAAAGACCAACAACGGCAATGGCTATAACAATTCCACCGGAATCTTCACCGTGCCGGAGTCAGGAACTTACGTATTCACTTGGACCACGTTCAGTTACGTAGAGGAATATGTACGTCTGGAAATCGTTGTGGCGGGAACAATATTCGGGGGAACTTTGAGCGATACACAGGAGACGGGGGATGCGGATACAGAGACAGGGATCATTGTCGTGAACGCCCAGGAAGGGGACGAGGTGTTCATCAGGACGCAGCTCCGGGGACCAGGAAACGGGCGGCTCTATGTGGAGTTCGAGTGCACCTCAACGTTCTCTGGCTGGAAGATATCGTAATTGAAACACTAGACAATATCCCGGCAAATTGGCATAGAATATATAGCAGCAATTTATGAATTTGAAAATGTATTTTCCCTTTTTTTCTCTTATAAATATACTGTAAAGTTTAATATACTAATTATTGCCTGTTTTTCATTTTATTTTGTTATATTTCTTAAGCACTCGAGGTAAAAATTAATATAAATATTTAACTAATAATGTTTTGATTAGCGAAACATTATTTTTTTCTATACTTTGGATAACTCGAGTGCTTTTAAACTAGGCCTATAGTTATATCTCATCTGAATTTCATCTTTTTGAATACCTATGTTCAAAATTTCAATATTTAAAATAGACAAATAAATAAAGAACGGAAAAGAGCACGTCTCTGTAAGTCATACAATTCTTGTATAAATATATCAATGATCAAAGTTCGATGATAACCTTAATATTTTATTGCAAATATAGTGATGCTTGATAACTTTAAAAATGTTTGACCAAATAAGTATAAAACCACTTAAAGAGAACCAAAACCCAAAATCTTATGTAATCAAACCAATCTTTTGGGCTTTTTCTATACAAATTATAAATTACCGGAAGAATATTCTTCAGTTACTGTAAACGATGTTTACGCTGGTTCTCGCTTAACACACTCTTGAATCTCCAACAATGTTTAAAATAAGTCCCACATATGATCGTATCGTTAGTATAATTTGGTCACACATCTCTTCCTGATAAGAGCCTAGCAAATTGATAGCTCAAGACTGTAACACTCAAGATTTCATGGTTTTATTACATTTTGTTTTATCCAAATAAAAAATAAAACCCAGCCATTTTTCAGTGCTCAGGGGAGAAGTCAGTAGGCGGATAGTTACTGGTGGTACACTGACAATGAATACCCCCCGTGCCAGATGGTGACGTCATAATACTGTCGTCACATTCTGCACAGCAGAGGTATTCTCCTGAGATCATTGTGTAAGTCCCACAGTGATGGCAGTTTTGGTGACCAACCAAGCAGTTTCCAGTAACTCCTAGGAATTTAAATAGTTATGCATTCACCAAAAGCCTTTTCCGTAATACCGGTATAGATATGCTGTTTAAAATGTTTCGTAGTATGGATATTTAAGTAATCGAGAAATGTTTTAGTCTAGTACCTGTGTCCGTTAGGAACCGTTTCTGTCTGTGAGGAACAGCCAGGACCAATGACAACCCCACACAAAGCAGGACAAATCTAAGGGCCATTATACTGGTGGATTGACTCTTCTGAGTAACTAGAAAGAAATGTAAATAATTGGACACGATTACTATCTTATCTATGCATAACAACGTCTGGAACTCGGTATAACCCAAGCTGTTTTGAAGATTTTTCCTGCACAGAAGCACAAGTTTAGGGTTTTTAATACGGCGTTAGTTACAGTCGTGTAATTTTTTTTATTACAAAACAATAATTAATTTTACATTTATCTACACATCGTGTAACTTTTTCTTTGTGTCCAAATAATTCAAAACAATTCAACAATAAGAGTATATTTGTCAGCTTCTTTAGTAAATCTGGTCAACTTTATTTGAAAACTGATACTATAAGTAAACCTTACCTTTAGTTAATTAAGGATATGTTGAGAAGACTAAAAGGTAGTACTACAAGTAAGGCTATCGATAACTCAGAAGGCCAAGGCCAGCCACTTGGTACTAAATGATATACTCAGTACTTGTATAGTACACATATATGGTGTGTGTTCCTTAATTAAAAAAAAGTTTTAGATAAAAGTCGGCAATTTACGAAACGAAAGCTGTTAAAGTCATTGTATATACATGTACGCAATATGAAATATGTGTTCAATAATTACTCAGAGTTACATGTACAGGGGGTCTCTTGGAATAAAAATAAAGTAAAGAGAGGAAACGTCAAAGCATCGTGAGGCAGCACACAACATTCTAATTCTAATCAACAATCTTCTTCTAGTACCGTGGAATCATTTTTATTCGTCGGGTTCAATTAATGGTCGTGGGTATCCAACATTTTCCTGCTTCTTTCATATATTATATATTAAACAAATGCTGGTATATAACGTTGGTGGGGATGTAAATTTGTGGGCATGGGTTACCAACGAAAGCCACGAACATTGGTAACCCACGAGCAATGATGAATCCACAGTAAAGTATTTGCAGAAAAAGAAAAGAATATCACATCTTTTGATTCCCATTTAGAAATTGTTGGCATGATAACACACAATGCACTGGTTTTTACTGGACAGCCTGCCGTCACAGAGTAAGACAATGCACCTTCGTGATCAATTCTTTCACAATACATGTAATATTTTTAGATGTTAAAATTTGACCAAAAAAGACTAAACAACCTGCAAAATAAGCCCATCAGCGACGAATTTTAACGACATTTGCTTGACTTGGTTTCTCAATATTTTGTATACTGTATAATCATATGACTCCAAAAATCAATGATAAACAATGACTCTTAACAATTTGCATTACGTACAGTCTATTTAGTTCTTTAATTAGAACTTAGTATTAAGTACAAGTAAGCAAATTAAATTTGTGTATCCGAGCAAAGTTGTAGCATGTACCAAAAACTAATATGTTTTTTCTTTCAATAGAGATAAAATATGATCATCCTTTTAAAAATTGCAGTATTAACATTTATGGAAAAATTAAAACAACAAAGCTAGTTAAAAGGCCCGATAAATATTCATATGCTCGGTTTTTTTTTCCAAACAATTTGTTTCAGCTCACAAGCCCACATTTAACAGCCATCTTCAAACACAAGTAAGAAATATATTATGGTTTTTTTCCGTTAAGTGAAGTTAAATTTTATGATATCAATACCTGAACCTGAACTTTATTTATTTTACAACGATTGATAAACAAGTTCTACAACTTATATTAATATCTCTCGTTGGCACGGATGTTAGCGCGAGGGGGTCATTTGTGTGGGAAGAAGCCGGAGTACCCGGAGAGAACCCACGTGTCCAAGCGGGCGACCGCCATACCCTATCACATACAACCACTGTCGATCACGGGGATCGAACTCGGGTCGCAGCGGTGATAAGCGAGTGCATTGTCCACTACGCTACTTGGACACCCTCTATGATATCAATAGATGATTACTTGTTTAGAAAAGTTATAAAGATTTTCATGGGAAGAGCAAAATCATTCACGCCTTCAAATTTTAATCACAAAATGTTTCATTTTCGGACATTTTCACAATTTAACGCTAGTTATAGGAATTGACATCTTTTCTAAAGAAAATTGAAAAATGTGAAACATGAATAAAACTAAAAATACTTTTTTTTTCTTTTTTTAATTTCATTTTGTGACTTTTTTTATTGTCTGAACCTGTTTGAAAGCTGTAGTTGTACTTTTCAGAATAAGATTAAGTTAAAGAAAAACTGTTTAATTTGAATCAAGGATATTTTATTAAAAATTATATCATCCATCTCAGCAGGTACAATGAGCACTTTCACCTTGGACAACCAGGTTCACTCTACCATGACATATGTGGCAGCAGATTTTTATATCGCCCACTACTACTCCGCTACAGCCATTGCATCTGTCGCCAATGACACAGTTCCCAGTCATTCCTAGAACAGTTTAAAAGCTCACATTTTTTCGAATTCATAAAGTCTAAAGTGTGAGATAAAGAAGTTTTCACGATACGTCATCTACAAGGTTGATTTTTGGGATCAGAGTGAGTTCTTGCGATCAGTTTCATATTAAAACGAATTTACATATTGATTGGTTGGTCAGAACTGGCGCTAAATTTAGCAGCATGGTTTTCGGGGATTTTTATCGTAATTATCCAGTTTAGCTTTTATTGATTAAACGAAAAAAAAACACTGCCTACTATGGTAATACTAGTATAAATGGTCAACCCCATACAATACCTTCGATGAGGAGTCTTTTATTTGGAGCTGCTGATATTGTCGCCAAAACAGCCAACAGCAACACAACACGAAACATTTCAAGAAGAGCGGTTACTGGAATTAACAAAAGATACAATCATTCATAAGCAAAACAAATGCATCAACAAAAAAATTGGAAAGTATGTATAACATTCATAAACTATGTGCTTACCAAAGCAATAGGTATGGTCTGAGATTAAAGAATTCTGCTGTGCAATGAAGTATTTATACTAGGTTTTTATTTCGTATAGATAACCTCCTCCAACAGGAGTCAAATGGCATAGCGAATTATTGCATAAGATCTCGAATTGCTAAAGGTTTGAACGAGACTTTGGATCACTCTGAAATGTAAGTACATTGTAATATTAATCAAATTACAATAACAAAACATTTTACCATACCAATTACCATTTTCTTAGGTGCCATATAGATAAGTACTCAGTAATAAATGGAATCAAAATCCATACTTTCCTTAAATGAAAGAAAAAATGAGCAAGCTCGCATAAAACACTTGACAATGTTACACATAATGAATGGCAAGGTATGCATTAAATACACCAAATAATTTGACAAAGAGCATAACTTGCAAAAAATCATCAGTTTTAAGCTTCCTGCAAATATGCACATCTATTCCTTTGGCTTTAACAATTAGAAAAATTCAAAGTTCAAAACGGCAGAAATTTCCAGAAAAATAATGGAATCGGTATTTCCTGGTATTTTGCACAACTGCTCATTGTGTACTTAATGCCTACATAATTTCACTAAATTTTATGCAGGGGTTTAAGATGAGTTGTGCTTACAAACTGTTAAATACTTATTCAACATTAGGCCAAATTCTAAGTTCAAAAGGGCCGAAATTTCCAGAAAAATAATATAATCGGAAATTCCTGGTAACATGCACATCTGCACATGTGTCCTAAATGCCTAAAAAGTTTGGTTTAATTCCTTGCAGCGGTTAAAGAGGAGTTGCGTTTACAATTTGTTCATTACTATATTCAACATAGGGCCAAAATTCAAAGTTTAAACGGGCCGAAACCAGAAAAATAATTGAATCGGAATTTTCTTATGCATATCTGCACTTGTTTCCTAAATGCCTACAAAGTTTGGTTTAATTCCTTGCAGCGGTTTAAAAGGAGTTGCGCTTACAAACTGTTCATTACTATATTCAATATATGGCATAAAGGACAGAAACATTAAGAAATCGGAATTTCCTTGTAATATGCATACATCAATGTATCTGTACATTGTGTTCTAAATGCCTACAAAGATTAACGAAATTCCATGCCACGGTTTAAGAGGAGTTGCGGTTACAAAAAACATTTATTTACAATAATTCTAAAGTTGATCATATGGTTCATAAGGAATGAAAAAAACATTACGATTATAGACTATTTGTTATGGTGGCATATTTCTGCCCCCTACAAGCAAGAAAAATTATATCAGCATGCAAGAAAGGTATATCAACATGCAGGATACTTTATGTTGACATGCAAATTACCAATTTTTTAAAGAAAATTGGATTATACAGCATCTAATGCCAGTATTTGACATCATACATGTCAGATGCAACATTAGTATGTGGACATTCGACTTATTCGCCTTAACATTGTTTAAAATTATTTCACATGCAAGTCTGTTATGTCATCATGCAAGAAATTAATGTCAACATACGAGGTAATTCTGTTTTATGCGACTTAATCATGTTAAGGATGTCTTAAGGTCGGTACACATAAGGCTTGCCTTACAAATCTTAAAACTTAAGTTTTTGTCTTGCCGTGTGTACACCCTTAATACACGTTTTTGCAAGCCTTACAAGTCAAACTTACGAATAGAGCACTGCTCTATTTTCTAATACAAGACTTAGCTGACCTTTGTACCATAGCCAATGAAAATCATTTACCCTAATGTCAATCTATTTATATCAAACCGTACATGTGGGTAGATTTGAGTGACCACATGCTATGTGAGGAGTATAAGACCCAATAACTCTGCAAAGCATTGCTGATCCATCCATACAAAATGTTTAAAGGCGCTAGGGTCTTCTAGGCACAATTCATGCAGCAGCGCATTGTGAGCAGCGTGCACAGCTCTTCTTTGAACCCAAAGACTTTTCCATACGCGTCTGTTTACCCTTTTCCTCTTTTTAATTAGTTTAATTGCCGTAGCCAATACAATAACTGCTGTTACAGTAATGATATCGTCCTCCATTTTTTGTAATGTTTATAAAAAAAACACGTGGGAATTATGGAAATGATGTTTATAATAATGTAAGGCTTGCCTTAGCGTGTGGACATTAGAGACGTAAGGCTTTCAAAAACGTAAGTTTTAGACTTGTAAGGCAAGCCTTATCGTTTGTACTGGCCCTTAGAATATGTTGTTGTTAAATGGCATATGATACCATATAACTTAAGTCAAAAACCAGAAAAGAGACAAATATAAGCTGCACGCATAGTGACAAGAAGCATTTGGCTAGCATCCACGAAAGGAACTACTGTATAAAACAGAGTGTTTGGGAAAACTCTAAGTTTTATTAATTAAAATATTTTAAAAGAGTGTTTCGCATCAAAACTGCCGGTAGTTCAAGAAATACACAAACAAAATAACAGTTTCTGCAATTAGAGTGGTCCGTCATTACATGTAAAATACTACAGACTGCATACTATTTTATTAGTGCTTCTTTGTCCTAAAATTTTTCCCTTCGGAAAATGAGCTAAATAAACAAATTCAAACATCTTGTTGAGATATTATTTTCTCAGTTGTAATAAAAAGGCCTGACTGCATAGTGGACTTTGAACGACTTCTGATTCTCAGTAATGTTCTATATTTATTCTAATTAGTCTGGGAAATATTTGTTTGTATCAAAGAATCAGCTTTTATGTAGAAAAATACAAGAGTATCTTAATGTGGTTTAATTACACTCTTACAAAAGTCTATAATGACAAAACATCATTGGTAACGCGTAGAAATTAAAGTTTCTTGACTGAGGTATCGGATCCATTCAAAATTTGTACTCAAATCTTTACATTTTATTTATTTTTAACCGTTTCACTTTAGTGTTTAGCAAACATGATATAAAACGTTCAAAAAATGAGATATATAGAACATATTCTTTTGATTTCGAATTATCACATTATATGATGTATAATATAAATCTATGTACTAGTACGAAGAACAGACATCTTTAGGTTGGTAACATTGCTTTGCAAGTTATCGGACTGAGAGTCTGAAAACCTTAAATCTGAATTAAATTATACCTAGATAGATTTTATATGTGACATTTTAGATGGAGTTTCATTTGAACAAAACTAATGCTATTCTCGTGGTATTGTTGGTTTTTTTTTATGTATGATGAAAGTAAACCAACTCATTGTACGCTCTTAAATTATTTAAAACTTTGGATAAACATATTCCTCATAAACCTGTAGAATATACTAATATGCTGTACTAAAAATTGAATTAAAAAAATAAAGAAATGAAAACAACTTGGATTGCATTTTATTATAAATTGTCATAATGCTAGTGCTTTTATTATATCAGATCAGATAAAAAAGATGAATGCTCGAAGAAAACTACAAATGAACAGACAGGTTTTATTTTTCCATGGCAAACAAATAGCATTACAAAAGTTTTAGCATTGGCAATGCACTCCGTCTACAGTAACTTCTATTTTCATAGCTCCGTAACAATTGTAACAACAGAAACCGTGCCCGATGATATTAGCTGTGTTGCAACCATTACATGCGGTGCCATGGTGACAGTTTCCCGTGATGGCTGTAATAAAAAAAATATCGATTTTTACAATGATTCTTAGAGTTTTTATACCTAAAAGAAATTATTTGTAATTTATATATTAATTGATACTGAAAATGTAATAAATTCTTTTTAGATCATTCATTTAGATGGTTGCGTTTTTATACCTCAAAAATTTGATATTAATACATCATTACGCCAATTTCCTAAACTTACGTTTATCCAAGATGAATTTTCTATGTGGAACTGTCAAAACGTTGGCAAGCAAACATGACAACACAATGAGTTTGAGCATCCTAATCATGAGGTAACAAGATGGATAAAGCACCCAGTTGTCGAGACCTATAGGTATAAAAACATAACGGTCAAAGAATGGAAATAGTTATATACAAACCAGCTGTCGAGAACCAAAAAAATACTAAAATATCATAATAAGTCGGGGGAGGGGTCTCTTATACATTAATAATTTGTAAAAAGCATATTATGAAAAGTTTATTAATTATACATATTAATAGATTTACCGTTTGTTTACGTTTGTGATTGGAAGCATGTTATGTGCAACATTGTTTTCAAGGAGTTATCTTATTTCATTATCTTATTTCGTTATATTGGCAACTTTAAAATGTTAACCTTAGAAAAATTACTTTGCAGCTTCTGAAGAAAAATATAATTATATTATTTATACATAATGCAGTGCTGCATTGAATATTATTAAGATATTAATATCGAACGTCCGAAAAGTTTTTATTCAGAATTAAAAAACAAACCAACATAATTATCCGAAAAATGAATTTGAAATGTTGAAAAATGAATGACTTACCTTGGAGCTCTTGAAATGTGATTAATTGTTGGATCAATGAGGCTTTTATACACAACCTTCAGATAACCCTCACCAACACCTCGTCGTCTGACGTTACATAACAAAGATCGTTGCACAATTGCACTGTCTCATCCTAAACATTCACACCTTTCAAGTCTACTCTTATTATGGTTTTGTTTATTCTATACACATACTAAAATGGCGTGATCATGAATCCGTGATAGTTTATCATGATTGTGTTGTTTTTCGTTATAATCGAGAATATTTCACTCATATTGAGACCATCCAGTCAAGTGCTTTGTATTTTGAATTTTATTTGCATTCAACGAAATTATATTATAATTAAATCTGGAGTATATACATGCTAGATAAGGGCAGAAAATAGCTACAAAACAATAATATTGATTATTTTAATAGATTTTGTATGGGAATGGTTGATCTAAAAGATCTAATACTTTTTATCTTAAACATTAAACATTAAATATCCTTGTTACAAACGTTTTAAAAATGCAACACTGTTAAGAATCTTTAGAGTTACCGGAAACTGAACGGTTGGCCACTAAAACAAAACTGCCATAACTGTAAACGAAGAACTGTGGGTTTTTTTCTTGGGTCCTATCTGATCTGAAGACCTTTCTAGCTGCTGTTTCAAAAAGCAAAGCTCGCTGACATTGAATATTTTATCAAATGATTTAATCTATGTATGATATCATTGATCGTAATTTACGGGACAACATGTTGACAGAAATTTTCTTTGGACAGGAAGACATGTTCATGTATAATAATGAAAAATCCATATCCACTGTAACTTAAATGTATGAACTACAAAACGCAAATTGAACTGGAAGATTTTCTGATTCCATTAAGACGTGTACAAGTATTTTAGAAGTTCCAGTGTATTTATAGGTTTAATTAAATACATACGAAACGAGCGTATTTTTTCATCTTCATAATTATTTCACTTAAATTCAATCAAGCCAATTAAGGTCTTTTATCAATTTAGAATATATTTTTTTCACTTTATTATAAATATTTATATCACTGGGATTTATCTTTCTTTTCAAAGGATAACCGTCGTTTTAAAGGAAGGACCCGCTCAACGGTGTTTATTACCAAGTACTTTGCATTCTTTGTTACCATATTGACCTACAGGAAAAACAGTGCTAAACCAAATTTGTAATCAGTTCGAGTTTGTAACCATATTTTCGATCAGGATACAGAAATTATATTTAAACACCATTTGCAAATATTTTCCGTATTTATTTATATTTATTAAGCAGATGCACGTACAGTAAATTTTCTTGTTCAGTACTTTGGTGTCTTTGAACAACTGGATGGAAAATGGCACGTACCGTGCACAAAAGTTAAAAATGATACATTTGTTCTATACACATACACTTTGATGCAATATTTTTTTTCAAAGTCCGAAATAAAAATGTTAATTCATTAATATGCAGAGAGTTGTCTTTCAAATTAAGAAAAAAATTATGCCTACACCATATATTTTTCAACACTGTTTAAGACGATTGCTTCGAAACTTTCTGAGTGGTTTCTATAATCTTAGCCTGATTTAAAATAACACATGTAGTACATTGGTAAGGTTCATATTGGGATCAATTTACGCATAAATTGATTTTTTGTCTTTATGCTGTTCATATTTATTTGGTTTAGAATTACAAAGATATGCCTAACAAATATTCGATTTTATTTACGGTGCTAACTATTTATCTTGATTGCAAACAGATAGGATGGGTTCATCGTAATCTCCCGCACTACTGTGGAAAACGTCCACCATTATCAGGTATTCTACATGTATAGAAAAAGTCAAAACCCAGATTGGCTTCTAATCCGGAAACAAGTATTCCTACGAAGGATCAAAATCAGGTGATTTTTTTATTTTCAGAATCTTTTCCTTTAATTTTCAAATATCCTAATTCAAGACGTCCTTAAATGATCTTAATACATCTATTCTATCCTTTTTATGAATTCAAAGTGAGCCAATATTAATCTGAATAGTATGCTTTGCAATAGGGCTGGAACTCCAAGTATCAAATCCCAACACAGCGCAATGACTCACTTCGTAAATTGAAATTTGATAACCCACAATATTTTTATTTCTATTCGTTTCCCGGTGTTTTTATTCATTTTTTAAAGATTATTTGATTTTATAAAATAATTCAACAGTTTATTAAATTATAATGAGAAACTTGTAACAGCTAGGTTGTCTCTAATATTCCATTCATCTACACTTAGCATGACAACGGAATGATTTGCTAGAGAAAAATCCACGGGAGAATAAGAAAGGCCTACCAGGATATATGTCACAGCTTGGAATAGGCCCTAAGTCTCGCTAAGCTCTATCATGTTGCATTTTGATCTCGTGTTAAGGAATTGAAACACACATGCTTTTTGATTTCAGAGAAGAAACAGGATCAGAACTCAAGCTCTTGTTGGGCGACTTTTATTTTTTTTGTTTGTTCATTAGTGATGATTAATCATTATTCATTACACGAGTATGTGATGGTTAAACCGTACACATGTAGGTGGGGTTTATTTTAGCAGGAACTTTGACGTATTTTTGCGGTTTAGTGGTAGCCCGCTAAAGTTATACATGAAATTGCTACTTTTTCATCGTGTGTAAATAAATAAGAGTCTTGAAACGTCGTTAAAAAACTTATTCTTTGAAAATGTGTCACTCTTGTATATTACTATTGTTGCCATTTGTGAAACAATTACATGTACAACATATGATTAAAAAAAACAGAAATAAAATTTTGAAGTTAATGGATTTGGATGAAAGTATTTGGGGCAATTTTTTCAGACGTTCCGTAAACCCGCAAGCTCACTGAAATACACAAAATACGGTAACTATATATATACGTATACCATTGGAATCGATTCCTGAAAGATAAAAGATACTTATACATATATTAGTATCAGGATGTACATTAACCTGATGGACCAGTATTGACCCCAATTGCGTAAAAAACCCACCAATTACCACACACAACTACGATATATGGTAGATAAATGTATTACGTCGATACGTGTGCCAATTACAGGTAAATAATTCATACTTGTTGTGTATATTATTGATGCTTACAAGGAGATTCTGTATTATTCCAGTAATATTGCATTATCCAGTCAATGTACTGGTAATAAGCTAATGAGTGCGTTTAAACGTGGAGGAAATAGTCACAATGACACGAAAAAAAAAACCCCGAATTTAAATGTATGGTATTGAGCAGAATGGTCAAAATAGCATTGTATGCTAGAACAATAAATCTTTTACTAAATGACATTGTGTGTCAAAATTGTTCATCCTCTAAATTAAAATAATAAATGTCAAATGAATTCACAATGAGTAAATAAACGAAACAAGAGAGTGGGACGCAGTATTACAGGGTTTTTTGTGAAAGGT
This sequence comes from Magallana hongkongensis, assembly GCA_016163765.1. Classification (NCBI taxonomy): domain Eukaryota; kingdom Metazoa; phylum Mollusca; class Bivalvia; order Ostreida; family Ostreidae; genus Magallana; species Magallana hongkongensis. Next base: position 11,380,792 of record WFKH01011801.1, read on the forward strand.
ATCGACCCTCAGCATCAAAGACACGTTAAATGACATTGTAATGATTCTGTACGTGAAGTCAAACAATCTTTATTTAAGCTTTAAACCATTGCACTATATAGTCATGTAATTTTTATTTAAGCGCATCAAGCCATTACTTTATCATAAATTTTTTAAAATGTTTACTTTTAACTTGGTTGGGATTTTTTTTTTTCAAGTTAAAAATTCTTAAGAAAATAGAATAATTTATAAACCTTAATTATCCTTTGACAGTTTATTACTTATTTATGAAGTAATTAGGAGTTTTTTCAAACGAAACATTTTGAAGCATGACAAAGCTTATTTCATTTCTATGTTTGGATGTCATTGACATAGTGACACAGGAAAATATCATACTTTGTGGGGGGATTTTTCAAACGGACAAAGTAGTAGTTTTCTTTGGATTTTTGGTATGACACAGACATGTGATTTTTTTTTCTTGGACAGTGACATACACTTATTTTTTATACAATTACTCTAACATGCCTAGTTTTTGGGGTTTTTTTTACACTTAGATGTTTAGTTCTTTGTTTCAATGATACACTGACACTAAGATGTTTAATTCTTTGT
>WFKH01011801.1:11381389-11398980 GCA_016163765.1 Magallana hongkongensis
TTTTGTTTCTTTGATACATTGACACTAAGAGGTTTAATTCTTTGTTTTTTTGATACACTGACACTAAGAGGATTAATTCTTTGTTTCTTTGATACACTGACACTAAGATGTTTAATTTTTTGTTTCTTTGATACATTGACACTAAGAGGTTTAATTCTTTGTTTCTTTGATACACTGACACTAAGAGGATTAATTCTTTGTTTCTTTGATACACTGACACTAAGATGTTTAATTTTTTGTTTCTTTGATACATTGACACTAAGATGTTTAATTTTTGTTTCAAAGATACACTGATACTAAAATGTTTAATTCTTTGTTTCATTGATGATGCGACACTTACAAATGTATTGAAATGTTTAATTCTTTGTTTTATTGATACTATGACGCTAAAAATTATGTTTAATTGTTTGTTTGTTTCATTGATAGAATGACACTTAATGAAATGTTTAATTCTTTGTTTCATTGACACACTGATATCGAAACATTTAATTTTTTCATTCATTGACACAATAAAGCTTAAGTGATTGTTTCGTTTTGTTTTTATTATTGTCTTCGATAAGCTTCATTCTTGTTTCATTAACACGGTAACTCTGATATGGTTCTTTTTCTTTCTTTTCTTTTTTTTCTTTTTTTTTTTTCTTTTTTTAAGGTTCTTTTGTAGTATTCATTGATCCCGTGCAAACTATCTTCATTCAACAGATATATATGTATTAATTAAATACTTATAATTGACTAAGTAAACTGTTCAGGCAAATAAAGATGTATTTATAGAATTAAATCATTTGTCGTGATCTTTCTAAAAGGGGAATGCATAATAGTTCATGTACATAATATATAAGTGCAAAATAGTTATTGCACTTTCAGAGATTACCAAAGAAATAAAAGGCTGATAAACTAGCTCGCTGATGAACTCAGACAGGTATATAACGTTTTACATCTTTTCTGTCTGGGTTAATGGACACATTTGTTTTCATGTGCATGTATTCCTACGACTAATCCAGTAACAATACCTCTGCCCCATCCAAGTTGTTGTCAATATTTTATGTTGCATTCTCTGCACAATCTGAGGCCAATAGCTCCAAGAAACTGATCGGGGAAATCATGAATATTTGATAAAAACCAATTTAATCACGTTTATAGTTTATTGACATGACGGAACTTGTGCATCAACCACTCAAAAGCGCCGATATGATTTTGCCTGGTGACATTATTTGTGAGGTGCTTACCAGAGTAAGAACATTCTAGAATTACCATTAATATCTATCGTTAATATCCAAAACAATATAGTCATTAATTATGAATAACGTAGAAGGGATATTCTATACCCACTGTTAAAGATATTCTTTTCATATTTCTCTTCAGCTTTATGTTTTAATTTGATTTACGACATTAAATTACAATGTAAGTAAAATGATATTACAACCAGTTTATTTAATCTGTTACACTAAGAATATAATCAACAAAGTTTAAACATGAAGAATTCTGAAATGCAAGACACTTAGATAATTTGACCGAATCATCACTGCAAAGTGGAAAATGCGATGCCAACAAAATCTGTGGAGTACATAATTTACCAATATCACTCTAGATAGAATTTAAGCTATATTAAATGAAATGATGTACAGGTATTTGGTGTTTTTAAACTCATGTGCTGTCCAACACACTGGTTCACTATTGCAAGAAGGTGGAAATCATTTTTAATACATTGACGCTTCTTGCATGCTTGGTGACCTTATGGGTGTATGACGTGGGCTGAGAAATCGTGCACGTCACTAAATGTCTGTCCACACATGTTGCATTGCCACGGGTTGTTCACATTGTGGAGACCTTTGTGTAAATAAAATGTCGTGCGGTTTAGAAAAATGATGTCACAGAATCGACAAAAATAAACCGGTTTTTTAAGGTGCTTGAAAAGCTCGTGCGGGTTGCTGAATTCTTCCACCACAGCAGACGACAGTCTCTTGTCGTTTTCAGGATGAACCTCTGCGAGCGGTCGTTTCTCGACAAGTTCCTCTGGATTCGCGGCTTCTTTAGGCTTGGACAGGTCGGTAGGAGATTCCTCTTTCGAGAAACATTCTACGGATGCGTTGTTTACAACACAGTCATACCTCTTTCCTATTCCTTCCGCGGAAGCCGGTCGACCAGGGACTTCTGGGATTGTTTGCCTCATGTCCGGAACGCTTGCGCACCTTTGAATTTGACGAGCACTTGCAGGATAATCAGTTATTTTCACTGATGCTTCTTCGTGTTCATTTGCTATTATTTTGTGTTTTGGGTCTGCGAAATGTTCATTTCTGTCGTTCCTTTTTTGAAAGGCGCTTGATGGCATGCTTTCTCTATTTCTCACCAGATCTATCGGCGAATCTAGCAGCTCATTGTAAGAAGCGAATTTCCTCGATGCCTCCCAAATGTTAAACCGTGGTGTTGCTTTTATTATGGACGAGCCTTCTCTTTTTTCTTTTTCATTTACTTCAGATATAGTATGATTCAGTATATGCATTGCCAAGGAGTCGTGGTCGACAAAATCTATTTTACATAACTCACACCAAAGTTTCTTCTGGGTTGCTTTTGTTGATTTCTTTGCCTCCGTAGTTGAGCCTTGCATCAGGCGCACAAACGAAGCGGGCATGCGCATGGACAAAGGACTGATTTTATCGTCAGTGTGTCTGTTCTGATTCGAAAATGTGGACATCCCATTGGTATGGTGGGACATAACGTGCATAGCAAGAGCATCTTTATCTGCGCAAACTTCGTGGCATATCATGCATTTTCTTGAGTCTTTCAATAACAAAGCCATATTCTGATTGCAAAGTCTTTCAACGGATTGCTCAAGAAAAGATTGAAGATATTCGTCTTTTTCGGTAGAATTTGTTACATCAATGTAAGAAGCTTTGTTAAGATCAGCCGTCAGAACGTCGGGTTTAGGACTTGGGAGGTCTTTAACTTGTTTTTCTACTCTGGCCCTCTCTCCAAGTTTTCTCCATTGTTCTTTTTCTCCGTTTGATACTTCACTTTGCTGTTTGCAAGCGTCGTTTTTCACGCGCATCATTACGTGCATGGCATAGGAATCCCTATTTGAAAAAATCCGGTCACAGCAATCACATTTAAAGGCGGTTTGAAAAATATCGCTGACGGAGGCGGAATTAAGAGAGCCTGCAAAAAATCGTTGTAAATTGTTATTAGCGATTGATTCATTAATGCTCTTTTGAATCGCACTTAATCCAACACTTTCGGCATGGCAATTTGTATGGCTGAAGAAATCTTTTAATGTGCGAAACCTTGCAAAACATATCTGGCAGGTGTGGCGCGCGAACCGGGTAGAATTTCGTCGACCGGTGTTGCTCTTGCTTTTGTGAACTAAAGTTATATGACATATTCTATCTTCCTCGTTTGAAAATTTCTCTTCGCATAGAGAACACTCGTGGGATTTTTCACCGACGGAACTGCTGCTTCTCGGCGATACATCACTGAGGCTACTTGGCGAGTAAAGCTCCGACCCGGAAGGTATGAATCGCCCTCGTTTCACAACGAAGTGTTCCGGGTCCGCAGACTTCCTCTTAAGTCCTTCATAAGAAGAGCTGTCCTCGCTAGAATACAGTCCGTTTCTGTAGGCTGATTTTGCATTGGCCAGAAGTGAAGGACTCACTTCTGTGCTGTCCATGGGCTCTTGTTTAATTTTTCTCAGCATCTCAAAAAACGTCTCCCCTTGATAAATATTTCTGTCTCCCCGTTGTGTCTCCACGATGCAAAGAGCCGGGCACATATAGTACGTCTAGCACTAGGGTAAGTTATCCGTACACTATATATGGATTACATTAGAGCGCAAACTCCGCGTTCATTAATTATTTACAGGGGCTCCTTTTCTATTGTGAATAATTAGTATGGTTGAATTCTTAATAAGCGCCGCCCGTTGAAGGTTATTTCAAATCGCCTATTGGTCCCTGAATTATTAATGAGTCCATCTTGGTTCTACCTTTGATTGTCTTGTGTTGGTGCCAAACAGAACCTCCATGCAATATACTGTATGCCGGAATATTCCCCAGATCTATTATTCATAACTTTTCTCTATATCAAATTAGAAACCTTTTAATTATTCATTATAGGCAATATTCGCGATAGTCAATGTAAATGAGATTAATTCTAACATTATGAATGAAGGATGGGAAAGAAAATAATTTTAACACCTTTGAAAAAAAAGAATACTTGAAGAGAAAAAAATCAATGAGTATATTTACTTCTTGTTTGAAGAAATATTTAAGTGCTGTCTCTATTTGATGAGCAGAGGCAAAAATCAATTAAGAACAAATTTTCAAAATGAATACGTTAAACTCAGAAAACAAATTATTTCCCTCTGTAAGTATTACTTCGTGGAATACATATACAATCTAGGCATGTCGTGAAACCTGACACATGAGTATGTAAATTTACGCTCAATCCCCCTATCAGATGACTTGTGAAAGACTATAATATTTGGCATTATGATGAGAACATAACTTATTCATCACCAGGCACAGCTGGTATTTATGGACAAAATGCCAAATATTATAATCTCTTTGAAGTTTTTGTTTTTGACAAATTTTCCTGTTAACATTGTACATGTATCGTTGATTTTAAATTGAGTGATACTTTTACTTATTTTCAAATCAGTGACATCTCCGTGTTTAAAATGTCTGTATAATAGGTAACCGTATTGCGTTTCATGTTTTGCTCACAGAGAATAAGGTATAGAAGTTTATAACATAGCAAGAAAGTTCTAATTGTAACAGCTATTTGAGGATAATTGCACACCATGGTTTTGTATGCAAGTTATAATTTTTTGTGGGCATGCACAAATCCAAGGGTTTTTGAGAAGAGTTCTCCAGCCTACTGTCCTTTCTGACATATATTATTTTTCAAATAATATCTGCAATATAAAGTAGTCATATTGCAGATATTATTTGAAAAATAATATATGTCAGAAAGGACACTACCTCTAAATAAGGAGACTGTTATACAAATTACCCATTGTACCTCAATAACCCATTAGATCCGCCAAATAAAAAACTGAACGTGATTTTGTAGCGGCGACCTTAAACGATTTTTGGTGGGGGGGGGGGGGGGGGGATTTGATAAGAAATTACAGCCGCATTATGAAGGCTTAAATCATAAAGAAGGGAAATTTATAAAACCGCGGAAAATGCTCATTTCTTCGCTACCAGTTAATAAATATATAATAATATGACTATATAAATTTGAATGATTGGTAGATTTTTTGAGTTAGAAATGAATTATCGCAAGAGCGCAACATACAAATTATGCTAATGACAGTATTCTCTGTCAATGATTTAAGAAATAAACATACAGAGAACATACCGGTTACCCACATCAATATCATTACGGATTTTTCAGTCTATGAATAAAACCTCATGACTATTAAATTTTCATTAAAATGCGATTTGATGAAAAAAAAAAACACGATGATAGCATCCGAACATGAACGTACGTTAATTTAATTGGGAATTAATTATGAATGGGGTTAGGGCGCCAGGTGCCTATTTCCGGGTACAAACACATGGAATTTTACACGACATGCAGCGGAAAATTGTTTAATTTTGTGACATGTTTCATTATTTATCATATATAATTAACAACTTTTGTAAACTTTAATTTTGTAACAACTTTCAGATCTATACTTTGGCGTGACAACGATTCGTTTTGCTAAAACTTCGATAACAGGTATTACCAACCGTTTTCATTCTAAGCAATGTAAACAGTTATGCTTATATATGTAGCAAGTTTTAAACGATTACGTAATGGATAGGAATTTGAATCCATCTTTAGAACAATAAAGAAAGTCATCGACCTTGAACTCAGTCAAACATTATAATCATAGCTTTTGTAATTTTAAAGGTACATTTACATATAGTTTTTTTTTTTTTCGATATAATGGGAGGCCAAAGGCGCGTGTCATTTAGCAAACTTGCTTTTATCTGCTCCTGCTGAAAAATTCAGCGCTCAATTTTCAATAATTAACAGAACGAAAATATCTTCGTTATTAAAATAAATCATTTTAATAACACCATTGTTAAATCAATACCTTAATATAACTTTGTTTTATGTCACCATTGCTGAATGTATTTTTCAATCTAAGGCATAAACGTTCGTGTTTCAACATCTGTGTGTGTTCGTGTGAGCTTACATATTACACGCTTTATAGTAGAAGGAAAATATCCAGGCTGAAAACAATGTATTAAATTGACCGAAACATTTTATCCAGTTATGTAATGGATATTTTTCCAAACAAGCGTGCTACTGAATCTAACTATACTACCAGAAATGCACAGAATTACTCTACACCAAAATGTCGTTTGGAATTGTATAAATCTTCGTTTGTTCCTACTGTTGTTGATGAATGGAATGCGCTTTCAACGGATGTCCGTGAAAGTGACTCTGTTCGCATTTTTATGGAAAAAATACATGTTTTTGTTAAAATTGAAAATGTACTTACTTGTAGAACTAGACCTATTTTTTTTTACATATGGTGATAGATATTTGAATATTATTCATACTAGACTTCGTCACAATTGTGCACTAAATAATGATTTATTTTGATGTAATATTATCAACAGTCCACTCTGTTCGTGTGGTAAGCTCGAAGATACTTTTCATTATTTTTTCACAATATAAAGATGCTAGAAATGTTCTATATAATGAAATTTTTCATATTTTAAATCTAAACATTGTCAATACTCAGGTTTTACTTTGGGGTGACCGTGCAATTATTGACAATGAAAACGTACAACTTATTTACATTAGTTTATAATTATATCAAAAACACTGAAAGATTTAACTGATCTTAAAACTACTAGTACACCATTGTTAATTATATACATGTCAATTGCATATATGTAAACTACCACTTTATCCACTGACCTTTATTTATGTTGTGTACACATATATTGTATTATATCTTTGTAATGGGAGAGGGCGGTCTAAGTTATGGAACTTGTGCCCAATCCCAATTGTATTTTTGTACAATAAAAATATGTTCAAATCAAATCAGCTTGCATATTTAAAAATAGATATGAACACTGTGTGTCTCAAATATGGTGGTGGTGAATTTGTAGTCTAATTATAATTATATATATGTACTGCTGTTTTTGGTTCATTCTCGTGTATTTTACATGTATAAACCAGAATGTACACTCTACTTTTAATCTAATTGTTTAGCACATAATGGTTATTACATGTAAAATTATCTCGATAATATTTTTAAAAAAATTAGGAAAATCAGCAATGCGTTTGGAAATTACAATATATTGCAATAAACGGAGGGCTTATGACACAGTTTTTGGTTTTTTTTATGAGAAATTTCAGATTGAAACTATTAAGAATTCATTATAAAACTTGTAAATTATTCACTCCGTAGGAAATCTAGAATGGATAAGATATGAATAATTGACATTATTCGTTTGCGGGCGAAATGTGCCGAAATTAATTTATCGATGTCTTCTAAGTGCGCCATTTCTTCTATATGTAATCTCTCTCTCCTCTCTGACACACTCTCTCTCTCTCTCTCTCTCTCTCTCTCTCTCTCTCTCTCTCTCTCAGAAAATCATGAAGATGCATTCTAATGGATTTTTTAAAAATTAATTTGTGTAAAACATGCTTTTGTATCTATTTCGTCATGGTCAATAAAAACCAAAACCAAACACTTTACAAGGATGGACCAATGCATGTGCATTCCATTTAGGCGATGCCTGTTTCTTAAAACCTTATTGAATATTTATTCAATAAAGATATGTTAAAAATCCAAACATGTACATGTAGTCCAATATATGTATATGTAATGTAATGGTTTCAAAATGTCTCAAAATGCATTTTTAAATAATTTAAGAGACTCAATCTGGTTTGATATATGTTCAGGAAGATATACACCTGAGCGGCAATTCTTGAAGGCTTTTTTTTTAAATTTTCCTGATCCTTCGAACTTTTCCAACGTTCAAGCTGGGACAGGGGTTTGCATTATTTATTATGGAAGGGGTTTCCGTTCGGCATGCCAGAGATCCTAGCTAAAATATTAATGACTCCTTAGTGTGAATATTTGCAGAGAACGGTGAACTGTGTCACTGTGGAGATGCTATGAAGGCTGAATAATTTAACACACAGAGGATGGAAATCGTGAAACATTTCTTCTCTGGTGACAAAGACAAGGCTAATTCATGATTCTGTTGACAAATTAAACTAATTATCATCTGAGACGAAAAAATGATGACTTGTTCAATTATACATTGTCACCTTTTTAAAAAAAAATAAAAATATATATATATATATATATATTTCCCTTGATAAGTTTTAAGTCACCGAGAAAAAAGGTTCTGTTTTTGTTACATGCATTTGGATTTTCAATTATAGAATTTTAAAAATTCATGTGTTATAAAAAATAAAGATCGACTGTCATACATAACTTTATTACTTCAATAAAGGCCTACATATGTAGCATGACTGTCATGCCATTTATCGAAACACCGCACTGGGACACGTATTGGGATACTGCAGAGATGGTGTGTGTGTGTGTGTGTGTGTGTGTGTGTGTGTGTGTGTGTGTGTGTGTGTGTGTGTGTGTGTGATTATATATACTAATTGATATATACAATACACAATATGAGAGTGGTTTTTATTATCAATTCCAAATTTTATATAAAATTAGTAGTAGGTAACTACCGTAATACATAATAGAATACAACTTGATATAGACTGATAGAGTTTACTATTAATAAGTCAGTACCAATTTAACCATGAACCTAATGGGGGCATAATAAGGATACTATACAAAATGTCAGATTTAGCAAAAGCGGCGAATAACCATGGTAACAATAGACTGAAATAATAACACATTTTTATATTTAAAATATATTTTGTATGGTATTTGAAGACTTCAATAGATCCTTATTATCATACGCACCCTTTCCGGATTTTGGTAGCGTTTCCCATCCAAGTAGTAGAATTTAGTGGCTGAAAGAGGGCGCTAAATCCAGTGTTTACATTCCATCAAAGATAAGAAAAAAGTCATGGAAAATAAGGTTGCTAGAAGATATGTTACAAAGGTATCATTTTTCTTATAAGATTTATATGGTTAATTTGATCAAAAAGGAATTTGAAAGGTTCTTCATTCAAGAAAGTTGGAGGCAACCCTGAATAATTCATGAGCGATACAAGCCTTGCCGTTCGTGGTGAAACATGTCGAAGACTAGATATTGGTAGTAAGAGGGTGTGTTTTCAAGAGGTTGACTCTGTTACAGTAAATCTAACTGGTCCCGGAACTGAGTGAAATGGAACAACATGTACACTTCCACCTCTTTATATTAATTGGAATAAAAATTGCAATACAACCAGAGCAGAAGAAAATTCAACTCGGTATCACAGATGATCAATTCTCAATATTGCAATACACTGAATGCTGTTCTTTTTTTCATTATATTTATCAAATGAATCAACAAATTCAAACGTTGATAGATATTATGCAAACAAATCTACACATTTAATTTTGGAAGATCATCATGATGGTATATATTGATTAAGAAAAATGTCACTTAAACTATTATACATATGTAAGCATAAACAACAGAAACAGTATAAAACCTTACTGTCCTTAGACCAATTCTCACCAAGTACCATTTCTCGCCAGTGCATTGTTACAACATTTTATCAACACATAAAATTATATACGAAAAATGACGTAACACTGGCCAGAAATGGTATTTTTTGAGAATTGGTCTTAGGCCAGTATCGTTGTTAATTATCAAATACATGGGTCAGAACTTTTTGGGAAAACTTGCACAATGTGAAAATGTGAAACAGAAGAGTCTTACATGTACTTAATGTTGTGGTCACACGATGGGATTTTTCATCCAATTTTCAATCTGATTTTCTCATCTGATTTGCTTTTGACTAAAATCGTACTGTGTGACCACCTCAGACGAAAGTCGAGAGCAAAGTCTGAAAGTCAATTGAAAATCTGAAAGTGCAATTTTCAATTGAATTTCTGGAATCGTGATGTCACAGTGACTTTTTCCCAAACAATAATCATTTGAATTGATTGTATTGATTAAACATCAATTGTTAAATCAAATCTTGTGACCATCTCAACAATCAATTTCAATCGACTTACTTTACTGAGCAAGTTGATTGAAAATCAGATGAAAAATCGGATCATGTTAATGCACCCTAAGAAAGTGTAGAACCAGATACTCCCAATTTCTCATCTGAGCTAGAGACTTACCTAAGGTTATGAAGGTCGTGTATTCTGAATTCTTATTTACATACATGCATTTTGTTACAGTGTGCGAAATTAACTTTTTTGTACCATAGACAATCAGTCCACAACATTTTCAAAATCTAGAGACCTGACTGATTTCCTATAGACCAAAAACAACAACCAGTATTATTCTTTATTTGTATTGTAATTTTATTCAGGGTAAAATAACCTGGTACCTCACAGTATAATCAGAGACATAATAGGAACTCTTACTAGAAACACGGTGCAGGGTGCCCGGCTCTAAAAACCACACAAAGTGACACTGCCTTGTAATGATTATTTTGTAATACCAATCAAGTAAACTCAGAGTAAAGGAAAATAAATATATTAAGTACCCTATTCCCTTGAATACTGTAGATAACACTATACAAAAGGGAAAAAAGCGCAGAATCTAAGACAACGTATACGTAAGGAAAACTGAACGGCAGCCATGAATTCCAGGCATGCAGTCTGGTGTCATGAGTGAGAAAACTGCGGTAAATGGTTTATGACTCAATTTTGTGTTTTTCTCCAGATCTAGCACCTTGTGAATAAATAAGACTTTTTGACTTTTAAATAGCACATGACACTTACATTTTGAGTCTTATCTCAATGTATTTTAAAGCTATTGAGTAAAACGTTTTATCGACTAGAGGACAGGCTGCGTTCGTGCTATAGACAAGTTGGTCTATGAATATTCGCGGTACTATAGACCCGGCATATTTTCTTTAGATTTTGTCTATCGGTCTACCGTTAATTTCGCACACTGTTGTTATATAAACTTTTAACTTTATCTTATTCCATGGTTCATGTGTACATAATGTAGAAAATGCATGATATTTCAGTTTGTCAGTTACTATAGTCTGTCCCAAGATATTTATGCAGCACATTTGGACGATTTTTAATAAAAATACACATACCTGTGAAAGAAGTGCAATTAAAATAGTTGAAAGGGATAATTTCCAAGATAATTTCATTGACACATTATCATCTTTCACTGGGAAAATTCACAGGAACAAAAACAGATTCCTTACGGAGATTTATAATGGGGAATGTTTACATCTTTTCTCCATTCGGAATACACTCGGAATACATCGCGCAATTTTTCAACGTTATCATCCGTGCTTGCTGCAATACAAAATCCCCGTAGACATCACATTTTTTAGCATTGTATTGAAACCTGATAAGCTAACAGGGGCGTTTCGACTGAGAAATCTTGGAAATTTTTCATACTTTTGAATGAACATCGTTTGAACCCTGAGCTATTTATAAATATCAAGCAATTAAGCAAAATCTGAATTCAGGGTATCTTGGGACAGACTATAGTATTTTCTAACAGAATAGATGTACTATATAGTACTTTATGCTTGCATAATGTTATGGTGAGAAGTAAAAATAGGGACTGGGAAGTAATCTAAAGGTCCGTGGTTCAAATCCTACCATTGAGATTTAAGGTTTTTGACAAGAAACTGCAAATAATTGAGGCTTAGTCTGCTGGTACCAGTTGACTTGTAGTTGTTGTAGTTTAATATACTCACAGACCTTAACAGGTCCACAGTTTGGCTTCCAGGCCATGTAGGCTAGGATTAAGCATTTGTTTAATTGGTGTAAGTGACAATTTTAGATTTCTCTGTTTCATACAAATTCTTAAATTTTCCAAATTCTTAAAAAAAAATTATCATTTGATATCATAGCAAAACTGTTCATTGGAAGATTATCATAGGTGTGTAAATTTAATCCCTTTTTAAAGAAAGATTATTTGTTTTGAACTTTTAAACCCAAGAACATAAAACATGGAGCTGTCACCTTACAGGGTATAAACAAGAATGAAAAATTCAGTATGTACTATAGTTTATTGATCATTACTCTCTGCTTTGCTATCATATATCATTTTTTGATTATATTCAATGAAAGTTTCATGCCAAATCAATGTTTAAGCTAACTTCAGAGGAATAAAGTTGCATGACTGACTGGTTGGTTGTGGGGTTACTATGCAGTGCAAAGTCTGGACATGAAAGAAATATGTGACTAAGAATTCTCTTTTATATTTAATTATAATAGTCTGCAATGAGCTTGATAGCATGAGGAAAAAATAGACTGATAAAATTTTTAATGAATGATTGGCATGAATAAATATTAATTGTGCAACATTAAATTTCATGGACATAAGAAAAATATGAAGGAAGTGAACAATAGGCTATAGCAATGAAGTAAATTCATTAAAACTTATTACTTTTTGTGTAGTTATTTGGTGAGGGAACTGGTATCTATGGTTTACAGATGAAATATTACTGTAGCAAACTCTTGCACCTGTGTTTGATAAATATTTTATTGACAGAATTTCCAATTTTTGGGTCGTGTTAAAAATTTATTGTCATACATTGACAAGTCAACTCGTATAAAAAATTCATCGTAGTCATAGAAAAATGTCATGCTTAGAACTGACATATTTTAATATATACTACACTACCTTTCATGGCTGTGTATTCCAGAGAAACTTCAAGAAAACACTCGCTGGGTTCTTAGACACAATGATTGTGAAGTAGTGTATTGCAAGGTTTTTCGAAAATCTTAACAGGTGGATCATCTTTATCATGTGTATCTTTGAATGATTAAATCAATATTAAAGCTTTTATCAGCCAAGAGGTACAGTAAGGGTAAAATCTAGTTACCAGTGACTTGTAGTGTTACCCTTACCTTAGAAGTTACTTTAGTAGATATGAAAAGTTGAAAAGTGGATATTTTTTAACAGGATCAATAAAACATATTGAATCAGTCAATAAGTCTCTTAACATAATGTAATTTTACTTGAATGGATGAAAGTTTTTACATTTCATTTGTTTCAAACTTGTTCATGTAGTTTTTTTATGATGAAAAAGATCTGTGTAGTGTTTTCACTGTAAACAAAATAAAGATTTGCAAAGGTGACATTTTCACATAAGATTGTTTTTATTTGACATAAGTATAAGTGCACATGATTGAACACTATCCAGAGAGCCCTTCTGGAGCCCCTTGGCTTACAGTACTTGTACATACTTCCTGTGATAGGACCAATATTACAGGTAGATCTTGTCATTATTCGTTGACAAGGTGTTTCTGTTTCAACATTTCGGTGCATTGTCTTGCATAAATATGGCCACCAGTAAAGTTGCAACTGCTAATGAACTGGTTGAAAAGGTATCTTAATGCTCAATTTTATATTTATATTTTATATTTGTCAATTTTTCATGTACTGTAAATGTCTGATAAAATGATACATGTAGAGCTATCATTTGCGGTTTTGCTTAGTTTGAGCTTAAATTCATCTATAGGAGTTATTTTGTGCAAGATTCACTTAGTTCACTATTTCAGATATTACCAGATGAGTGATATTTTACCCAAAAAATTGTTATCATCTAATTTTGAATTTGTGCATACTCTACATTGCATAGTTATATAAGGTTTATTTTCTTCAGTTATGAATCTTTGTGTCATGTACATTATACTAACATGACTATATAGTCACTAGCTGTATATGTGCATGTAGAGGTACTGTACATGTACAATGAAATGGATCCTACACGTTACACTGACACAACATAGATAGTAAATATTGTACATGTACATTAAAGATGAGTATTCAAAATATACATTTGAGGTGTGATTTTAAACTGTACATATCAGTTGTATTATGAAAGTGTACATTTAATTAAGGTGGACATGTATGGTCAAATTTATCTTTATAGTTTTATGGGATATATTATATTTAATATATTGAAGTGTACATTTTGAGTACATGTAATACACAATTAAACATTTTAAGGATTCATAATTGTAAAGAATAAGGTATGATATGTATAAAATGCCTTTGAAGAAATTCTTAATGTAAATCATTACAATTGTATGGGATGAAAAAAAGAGTCACTGGATTGAAAAGAAAAATGCAGTCTACTATGTACATGTATTTATACATTATTCCGAAAAAATTGTCCTTAACGAGGCCGAGTACAGTTCGAGTACGCACGCTTTAGCACAGCGTTTCATTTGCATTGTGACGTCATCTTTTTGCTTGGTTGACGCCATGGTATATGGTTTCAACTGCAGATATTCAGCGAAATTTGTCGAAAATAGCTCGTTTGAGGTGTAAAATTGATATTATATTGTAGGATAAACATAAAAGTCTTGAAGTATATTAAGCTATATTTGGGCTCGGGTGGAAAACGTGAAGAGGGTTCAGCAAGCCAAGCCCTCTGTCACGTGTTCTTACCAGCTTAATACATGTATTTTAAGACAGTAACCATGTATTTCATATTAATGACCCTTATTATGTGATGTAATATATTTATTTATTACTTAAATATGCCTGAATGTTTTTATGATACTATAAAGATCACAATTTTCGCTTTTGTCAAATAAAAAATATTCATTATCTGACAAATCTGGGAAATGTGGCATACAAAAAAACAACTTTGATAAGACCCCTGGAACAAACCAGGAGGTAAAGGGTGTTTTTTTATTTGACCATTTGATGCCTTTTAGCAATAACTTCATATGTAGAACAGAAAAAGAAATCCCTAGGGCAGAAGTTTTAAAAAAATGGAAAAAATGTGCAAAACTGATACATTTCAAGCAAAATCCCATAGGGTCCTATGTTAAAAATTAATAAACTTTGAGATGACCCCCTAAACAAATGATGTGGTAAATGTCTGATTTTTTGGTTTTAAAATAATAATTATATCAGTAGAAATTCATGTAAGAAATTTCATTAAAAAATCTAGGGCAGAATAAATTAGACCCGGCCTCGTTAATTTCCCATGTAATGGTTACTTTTTAACAAGGTAGAACAAGGCAGAATGAAATCAGTTAAAGGTTTGTTTAACAGATTATATGCATTTATAGTCATTGATTTGATTTGAACATATTGTATATATATAATAACATACATATACAAATGGTTAGGACACAAGTTCTAACAACTTACGAGGTCTTCACCTCATATAGTCATTTTTTACTTTCAGGTCAATGAACTCCTTTCTGAAGAGGAAAGGCCTCAGATATTTGAGGCACTGAAAAGATACCAGTCGTATGATATTTAAATATATATATACTGTAAATAATAGAGTTTAAGAGGACAATTAAACTTGCTTCAAATTTTGTTACATCTACATGTATTTACATTGTATAATCATCAAATAACTCTGTTTTAACATCTAATTAAGCAGTTAAAAACAGGAATTATTCTTAAAAAATTGTGACTTAGAGATGTAATATCATATTTGCTTTATTATATAAATAAATTACCGTGATGTAACTCTGTTCTTAATGTAGGTCTATGGACTTAAGAAGGCTGATAGAAGACATGAAGATGGTGCTGAATGAGCCCACAAAACTGGAAATCTATGAATATATGAGGTAATGATGCTGTAAACTTTCGAGGATATGTGGTAAAAATACTATAAATCTCTAAATAGATGAAGCAAAAGGAATGCATGTACTGTAATCAATGAGAGAACCATAAATCTTTGAGAATTGGTACTGTAAATATGTAGAGTATTCAAGATACAAAGAATACTGTAAATCTATGAGTATACTGACAGTCTTTTCCAATATTTAGTTGATTACATCACTGACAGTGTGCTCTCAAGTTTGACTTGTTCACATCTCTGATAGTGTGTTCTATGTTTAACTTGTTTTACATCATTGTGTGTTCTGTTTAGTGATGGGAATCGGTGAGATTTTCATAATCGATAATCGGTTTCCCGCAACTAAATAATTATCGATTATAATCGGAAGTTTTTATATTTTACAGTTTAGTGCTAAATAAATGTAAATAAACAAGATACAATTAACTGACTTGTTACTATAGGCCTTTTGTATTTTAATTTACGTAGTATATCTTGCCATAAAAATGTTGTATTCAAAAGATTTTCTTTAGTAGGCAGTCCAACATTAATTTTCTTGAAACCAAAATACATCCAAACCCGAGAGCGTGCTTTATTTCCAGGGTAAGGATATGGAGCTCGTTTGACATGTCAGCCATTTTTAGACCGCGCGCCTTTTTGGAGTTTAGATAGTTCGCGTCTAGAATATTCTGTTAATGATATGCCCTCATTGAAAGGGAAAAAAACCTCCACCGATTAATCGTAATGAAGCCTTTTATGATCGAGCGCTTAGAATGCGGTAACAATCGACTGATTTTCGATTATAATCGATGATTAGAACATCACTAGTTCTGTTGTTCATCTTGTTCACATCTCTGATAATGTGTTCTAATATTTAACCTGTTCAGAACACTGACAGGCTGTTCCAATATTTAGTTAATAACTTCACTGACAGTGTCTGCTCATGATTGACTTGTTCACCTCACTCACTCAGTCTGTGGTCATGTTTGACTTGTTCACATCACTGCAAGTGTGAACTCATGTTTGACTTGATCACATCACTGACTGTGTGATTTCATGCTTTACTTGTTCACTTCACTGAGAGTGTGTTCTCATAGTTTACACATTCACATCACTGATGTGCATGCTAATGTATTACCCAATCACATCACTGCCAGTGTGTTCTATATTTAACTTGTTCACACCACTGCCAGTGTGTTCTAATGTTCATCTTGTTCACATCCCTGACAGTGTGTGCTCATGTTTAACTTGTTCAGATCACAGACAGTGTGCTCATAGTTAACTCAATCACAACACTTAAAATGTGTTCCAATATTTAACTTGACACTGTGCTCACAGTTGACTCAATCAAATCATTGACACTGTGTGTTCTAATGTTTGACTTGATCATATCACTGACAGTGTGTTCTTATGTTTGACTTGACCACATCACTGACAGTGGGTGTTCTAATGTTCAGCTTGTTTACATCTCTGAGAGTGTGTTCTAATATTTAACTTGTTTACATCATTGACAGTGTATGCTCAATCACATTACTGATGGTGTATTCTAATGTTTGACTTGATCACATCACTCACAGTGTGTTCATATGTTTGACTCAATCACATAACTGACAGTGTGTTCTTATGTTTGACTCAATCATATCACTCACAGTGTGTTCTAATGTTTGACTAATTCACATCACTGACAGTGTGTTCTAATGTTTGACTTGATCACATCACTGACAGTGTGTTCTAATGTTTGATTTGATCACATCACTGACAGTGTGTTCTAATGTTTGATTTAATCACATCACTGACAATGTGTTCTAATATTTAACTTGTTCACATCATTGACAGTGTGTGCTCATAGTTGACTCAATCACATCACTGACAGTGTGTTGAACTGTGTTTTAATTTTCGATTTGATCACATCACTGACAGGGTGTTCTAATGTT
>WFKH01011801.1:11407242-11418932 GCA_016163765.1 Magallana hongkongensis
ATCATTTTTGGATGAATTTTTTTTATTACAATTCATATAAAGAAAAGGTCCCTTCTGAGTTTGAACACAGGATCTGAAGGGTCAATAGTCAATACATTTTTGACTGAGCTACGAATTAAAACAAACTAGTAGAGTAATGTAAATAATTTTACAGGACACTGAAATCTCCATGTGATAACACACTGTAATGCAATTTGGTAATTTCAAAATTGTTGTACTATGTAAGTATATGTGTAGACTAGTTAAATTTTGGCAACTTAATTTTTTGGCATTTTGGATTAAGAAGGGAGGATGGTCAACAAATTAACCATCAGATCTACTATCTAAAAATTTCAGATTTGATTCTATTAGCCATAAACTGTAATTTAATAAAGAAAAATTCCTAATACTTTACCTATAAAATTTTAATACTTTCCTATACTTATTTACAAAGCTCTCCTTTTAAAGGAGATTAATAATTTTAGTCTAAAAATGGCCATGACCATCCAGCCCTCTTAATAGCTAAAATTAGCATCCTGCCGAGTGTGAAAATAACTAGATATTCTGTATATAGGTAGTTGTTTCTTCTTTAGTGTGTTGGAGCTAGACAACTGGACATTGAGGGATGCTGAGACAGAAATTGGTATTGACATTTTTAATCATACATTTCAATTATAGGAGATAACAAGATACTAGTAAATGTTCCTATTTTAAATGATTGCTACATTTTTTTCAAAATTCTATAACATTTACACACTTAGAAAATAAATTTGTTGGTTTGACTTAAACAAATTAATATAAAAAAAGATGTTTGATTTTACCAAATACATGTATTTGAAATCGATTTTCTCAGTGTTCTTCTGGATATAAGTTTAGAAGAATTGGTAAAGTATGTGGTTTGTCACATCATACTTTGATAAGATTTGTTCCTTTTTAGAAACTGGGTTAATTCTGGCAGAATTAGCACGACTGAAGTGGAAACAGAAAAGAATGATGGGAAAATCCCTACAGAAGCAAGATGCCATGGAAGAAGACTTTGACACAGAGGACATTGATGATATTGAAGGAAAAGAAGGCATAGACATGAAAAAGGACTCTGACAGATACACCTCTTCCAAGTCTGTAGACCATCTAGCTCTGCCCCAGCAATCACAGTCCGCGAATTCCCCCATCCGCAAGAGAAGTAACTCTAGTAGAAGTAGTTCATTCAATGATGAAAGATATGATGAAGCTTTGGACAATTCAAAACCCATGGATTTTCTGAGTGTTCCAACTCAACTGTTTCCTAAAGATTCTCTTGATCATCGAAGGAAAATGTCAAGTAGAAGGAGCTCTCTTAGCGGTGGGGATTTGTCTGGTGAAGCAGAGATGGAGAGCCCTATCATAGAGATCCCAGTGCCACCTTTTGAAAAGGGTCCTTCAATGCTTACTGAAGACACAGATAAGGCCCCTATGGAAGATTTGGTGAGGCAGTTGACAGAAGATGCAGGTAATGAGGAAGAGAGTAGAAGGGGTTCTATGGCAGAAAAGATGAAGTTTCATTCATTAAGAAATATGGATTCTAGAAAGAAAAGATCTGTTGTTGATTTTGAGAGTAGAAGCCCTGTATTGGCGAGGAGAAATTCAGACACCAGTAGAAAGAAAAAAGGAAAAGATTCCAAGGTTGTTCAATTTGTGGAGGGTGAACCAGAATTGATCCAGTCAAGGAAATCTCCCATTAAACAAAGGAACAGAGAGAAGGGGCCAGTGAAAGAATTTGATCCTCGAGCTGAAAAACAGAAACTGTTAGAGGAGATTCAGCAACTGAGGGAGGAAAAAATGCACGAAGAAGGTAAGTCTGGTGTTTATATTACATACACAATGTCTTAAGTAAAAAGTGTTCAACTGATCTTTAATTAGAATTTAGAAAGAATTTGTTTAATTGCTTTGAATATCTGCATTCAGTAAGGGAAGTTAACTACCTCCTAGAAGTCATTCATTAAATTCAATTTTCTTATTTTAGTTAAAATAGAAACCTAGGGATAAGTACTAATCATGAGTGATTGATGTAAATCATCTACTGGTATATAAATAGGATCCAAGACATTGATAAATTTAAAATGTTGAGTTGATTTGACAGAAAGAAGGAAAGAGCTGGAGCACAAGCTGGAGTCAATGAAGAGCTGGGAGACAACTCAGAGACTTCAGAAAGTTCTTGATGAGAAGAAGAAGAAGCAGGCTAGAGAAGCAGAGAAACTGAGACAGGAAGTAGGTGGCAATGTTGTATGCTTTTCAACAAAGCTCAAAATGGGCATTGTTCCAGTCCTTACTGCATCAATAGATTCCCTCTTCACATGGTGCATAGACATATCAATGCCAGATTATTTTACTGAAGGATAACTTGAGAAGTGATTCATTTTGACAATTTGATTTAATGCATTTATGGTTTTAAACTGATTGTACACCTATGCTTAAAAACGATTTCACATTTCTGCTCACGACAAAGGTGCATGTACGGTAGTTAAGACTTTGACTAGGATGTTGGTTTGACATTATCTAATTACAGATGTTTGAAAGTAACAAGAAAAGGAGACAAGTCCTTGAGAAAGAGCTGTTGTTAAAAGTCACTAGAAACAGAAAAGAAGGGGAGAGAATGATTCGTTTCCAAAGACAAAAGCAGGAGCAAGAAGAAATGTTGAGGGAAGGAGCTATGGTAAGATATTATTCACAAATGAAATAATTGAGGTATTGCTGTACATGTAGCTTATTAAGGAATCCTTAAAGAGCCCTAAAAAAACTTGTGAAAAACAAGAATATCTATAGACAAACAATTAATACTTTATAGATGATTATTTAAAGTTGAACGAATTGTGTATTTTTAATTGGTGATGATTTAATATCTTGATGTTTAGAAAAGCTCTTTCCTAGAAGTAAGTTTTCTTTACCTATAGTGATTACATAGCTTCCTCCTCATTTGCTATTTGTTTTTCTGTTTCCACTTTCTTGGACACGTTTTTCAAATGAATGGATTTTTTAATTGACTGTTGGGGAGGGGGGTATTATTCTACTATACAGGGACATGGAATAAATCAGTAAAACTTTGACTTAAACTTTGTGCTTTGGACATTGCAATTGCTGTAGTACATGATAGTTGAGCAAATAGTACTTTACTTTTTAGGCTATGACATTTCTGACTTTTTTCATTAAAATGGGCTAAGTTGTATGATTGATGTAAAAATGCAATGAGTTTATATTATTTTCAACCTCTTTGTGTATGGAGTGAAACCTGTGGTATATCTCTGTACACCTTTGAATGGACCTGGATAACAATGTTTTTGATGTAAAATGTAGCTCTAATTACATAAAAAGTTGAAGAAACAAAATATTGTTTAAGTATATAAAAATTTCCGAGAAAAACTTCAATATGTAAAGGAATAGTTAGGGCATGTGTGTCTATTTATAAATCAACAGCATAATTAAATGCACTCTGTTCTCCCCATTACACAACATAAACATAGCATGTAGATCATCAACATTTCAATTGCATCATACTTGTATAATGTCTTCCAAGTTTTACATCCCTTGCATTGGCATAAATTGAATTTAATCATGCATTGGATATTTTCTCAAAACATTCAAACATTTTACCAAATGTTGTTGTTTTACCACTTGTTTATGATTCTGAAATTTTGCCTTCAACCAACAATTTTCCCCCTTCAATTTATTTATCAGCAGGAGCTTACAAGTTTGTGCTTGACAATGTTAAACATCTCACGTTTTGACTGGATTCTTTTACAGAGTAACTTTGTGCAGTCCATGTTAAACATGTGGAGACCACATCTCAGTCCCCGGTCCTCTGTCATGGAACAACAGAGCATGGAGAGTGTGGAGGAGAGAGGCCATTCTCCAACCAGGGTCAGTCTATGCAGTTATATTTACCTGAAATGTTTTATTTTGGCAGTTGGCATTAATTAAGGTAGTATCTGGAGAAAAAACCCATTAAATACTTAGGATTGGTTATTTAATTAGACTAACCTGCCCCTAGTTAAGTTGGCTTAGCTAGGATAGTGTCAGAGAAAAATGCATGCATCAAAATAAATAATATAAGGGAACCAAGCAGTCTATTTTTCTTTTTTTTTACCATTGAACAATAATATATACATGTACCTATTTACTGGCTATGAGGATGATTGCAACTATATTGTTCCCCAAGACAGCAATTATTTCCTGATCAAAAATTAAAAAATACATGCATTAATGTCCAATTTTCATTTCAGAGTAATTTCTATACAGTGAGGTTAGGGCTGAAATGTATGATCTTTTGTTACTGTTTCATTATTACAGCAAAATCTGTTGATTGAATTTTCCCTTGTTAATACGTAGGTGGAGAGAAATGACTACAGAGGAGACCCCGTGTACTCCAGAATCCACAAATCCTCCTCCTCATCCACTCTGCCCTCTGTCAAGAGCCAGGGCAAGGTCTGTGTCAACATTCAGTATAAGCATCTATCTAACAAATACATTTCATATGATTTGTATGTGATTGCATAATACAATGGCTACAATTCAATACCAGTACACGTACTTACTTCAACATTATATTTGTTTTAACCAAAATGCAAGTTGAGTGTGTACATTGTACAATACAGTGCAGTAATATAAATTCATGACTTTTGTATATTATTCGTTGTTTACATATACATGTATTATATTGTCACAGTGACTACTTCATTATGAAGTTAACTTAATCAAATAGTTTACAACCATTTTTTTGACCTAAACTTTGTTACATTGTGTATTATTTATTTATTCATGTATCTACTGGATATACGTTGCCTCAAATTCACAGCTTCAAATTTTCACTGGTATCAGAAAGATATCTTGGATATAAATAATAGTTTCTTTACAATGTTGTTTTCAGACTAAACAGAAAAGGAAAAAGGACAAACTTTTGCAATCAAGGTATGCATAATGATGCCTGTTTTTAATCAATACTCTAACAATTACATCATTTTCTTATGAATTTAAAGTTACTAATTATGAATATTAATGAAATATGAATATCTATTTTCTTGTAGAAAATCTGCTTCTTTTGGTAAGTAAAATTTTCAAGAAAGTAACACTCATCCATCAATTTCAAAGAAGCATTTCTAATAATAACAGTGATACAAAAGTTCCTAAATATTTTCTTCATGGCAATAGAGACTGAACTATGATCTACACAAGAGATATATCATTGATTCTCTAAACTGCATTTGGGGAAAGAAAGAAGATGTTTATCACTTTTAAGTTGTTTGCAAAAGATTTTCAAATGCAAGAAATACTTTATTAATGAACTATTCCACGTACATGATTTAGGTATTATAGACATGTTTTACTATGAGGGAATGTAACTGAGATTATGAAATAAACATTAAAATTTTCACAACCGTGCAGAAATTTATAACGAATTTTCGCAGATTTACACGAGTATAATCTTGTGTTTTCATATTTTTTCCTTACCTTTCTTGTTCTATAAATATATCATGTTTTAAGACAACTGTAAATTATTTGTATTAGGGTGAGAACTTCGTAAGTTGTCAGAACTTGTGTTCAAACCCACTGTATATTATATATACAATAACATGTGTTCAAACCAAGGAAAATTTCTAGAAACGTAACACGCAACACCAATTTTATTTTAAAAATATTTATTATCAGTAAAAAAAGTGTTTATCTATACAATGATTTCAGATTTGACCACGACTTACAATGACTTGGACATAAATGACAGATCTATAGACCTGCATCCTGATCTCCACACAACAACACCCCACACTGACGAGGACTTTGTTAACAGCTATGATTTTATGTTGGGAAAATCGCATTCAAACAACGTGGTCACTACCACTGTGTGTGTTTAAAACGAACTAAAGCTATATGTTCTATCTAAAGAGTCAACAGGCCAGGTATTTGAGTGAAAATTTGCTTATAGCCAATTTGGAAAGTACATTGTCTAAAGTTGTCAAGATACAGGGGAAGTGATTTATTTACAAAAGGCTGTTATGGATTTGAATAGTAAGTGATTACAGTACTAGATGAAAGCTGACAATAACTTAAAAACAGATGAATTACTTGATACAAGTACATGTATAATCAAATACATGAATAATAAAATATGGAGAATCAACATATCAAGTTAGTGAACAAAAGTGAAATCTACTGCTACTTGATGATAACGAATTTAGTATTGGAAGCGTATTATGTTTGCGTTTGTTTGGTTTGACTTCTTGTGCGTTGAGGAGAAGGTGATATACTAATGATATGTCAATCTTAAAATCGCTTGTATTATGCATAATGATAGAATGGCGTAGTGGCAGAATGTCGGATGACTGGCTTTGGCCTTGACCTCGGTTAAAGATTGGTCCACTGCCGCAATCCGTCCACCTGTAAATCAAAGCAATTGTTTTGATAAAGTTTTTTCTGATTTGCCAAAAATCCTCTAGTTTGTTTTTATGCAATGTGTTATTTAAAATGTCATGTAATTATTTATTAACATCAACTTGAATTTCATCAATGCATAGACATACATGTATTATAAGTGTAACTGTTCATTGCACTCATCAACAGTTTTTGTATGCCATATATAAGTGAAAAAGCCAAGGGGTTGTCTCCCTTCTTGGTCAAATTGGATGTTAAATGACGTTTGTGATAAACTAGAGTACAGTAGACAAGTTCACTCTTGTTGTGCATGTAAACAGTGCTCACCCAGTGTGAAGTAGACGAGTTCACTCATGGTCCCGTCCCCTCCCATGCTGAAGCCTAGCACGCGCAGACAGTACAGGTAGTTCTTCTGTATGCCGTAGATCACCGCCTGGTCCTGCTTGCCCACACGCACATCGGACGCAGTTCGAATGTCGTCACCGTCAAACCAGTACCGTAGCTGTGAAGATGTGTTGTAGGTCACATGTAGTATACACGTGTACTTGTAAATTATGCTTTATATACTTGTATGTAACTACACAACTTCTGTATACTAGTAACATTCAACGAACTTGGATGGAGTTTGTTATATGTATCAATATGCATCGTTTTGTATGTGCAGTAGTTTTTGTATTGATCTGTAATATTTATAATTATACAGTGTAATCAATTTTGATTCAAATAAATGTTATGCTTGATTGATTATCAGTTTGATTAGGCCTATATCTGCGGTTAAAAATCAAGGACACGTAGAGTAAAGCATGATTTTATTCTAGTGTTCAATATGTATTAAACAAAATCGAAACGAATAATTTTGAAATTAAAGACCATAATAAACTTGCCATTGTTCACAATTTGCTTGACCTGTTTAAAGAGTCTTTCTTTTGTGGGTAAATACATTAACAATTATTTCACATTAATTTATACATGCGTGATTTAGAATTGTTATTTTAAACCAATGTGTTTATTTGATTGCTCCCATCATTTCCATTTAAATTCTGTAAACGCGTTTCTTTTAAAATTTGAATCAAAGGAGGATTGTTGAATGCTGTATGTAAATCTACAGGCTAGCACTCACAATGTATCCTTGTATCGGCTCCTCGTTAATGTCAGTAGTAACCCCGCGCCATGTAACATAAACACTTTGGGATCCGTGAGATCCTACATGGATTTCTGTTGGGTACATGCGGGGCGCTGGGAAAAACAATCAAAAATATAACATTTAAAAGGAAAAGTTTAATTTATAGTGAAATAATTTTAACAAGCATCGCGCCAATACACATACCCATTTTTAATGTTAGCTGATAGTCTGTCTCACTTATTTGACTCATTCCCGCCATGTTCAGTGCTTGCATGTTCACGGTGTACCACGTGTCTGGCAATAGACCAATCACTAAACCCCTACTCATTTGCCCGCGCCAGCTGATGGAGTTCATAATGGGGTCCTCTGTGAATCTCTCCCAATAGTTTACCTGAACAAAAAAATTTACCCAACACAGAAGAGTTTTTATATGCAGAAAAATATCGTTGTCTTTTATTTCAACTGGATGAAAAATGAGGGCCTAGATAAAATGAGATTTTTTTATATACAGTTATCAAGGAAGGTTCATTTTTTACCTGGTATCCAAGCAGCTTCCCTTTCATAACCTCGCGAGTGTCGGGCACGGGGTCCCAGGTTACCATCAGTGCAGTGGAGTTGTATGGGTAAGCTTGTACGTTTGTGATTGAAATAGATGGAACTAAAATAAACAAAAACCCCAATCAGTCAAATAGACAAATGGGCAGCAGACCGGAATTGCAAAAGGAAACTTTAAACGCGATTTCGTTCCCAGTTTCTAATATGATACTACTTGTATATCACTAAAAGCAAAACAGTGTTATTTGATGTGATTTTATTCTTCATGCTTCAAAATAATTGGAAAGAAATCTTGTGTGTTCAGCCTGGCTCTTACTTTCTTCTGCCGAGTAGATCGTACTGACACTAGAGTTTGGTCCCACGCCAAAGTCATTGTATGGTTGTATCATGACGTCATACAGCAGGTAGTAATTGTATGCCCCTACTTGAGTCACATATTTTCCGACATTTTCAGTAAGTTGAACCTAATTTAAGAAAGAAATACGTACGGTAGTTCTAATTTCGTGTATAATAAACACAAACTATTATCGAAAACACGACACAGTAGGGATGAGAGTAACTATCATGACAAACCTTGGTCCAGGTATCTGTAAGATTCCTTCGGTAGTATACATAATATCCAATACCAGGTCCTCCTAGCTGATAATCTTCTAAAGGCTAACCAAAGGCGAAACAAGAAGATGCAGTATATTTTAATTGAATAAAAATATTATCTTGATGGTTAGGTATATGTTTCATTTTTATTTATATCAATTGTAAAAGTAAATTCTCTCTTGCAACATTTTTGTTATCTATCTTTTGCAAAACGTTGATCGGTTAATTCCAAGATGGATAGGTAAACTGCTGAATATGGATAATATAATCAACATAATACCGTACCATCCAGGTAATGGTTAAATCACCCACACTCCCATACCCTCCACCCACGTGAGTGGGTGGGTGGGTCGGAGGTCCATTTCGTGTAGTATAGGCGTCTAAAAGATCAAAGGTGAGGCCGTTTATCAAAATCTCTATATCAAATATTTCAGTAAAATGTGTGCTGAAAAACACGACAGAAATCTTACCAGATTGTCTACTTCTAGGACCTACTCCAAACGAGTTGGTTGAATAAACCCGGAAGCGGTATCCACTTCCGGGATTGAGTCCATGAACTTCAGCAACCCGTTTCTTGTTGTCCGAACCCGGAACGATTGACGAGACGTCGGAAACATCTAATAAGGATTAAAAATTCAAGTATTCACTGTTTTTTTTAATGTTGCAATGTAAACCTTCAACATTTTGTCTTAATTAGGTTGAAAATGATTATAGAAGTCTCGGTATAGGATTAAGCTGAAAAACCCCCACTTTTCTATCACATAAAGTGTTATTAATATAACAAAACCACTAGTTAAACTTACAGTCTACGGCAGTATACCACTCATTTGACATTACAGGCAGTGCCTCCACGGTGTGAAAGAGAATGTTCTCTCCATTAGAAGCACCAACAGTCCACGACAGACGTACAGAGGACGTCCCGATGCTGCTCTGGATGACGTATACCCCCGCGGGCTCACTGGGTGGACCTGGGTAAAGAAAATGGCGGATGAAACTCTTGTGCAGTAAGTGTTATTTGTGCTGCTTTCTTTTTAACTGTCAGTTCACGCAACAATTGACACAATTACATTTAAAGCATGAACAACGTTTATTTCTAAATATGGCGTTAAGAACTGTTATTGCACTATGCCCACTACGGCAACTGTAATCGATGTACAAGTATCTTGAGCAGTCGGGTGCTGTAGGTATTTTAATAAATGGTAACATATTTCCTTGTTATATGTTTTTTTAGTAAAAATATGACCATTGACTTTATTATGAGTTCTTGTAAAACATTTCTACACGCGTAAACTAAAAAGATTTTATTCTGAATAATCACTGTAAGATATAGAGTTAGACTTAGTACCTAGAACAGTTAGAAATGCCCAGGCTTCAGTGTGTTCCTTCGTTGTTTGTGCCCTGCACGTGTATTTTCCACTGTGTTTAAATTGGGCAGCTGTGACGAACAGCCCTGTCAGGGATTGCGATACACCCTGTCAAATACAGCATAGTGAAGTCTGGGAGGAAAGGATGCTCAATACAAAGGAAAAGGAACGACGAGAATAGCACTGATTCCATACCTGCTTGTAATACACGTTATTATTGATGTCGATGATTTCGTCATTGAAGAGCCAGGTGTAGATGACGTCTTGGAGGCTGTTGTACGAAGCCTGGCATCTCAAGAAGGCAGTCTGGTTGACCTTCACTTGGACGTTTACTGGTGGTAGACCTATTACCACTTTATCTGCGAATAATATCGGCGGACACCTTGATTAGATCTCGTACAAATATAATGCACCTAATATATGTATCTTTCTAAAGTATATCTACAAACGTCTTCAGCATTTCAGAATTACATTACAGAATTTTCAGCGCTTTTGTTACACGTGGTTGTATTTACCTGCTATTTGCAGCTGTCCTGTACTACTTGACCTGCCAAACTGGTTCTCTGCCCTACACGTATAATATGCCACGTCTCCGGGGTTGATGTTCAGAATAAGCAGGTTCCCGTTCTGCAGCATCCTGATGCGGGAGGTGGTATCCCCGGGGTTCAAACCCAACTCCACATTGTTCTTCAGCCAGGTGTAAGTGGGTGTGGGCGCAGCTTCCGGATTACACGGATATGTGACGTTCCCGCCAACGACACCAAACATGACGTCAATCAGGGGCTCTTTTACAAACGTTGGCGCAAAAGCTGCAAAGCGTATAAACCATGTTTTAAACAATGGCGCTAACTTAAATTCGTACTTCTCTTCTTAAAGTGAGGAGTATTTATCACATAAAAAGAAGTACATGTAATAACTTTTTTGTAGATGCTTAAATATATGTGCTTATATAAGTGTCGCTTAAAATGATTTAAAAAAAAATTCTTTACAATGTTTAAACTTACTTTGAATTATACTTAATTTATATGACTTAAAGATTTACTTTATACCATATTTTTTAACTTTGACAGTTTAATGTTGCTTGTTCATTTCTCTAAGTTAGATTTAAACATACTGAGTATGTTATAAGTTTGAAAATAAGTTGATACCTAGCACCCTTAGTTGTCCCTCCGTAAATGATTTTCCATAAATGTTTTCAGCTGAACATTGATACATTCCGTTGTCACTGATTTCTAGGTTCTGTATCGTCAAAACATTTCTGACAATGCTTATTTTCCCCGGAATGACGGCCAAGAGGAGTCCGTCTTTATACCATTCATATACTGGTTCGGGCATAGCCGTAGCTTCGCATCTCCAAGTTAGCTTGCTTCCTATGTCCACATGTTGACTTTTCAAAGGGTAACTAAAATATGGCCTTGCTAAAATTTTAGAAATATAAAACAAGGAAGTATTTCTATTAAAAAAAGAGCGCGTCGTAATCTTCCTTTTTAATGTACTTGGTAAACTATGGTTTTCGAACGAATGAGATAAGATTTCATTTAACATCAATGTAAAACAGAGATGTTGATGTAATCTGTATTCACATGTAGGCGTGACATTGTTTGTCCTGAAATTAACAGTATATCTGTCATCTCTTTATCTCTATTCAAACCAGAATGTTTACTGCTGAATCTACG
>WFKH01011801.1:11437080-11453360 GCA_016163765.1 Magallana hongkongensis
TCTGTACATAATGACATGTACATATCTGTACATAATGACATGTACATGTCTGTACATAATGTTTAAACATTATATCATGTATTCTAAGACGTTAACATTTGGACGTTAAATAGCTACATGTTTGTGTTCTTCATGATCAAAATCGTTCCCTTTTAGTATTGATTTCTTTTTACTCTCTCGTCCCTTATACTCGTACCAGATATCAGCCGTTACTTAGAGTAAGATAGTTATCAATGCCCTCATAATCGGGTGTTTGATTGAGTTTTCTCGTTGTGTGATGCTTTACACCAAATCGACTCTGCAAAAAAGCCAGTTGCGCAACAATCGTTAGTCATGATTGATCAGCATGTTTGTTATCATCGGAAATGTTTGAGTAGTGTCATCAAACACTCTCGACTTATCAGGTGATAAGGGGCGGGGCCCACACTTCAGTCTGACAGATAAACTTTGTCTTTATCATGCCAGTTTGACTCTGGTTCTGTAAACAGGGCCCTTAATGTCAAATTGTGAGTGCTGTTTAGCAATTGGGAGAGAGACACGTAATCTGCAGGGTTTTTTTTATATAATAGTGTCTCATTTCAGACATATATATTACATAAGTAAGTCAATTGTGTTTAGTAAAAAATCTAAGTACCGTTATTCTTTCGGCATTAGATATGGATAGAACATTTAAATAAACATCCAGATCAATTTTAAATTTTGATATTAGATACATTATCATTATGCTGCCAACTTTGATATGATATTAAATTATTAAACATATAAACAAAGAGGAATATAGTATAATTTTGTAGGAAATGTCTCAGTTTTGAATTATATCTACAAAAAAGAAACTGAATCTGAAAATGTAGCTTTTTTCTCAGAGCATAGACTTTTTTTATGGTTAAACAGATATCCTATTATATTCTGATATTAAAATGCATCGATGCAAATATCAAATCATTAAAAGTAACTAAGTAAAGTCACTGTAATTTGTTGCTCATTATTCTTAGAATTAAAATTGCATTTAATGATTGTCATCTGGTTTGGAGGGTATTTATAATGCCAAGTCTAAGATTTTTTTATATCCATTTTAACATTTTTAGAAATTGACCGCAGTCTCCTGGTTAAAGGATATTTAGGAGGTAAAAAAATCACTCTTTTTTCTCTTGATTTGAGTTATCTATAATAGATATCTGTAGTTTAGCCAGCCTATTGGTTATTTAGATGATAAAATACCTTTCTTTTTCTGGTTTCAGAGTACATAAGGGTATTTAGAGATATGTCCCACTAAAAATGAACTTTCTGTTTTCGATTTGTTAATCATTCAAATTCGAGGTGAAACACCTTAGGCATCTTATTTAGTGTTAAAATACTTACCGAGTCTAATAAAACACAAGATTAAATATACCTTTTTAACATTTATGAGGTTTTTATTGCGGTCAGGCAATATTTCATGCAATGCAGAATTTTTTGTTTTAATACTTATCAAAACAAAATAGCTTACAATGCTTTTATTATTTGTTTATAATTTACAGCTTTATTAAGATTTTGCAATCGATATTATTCAAAGTGCGTAAAGAAAATAGACAGTATCTCTACTGAGAGAGAGAGGCAGAACACCATTGATAAACACAAATTGGGCAAACGAATGTGAAAGTAAATAAAATAGATTTTCCAATAATTATGCATTTTAAAAATAACTTCAAGCTCGCTGCATTCTGTATTTCTATTCGGATTGCAATTCATATATTTACCTGAAAGTACATGACTTTGTGTTTTTTAATATTCTACGCTGTGGGACTGACGGGCTCACGTGACGAGGCTTCGCGGCTGAGTGAAAGCCTCAGTGACATCTATTGTTGCGTTATCAGTTACGTATAAAATTGAAAAATCAACAATCAAATACAAACAAAAAACTCGACATCAGATCCGCGGGTCAGAATAGTTACCTATCACGTATTCATCATTCAATGGGACAGGGGTGGTCCAAGCCGCGCGGAAAATCTGTTCATCAAGGGTAGGTAAGCCAATCCTGCAAAAAATGTCCCACTCTTATATTTACGATGTTTTCCTTGTCCCAAACAGGTGCTTAGAGCACTCTGCGGCAAAGAGTATCCGGTGTTTGTTTCACTGCTGTCCAAATTTGACTTGGTTGCTATCAAACAAGATGTTCATGCTCAGTAACTTATTAGCCTTTTTGCTGTTACATTTTGTTATTTTTGTCAATAATACACTAGCTATAGTACCCTGGTTTTTATGTTTTGAGATGCATGAGCTAACACACCTTCCTTTGTTATCCCTTGTGAGACAAGGAACGATAAAAGTATTGTAAAATATGTATTTGATTTCATTATCATATTCAACATTCATAAAACGGGAAGCGAGCATTGAAGTTCACCTTATAGTACAGGGTTTCATATTGTTGTGTCAAAATACAGAAACTATTTTATTCTATGCAGGAAATGCTTTATATACTTATGTACATAAAGAGTGTCACAAATCGTCATATGTTGACACTAGATCTGAATCACCTGGTGTAATTAAAACATTAACAGCTATGATTTACAATATGGGAGTTCCGCCATTTTTTCCCAAACAGAACACGCTTTTAAACATTTAACGTTATGTAAACTAAAACCTATTACAATTGAATTGTCGGAGTTTTTATCAAGGATTATTTTTCCTCCAAATTTGAGACCGTTTTGAGTTGTTCAAGCACTCGTTCACTCTTTGTTGTGTGAAACTGTTTGTTAAACAAAGTAGAATTTAAGCGATCATAAATCTCCATTTGATACCAGGGTGTGAAGAAGATACACAATCCTAGCTAGACTGCCTTTAAGTTGTCACTTTCAAATACGAAATGTTCTAGCAAGAATATGATTAACACGATGTGCACATTTATCGCTTTGACTCAAGAACGTTGACGCAATCTGGGACAGAAGCTACACACTCTTCTACAATTTAATTAAAGCAACAAGTCAATGAATGTTAAATAATTTTTTACAGTTTATTGATTGTAGAAAAGTTTATTGTGTATTTCATAATTTATTTAAAAATTTAACTTAAGGTTCATTGCGTATTTAAAAGGATAGACAACTCTTACTACATTGGTCGACAATTAAATATTTTTTGTAATCTACCAATTTTGAGCCAAAAGGCTTTTTGGGTCAAATTTTGCCTTAGAAATATGCTGAAATTGCAAACATTAGAATTTTCACTTGAATTTCTTTTAAAAAAGCATTATCATTGAAGCAAAGTTTTATGTTTTCAAGCATACGGATAATTGATTCTAGCTTAAGATGTTTTAAAAATCTGATATTTAAACGGTTTTTTAGGAATGTACACTAATCATCATTATTGTATACTAACGTTAAAAAATGATAATTTTTTTAAATGAATGTTTACTTTGTTTTTTTTTAAATCTGTATTGCCTAGACTGATACAAGTGAGAAAGTGGTAATTTTTCAGTAAAGTGCAATGTGACTTTTTTCCGTTGTTTTAAAGTTTGATTGGGTTTTGTTTTTGTTTTTTGACTGATCAATATGCTATGACATAAACATATATAACCGTTATATATCTAAACACTTTGTCAAATTGTTAATAATATTCCTATTAAGAATAAAAAAAAAAACATTTTTATGTAGGCGAATATATTTTCGATAGAATTATGGGTCGAAATACATGTATATATATAGTGCAGGAAAAACAGAAATAATAAGTTCAGCTTTGCGATAACGTGATGTTTGGCTTGCTCCTCAGGTAATTGCAAAATAAATTGTCCATAAATTGTTTACAATCCACACAGATCAGAGGATACGATAAGGCTTTGTATATCATTTTGTGCTATTTTAAACAAAGTGACATGTATTCAGATCTGTTTGAAATGTTATGAATTCAGCCACCCGAAAAGTTAGACAAATTGGCTGGTCTCATGTTATGCTTCCATAAATCATATCAACTTTCACATTTCTGCAGAAAGCTTAAATTATTTTTCTTTTTACCTGCACTTTTTAATCCTTTCTGAATGGACTTTAAATACTAATTTGTTATCACCTTCGAACAGAGGTATTTGGCGAGCTATAATTTGATACAGGTTTAAAGCGGCCGAGCTGAATGTCGAGAATCATATCCATGCATAACTTTATTTAGTTTTAATAGTTATATATATCATAATATTTTGAAAAATATTTTTTAATGAAATGCCTCTCATTTTATTGCGAATTTGTTATCCTTGGCTTCATTTATACATTAAAGTAACTTAGAGTTAATTCTCTTTGCCTGAAATATCTTACCATGAACGCGTGTGAGGTTATACTTACAAAAGATTATGATTATCTAATTCTTCTTTAGTTATATATTTTATTGAGTGATGACATATCGAGAGAATTATGAAAGTTTAGAATTTTTTATACAATTTTCAACTGGGTTTTGGGAAGGAAATATCCGGTTATGGAAATGGTGAAAGGGGGGGGGGGGTCGGGCGGCTGCCAAAAGGTTACCCTTATTGTACGGATAACTCCTCCTAGAGTTTTCAAGATAGAAAGTTTTTGTTTTGCAGATCAATTGTACATATATCAGACATGTGCATTTTACTTGGATTTTGATTTTTGATAATTTATGCAAATTATACCTGCTGTTGAACTTACTCGATTTTTGCAAAATATTGCGTATAGAGTACCCAATTTCTCTGGATAGGTAGTGTTTATCAATTCAGGGTTGACAAATGGATTATGAATACTGTTCACACAACAGCAAAAAACCGGTTTGGTGTCACACTGACAGCTTTTCTCTTGTTAAAATCTTTATTTAAAATCACAACTGTTTGACCTTAAAAACATTTCAAGAGATGATATACTTTCTTGTAATAAAAGTACTGAAAATTATCTACATATAATAAGAGATGATTTTAAGGTCAAGTAATTGATTTTAAAAATGAAATTTTTCGAACAAGTCATGTCATATTTCACACAATATAATACATATATTCAAAATGAACTTTTAAAAATGAAATCCAATCATTTTGTCTTTTAACGAAGAATACTGAATTTTTCACCTACCATGTGTTTTTGTAATACAAGTGTAATCAAAATAAATATTTGTTAGGAAAAAAAATCTTAACATTTTATCTATTTTACCGTAACCGCATCTACATGTAACATCGAATTTTAATTTCTCAGCAATATCAAAATCAATAAATGAACAGAATAATTTTGCATTCTGAAAAAGTATTTCTTTCAAACAGGCCAAAATATCCATGTCGATAACATGGGATAACATGGTACATTATTTGATAGCATTGTTAATTGCGTACCTATGAATAATAAGAAAAATATGCAGGTTTTCAATAAAAACAGTAAAATTTATCTGAAAGACTAAAATGATATTAGAATTTTTTATGTTTTAATTTTGTTTAAATTTTGAAATATTTCATTTTTATGTTTGTTATTTCTTGGTTTGTTTATTTTTGCTTTTCTCAGCTTTTCCTATAAATTATGATTTTCTAAATGACTTATGCTAATTTTGAGTCCAAGAAATCATGTCATAATGTGTAAAGATAATTAAATGTTTGAAAGAGAAACGATGAAATTTAATGAACAATAAATGCAATATGAAATGGTTAAAACCCCTTTTTCAGGCGAAATTTGGCAAGTTTTAACCTTCCATAATTCAAAATGCAAAACGTATCAAAATTAGCTATTGGCTTCATGTTATTCAAGTACGAAACATATCTGTACAATGTGTGTAGAGATATTCGTAATAGTTGTTAGTCACTGTTTAATAGAATATGCAAGTTTCTTTGGCCTAAATATGCCTTGTCAATGCTATCAATAAATATAATAAAGAATGTAGGGCTTAAGACGCTCCCTTGCTTGACACCAGATTCAGAATTAAACAACATAATGTATAAAATGTATTCTACTTATTGTTTTACTGTACATGGAAATGAAATATATAAGATAATATTTGGAATATTTGAAAGGTACATATATTGAGTTTATAAAAAAAAACTAACATCGTAGTTGGCGTTCGTGGAACTGATTTTGATAATGTTTTGTATTATATAATCATATTTTCAACTATTTCCAAAATTTAGAGCTTTTTTACGACCTTGTACAAAAAATGGAGCAATGGTTTCTCAAAAAAAAAACAAACCTAAATCAACCAGGACGTCCGACGTGACGCAAACGAATCCACATGAAACAGATAGAACTGACATAATGGCGAGTGATACCGTCTCACTGTTGACCGTTCACACGATAATAGCCGCTACTCTTTAATATAACTGCGTCACTGATGAAAGATGGTCCCAGAGGTGAAATTAAACCAATAGGGTATTCTAACACCTGTAATGACAAAGGTACATTGAGGAGTATTATGACGAAAACAACCACTTGTCATAGCAGCAAGTACCTACTGAGAATGCCTAAACCTTATCACAAGTAAACAGCCGGTACAGAATCTGCGGATACTGCAGTACTTTGATTGTTTTCAATCACAGCATGGATGCTCAAACTCTGTTCATTTGATGGACCCGTGGTAATTTATTCGAATTCAAGATGTGTAGGTCAAAAAACATTATGATTGTTACGAGCTGAGAGACAGAGAATCGAGATACTTTAATATTCTTAAGTATTAAACAAGAGGATTTACATGATATTGTTTGATATTTTAATGCATTGTACAAAAAAGAATCATAGACCTGTAACAAACTTTAGAATATTTAAATAATTTTCATTCATTTTCTCTTCGTTTAATGTCAGGTACACTGAATAAACGTGTTCCTCGTATACATGTAATTGTTTTATACCATTTATATCATGTATATTTACATGCGTTTTTAAAAATTCCTTTTAACACCTAAAGGCTGAACTGTTTTTTTTCATCAATCGTTTTTAAAGTGGCAAATAGGTTAATGAGTCGGGTGGTAATTTTTTGAAAAATATAATGTACATGTATGAGAATGTGTAGACCTAAAAAAAAAGGGGGGGGGGCTAAACTTCTACGACTACTTATTTATGTGTATCATTAGAGAATATTCAAGAGATTTGTTTTAAGTATCGTAAATCTTTTTTTCTGATAATAATAAAGAGGTTTCGCAAAAGACAAAGAAATGCTGGTTCTTAGCTTTTAATTGTAATAAGGTTTTTATCAAAATATTTACGTTTTTCCCCCTGTTTTAAAAATCCATATTTTTGGTCAGTGTAAGGAGATAGACACATGTAAAAGATTACCAAATCTCGATTTAATTTGAAATTTCATTATTGTGTTCTTTTTAGTTTACTCCTAGATGAAATCAGCAAGCTATTTTTAAGCGTATTGTATTTTCCTTTTTTCGTCATCATTGACAAATGTAATAAAAAAAGTGATATCGTAAAAAACTTTATAAGGCCCAGATGGCTGATCATTTGTGTAAAAATTGTGTCACACAATTTCACACATATTATTTACCTACAATGTCAGTTTAAACAGAAATTTGCTGGTTTTAGTCTACGAAACAAATTTGTTATTGACAGGAATAGCAGTAAGGTTTCATACAACAAGCATCACAAAGGAAGGAATTGACATTTAATATCTCATAATGATAGAATTTGACTCCCCATGTACTTGAAACGTTCATTCCTTTGGTTCTTGCAAAGAATCCTCTCGGAGGGTGAAGCATAGTGCAAAACCCTACTACCTTTTCATTGCCAAATTTCTAATTCAGTGTTTATTATGAGAACTGTCAGTATCCTTATTCATACGTCCCCAGTCAAACCCACTCGTTTCGTTGTGACTACAAGTGTGGTTTCAGGGGGTGATATTTCTTGTTACAACTTCAGCATAAACGTCCGATTGATTTTCTATTGAATTTGAGTGATTTACCACCAGAAGCACTCGCCGGTTCTGTTACCCGCTTCCCTCACCCATTTCTCACAAGATCTGTAAAATTTAATTCAGAAATTTAGACTCAGTGCCCAGGTGCAAGAGAAACCAGATCCCAAAACATTCAAACCCAGCTGCAAATCGCTCTATTATCATTGATCGCCAATCTTCATTATGACTTTACTCTTGGACCGCTACGGAGTGCAAAGTGTCAAAATTAGATCGTAATCGCTATACCCTAATCTGCTAGCGTTTGTAGCTTTTGTTCTAATGTTGTATGTTTACCAGCGAGATGAGGTCGGAGATAGATCAGATTTTCACGGGTTTTTTACTTTTGATAATGGACGACAAATCGCCTTATCTTCACTTTACTCTCGGGTTCTTATGAATTAACTGACATCACGAAATATTCGTTTGCTTAATCACTTTAGCCTTGATTAAAGAAGAAACTGTTGCAGATCTCTGATGGGCTCTAATTACTATTTACTGATGGGAACACATCTTTTCCTTTTGTTTTATGAGGAACAAATTTGATTGAATCTAAATGATTGTATTGTTTGTAACACCATTTATCAAGTCATTTAATCGTATGTCCTCATCATAAATAAAGTTACATTGAGATATGGTGCGAACAACAACGACATATTGAAAAGTCCAATACTAAGTACCTGTATAGTAATATACTCGCAAGCATAAAAAACAAGAGTCCAATGAAAAGATCGTTCTAGCTATAAATATATGATATAAAAGGATTTACAGCACATTTTTGGATTTAAAATAGTGTTTTTCTGTCGATTTCAATTTTGTGTAATCGGCTCAAAATAACCATATCTGCGTCCAGATTGACAAATTTGATCAGATTTATTTTATTGCTCGCTAATATATGAGTAAGGACACCTTCATTAAGATTCTTGTACATCGAATTACTGTCAATGAGGTATAGATTATGACTTGTAATTAGATGTAACGTTGGTTTTTGTTTGTTTAGTTTTTGATGTATTTTTTTTTTTTTTGGTCATATTCGTTTATAAACATTTGACTATTACTATAGCTGTTATTAGCGAATAAAAGCCTACAGACCTAACATCACAGGTAAACAATCCGCAGTTTTGGGGTGTTTTGTTTCAATTTAAAATCAATTTCCTTAAACTTTAAACGTTCACACACAAAAACCCCGTTAAGGTGTCAAGTGGTTATCTGGTCCCTTTATGAATAAGAAATGTTTGAAGTAAGATTGTGTGTGCGGTTTCCTTACCAAGAATCGCATTAACAGATCCAATAATGTGATGACCCATCTTACGAAGTCATCGTATGCTAAGGAGGGGAAAAAGCTGGTAAATGTTTTTTAAGACGGAATCCGACACCCAAGAAAGCTCCGATAAAACTTGCTAATTGAATCCTCATTGTTCAACTAGTCCTCACTATCTTATTAGGGTTTTCACGAACGTTTGACTTTTTGCACCACGACTATCAACTCCTGGCCATCGGTTGCATGAAGCTTATCATGTGTCTGACGGTAATCTAAAGAGTTCCATCAGCCAAATCAAATGGCTCGTGAATCGTTTTATTAACTGTCTCGTAATTAACTAAAGAGGGGGTTTTGAATGGATAATGAACGGTGATAATGATTATAGATGTCTTCTTTACTTTTTAAGCTCCTTGCGATACCTTTAAAGAGTTCTGTAACTACTTTTATACTTCATGCACATTTATGATCCAAGCGCGCGGACTGTTGTTTTCCGTTTAATACATGTAATAATCTTTGAAAACTAAATTTATTACATGTACTATGAAACTAAATGTATTACATATACTATGAAACTAAATTGTATGTTTTACATGTACATGTATTTTACATGTACATTGTACTATGAAACTAAATGTTTTACATGTACTATGAAATCAAATGTATTACATGTATTATGAAACTAATTGTTTTGCATGTAGTATAAAGGCACTGTTATTTTGATTGCGCAAAGTTAAACGTGATCATTATTTAGTCGGTTATCCGAACTAAATTAAAAAAAACCCATAAATGTTTGAATATTCATCAGATTTTAAAAACTACTTTTCTCTCATTTTACGACATTTTTTAATAAAACACAGATCTGGTATGTTTTAAGCCAGTCCATATTTACGAAAACTTATCTTCAAAAATGTTTCATTTATCATCAACCAGAAATATCATTTATCACTAAAAATAAACATCTATAAAAGAATTCATATACATTCAAACTTGCTTGAGTCAAGGCCAATAAAGACAAAGTATAAGGTTCAAGGCCATTCAGGAGGTACGCGTATATCACTGAAGCTTCGCTCAGAGGCATAGAGTTTGGCCAACACGCTTTCACATTTAGGTAGTTTTACACATAGATATGCTAAATAGATGTATGTTAATCGAACAGTATGGAATGAAATTGTTCAGTTTTATTGGTAATAATAGAAGCATTTAAATATGTTCAATAATTTCCCCTTTTTATGTTTCCTTTAATGTACATTTTATTTCTCAATGAGTCAGATATAAGCACTTTTGGCTGCTAAGAGACATTGGAATTTTCAACTCTTCAAAACAGGAAATGAATTACGAATGCAACACTTTGCCATCGTTTGTACTAACCGTTAACCATCTGAATTCGCTAGAAATATGTTAAAGAGCGGTATATACGTATGCATGTTTGAAAAACAGATCACATTTTGAAGAATTGAATAGACATGACTTGTATATCACTCAAATCACAGCAGGAATATTTTCTTTCTTCATTTTTAAAACGTATTGATAAGAAATAAGATCAATGGCTCCTTTTGACATTTCTTTTAGAGAGTGGTCTATTTTCTATGTAACATTGTCATCATAACCACACTTAACAGAGACCTTCAGTGTGGGTATTAACCTCGTTTTGGACGCCTATTCCCCTGTAACCTCTTCAAGTCAGAGTCTTTTATCGTCCGATAGTGCTTTACATGTTCAATCTTCCCGACTTCGAATAACGTGTCAACAAATTTTGATCAATTTATAGGCTAACCGTCTGCTGACTATAATAAATCTAGTGAGCCTATGGCGGGCCATAAATCATTCAGTCTTGTAATGTAGAAAGCCAAAAGCACCCGTCTGCTAGCAAAAACCTTCACCTGAAAATTCCAAACAAGGTTTGGGTATTTTTAGTTAACCAAAGCCGTATTTAGTTTCTATAGACGGAATTGATTTTACAGAGAGAATGCACTTTTTCCTGGTCTGTGTGTGAGACCAGTTAAGATGCATTTGTGATAATCGAGATATTTGTTCCAAGTTGCAGAAATTCATCATGCTTTGGCATAAATAAAGAATGTTCGATTTGAACGTAGACCTTAAAACTGTATGGCAAATTAGGACCAAATTTAATTTGACAGCTCTCTCTGATATAAAAGTCAATTCGCATCCGTTTTTCGTAGGTTGAGACAACAAACCACAGGGGAAAATTGTTTAAGAAGGAAATGTTTTTTCTACGCAGAAAGGATGTTGCCGCTTTCAACTTCATTGACCAAGAGCTTATAACCAGAACCATTACGTAACAAAGGTACAAGTCGTGAAGTTAAGGTGAAAAAGAAACCTTGTCAATCCTACCGGTAGTTTCATATCATGCCGACTTCAGTTCCGCTCAAATGTTAGTCTTTTAATAAGATGATTTTTGCATTTGTTTTTATTGTATAGCTCTTGGATGCATCCTATATAATGCAATTACTATCAAAAATATGTACATATACCTACCCCTAATGATTGTGATGAATTAGTATTGAAAATTGTCTGTTTTTGTCCTCGATGATACAACAAAATCTAATAAAATAAGGACTTTATCTGTCTATTTCTCTCCCTCTCCCTCTCTCTCTCTCATTACACTAAATTTGCTTTAAATAAGCATTTGTGACTTCAGGTGGTTTTTAATTCATAATTGAAGCATCTAAACCTACAAAGCGCCACAAAGAGTACTGTATGACCACTGCGAGCATCCCTAACGTCAGATAAACCATCAACGTAGGTTTGGCTAAGGAAATACTGGCGTCTAAGAGCACAGTAACATTTAAAGAGCAAGCGATGTTATAGCGCCTCGAAGGAACAAAGCCCGTGAAATGACCGAAAGAGACTCGAGTCCCACGATATAAACATTGTGGCATTAGGTATGAGAAAAGATTAATAAGTTTGAACAAATGCTTGCAAATAGTTAAAAAATATTTATATTTTAAACCCGAAACTAATTCGTTGAATACAGATGTATTTTCATAAATAATATAAAACGAAGTTTTTGTGTACTATTGCTGCGTAATTGTTGCATTTACACGCATCCTCGTCAGTAACTGCGAAACCTTGTTCGGAGTAGTCACGCAGCGTAGATGTCCACTATCTATTTCTAAAATCAAAGATGATCATTTGTCGGCGAATCATTTTACATTTCTACTTCGGATTTTTTTCTGCTGTACAACAGAAATGATGGGAGGATTAACTATTTCACACAATGAGAAACCTCAGCTAGCTATATAGTTTCATATAATGAGTATCGCGTTAATGTTTACGCGTGTCATTTTTCATCTACCAATTGCCCATGTGTTATCCAAACGAACCCGCCCATTTTGAGGTAAAGCCTTATTAGCTTTAGTTGTCCGGATAATTCGATCTCATTTAATTTGTCAACGTTCTTTTCAAGATGAGAAAGTGACTGGTTTACTCATTGATCACAAATCCATTTATTATTTTTTCAAAATTTGGTTTTGCTCTTCAAAATCCAGAAGCAATTAAAATTTCTGAGGAAGTATTTCTTAATTAATAAAAATGCTTTGAAATTTTTTTGATATCCAGCAAAGGTTGTTATTTGGATTACATTTTTTGTGTTAGGTAAAGAATTCAACAAATCCTCCCTATACCCTTGGTCGGTACATGAAAATACGCTATAACAACCTGTCATGAAACTCGATAGTCTTTCATTTTAATCCATCCACTCATCTCTCGCTATCTGAAGAACAAAAAAGCCTGCATATTGAAAGGTGGTGTTTTGTTGCAAAGACGAAAAAAAAGCGGTTGTACCTATATGTTTGAATTACAATTTTAGCGCATACAAGTATCGTTAATCTGAGAATTAGTGATGATTTCCCCCCTAAATTGTCGTCTCTAAAAAATTTTAACTTTTAAATCCTATTCTACGTGGAATTACATCGACTAGATGATAAAACAACAATCAAATGCTAATGCAA
Organism: Magallana hongkongensis; assembly: GCA_016163765.1. Classification (NCBI taxonomy): domain Eukaryota; kingdom Metazoa; phylum Mollusca; class Bivalvia; order Ostreida; family Ostreidae; genus Magallana; species Magallana hongkongensis. Next base: position 11,450,146 of record WFKH01011801.1, read on the forward strand.
AGCACTTAAGTTATTTTCACACATTCTACAAAATGTCGTTGTTTACAAAACCTGGGGTCAGCTCCGCGTGTTGTTTGATCATCCGATCCAAAACCCACCACTGTCAAAGAAAGGGTTCCGTGATAAGTACCGTATTTCTCTTCATTTGGATTTTGTGTTTTAAGAGTTTGTTTGGAATCTGAGGGATTTGCATTTCAACGAGTTGGCTATACAACACTCTACCTTGGATCCATCTTGTGCGAAACACGCCTTGAAGTTCTTTTTGAGAAGTTTTCGCAAGCTGATGCAAATGTTCTATGATAACTAAGGCAGTTAATGCGTTTTTAACGTATATGTGTTTGGAGACAGAAAGTCTTGATTTTAAAACCTCAGAAACGGAGGAGGGGGGACCCAGGTCAAATGACGCACCATGACGTGTGGACCTTATTGACAACGAACAAGAGTTGATCATTTTCTAAAAATCAATTTTCAATTATTTTGTCTTAGATGCATGGGCCTTGTTTTTACTGTACATCTCTCTACTTTGGATTTTAGGATTTATTGTAACTATGGTTTGTGAACAGTTAGTTATTAGTTGTGATAAATTTTACAATATATAAATTTTTGCCTTGATTATTTAAAGATTTTGACTCAGAACATGTCAGTATGCCCCCTTTACGCTTTAAACAAAAAACTGTTAATCATGAAGATAAAAAATATAAGTTCGACTTTTCATCTTCTCTCTCTCTCTCTCTCTCTCTCTCTCTCTCTCTCTCTCTCTCTCTCTCATTTCGTGAGGTAGCATTTGCATTTAATTGTTGCAATAAACTACAAATGCAATAAAATTCCACTTAAGATTATCGCTCACATCAACAAAATATTTTCTGCTTGTTTTGACTTTCAAAAAAACATGCAATTTAAACAAAGTATATAGAACGACTTTGAATTAAAATTATTGTATTTCTGAGTTGATAAGCCCCGTTTCACGTCGCAAAAAATCTTCGCGTTGGACATTTACGACTCGGGGTGAATTTTCCGTTGTCTCTATCAGATAGGCCGAGGATTTTGCGAGGCCCGGGGTTGTAATTTAGCGAGCAGAAGAGCCAAGCGAAGGGTCCGTCTCGCCTTCTGATAGTTATCTACGCTAAATAAAGGTGTACACGAGTATAAAAGTCAGGAACTAGTTTGTCAAACTCTAATTTAACGACAGCGATGTCACCCCAAAACAATCGGAAAAAATTAGTATTTTCATTCATTTGTTTGCTCTATAAATACAATGTAGTGTTTTAAGGATATGACTTCAGGGAGTTTTACTCTTTCTCGTCCTTTCCTCTCCTGTACCTTAAAAACTCATGGTGTAGATTCAATGTTAGAAGCAAAGAAAGATTTAATTTTTAATTAAAAACTATTACATTTATTATCTTTGAAATCTGTTTTACATCTAAAAGGAAAAACTCATGGAATAACAGTCTGTTTATTTTGTCTCGTTTCATAAAAAAAATTGCTTCAGGTCTTGTAATAAAGTTTTATCTCCAAATGTTATAAAGTTTTATTTTAATAAATTTATCAGGACAGATTGATTTCGGCCTTTAGGGTATTTGGACTCCACAAGAGGCCATGGTACATGTACCTAGTAACCTTAAAAATAAGCACAAGCCTACTTTATTAATTTTTGATATCTCTGAACATGATTCATTAAAACTAGGAGTAGCTAACAATCGCCCACCTTCGTTTTGCAATATCTTTAATTGTCATCTTAATTGAATTTTCATGATAGTTTTGCATTCATCTCTTAATATTTATTTTTTTTTCGCGAATTTTGTACGGCAATGTTAAGATAACTAGTTTCTCTATTGAAATAAGATATCAACAAGAGTCGACATTAAAACAAGTCAAAAATATCCGCTTCGATATTTTTTTCTCGTTGTATCTATGTAGCTATAAATATTTTGAGGAAGTGTCCCTTATTTTAATTTGCATGTGTAACCATATATACCGTGAAGTGAATACAGAAGAAGGAATGCACAAAGAATACCTGTATAATAATGTTTTATTTTTATATCTGTGAGAAATTAACCATGGTTTGTATGCTGCGGAAACTTTATCAGTGTCTTCGGGGGTGTAATTTGCATGATTTAGAAATATTTTTTAAACAATTGTTGTAATGGATTTTGAATAGAATTAGTAAATAAGATGCAAATTCATTAATTGATCTTGATTTGGTACATTATTATGTTATTTTTAATGAGAAAAAATTCAACGCATAAAGGCACATAACAGTAAAATAAATACAGGGAGAAAAACTGAGAAACAATTTCGTATACTTCGAGGAGCCGATAATTTTTCCCGTACTCTATAATCGCTCGGTGCAAATATATATAAAACTAATCATTTTCTTATTCATCCGTCTACGTTATAAACGTGATGATGAGTTGTACATAAAAGCAAATTAACTCTTCTTGTTGACGCGGAGGATTCTCATAAACCGCAGCACTGCTGAATTTCAGCGAGACTTGCGAAGACCGGCAGATGTTAACATTGTGTGCTTACAATGCCTAATACAATTATATTGCCCTGTAACTGAGTAATATCTACCACGTTGGGTTATTAACACACTATTTTCGTCCTACAAACTTTCATCATTCTTGCATAATGTTGATTACTAAGTGAGAATTGGTTTTAACGGCTTTCTGTGGTGGTAGTACCTTTTTAAAAAAATATGTATGTCTGGTGCGAAAATTGGGGAAAATCAGGAAAAAGCTTTATCTCGTTGATATAAAGGTAGATATTGCCAAATCTGAATATGATTAATAAAGATTAATAAAGATAATAAAAAGTGGTTCTCGGTGCTGTAATACAATGAGTCATTCACGAACACATTACTTTGTAAAACAAATATATAGGACGATGCCATCACTGATTGTCACCATTGACTAATAGGGTGTGTATCAAAGATCTACTAAATACAGTATCTGATGAGACTATCAAGAATAGTTTTTTCAGATGAGACAGTTTATCTGTATCCAACTATTGTTAAATGTGAATTCAATTTATATGCAATATTTTCGTCGTTTTTTTTTTGTTTCATTTTTTAAATTTGTTTTTTATATAATCGGTGAATATTGACAATAAATTATTCTTATAAACTGACATAGAGCACAGTGTAGAGTCAAATAAATATAGTTAAACATAAGCATGCATTGTACAAATAAATATAGTTAAATATAAGCATGCAT
>WFKH01011801.1:11453370-11495811 GCA_016163765.1 Magallana hongkongensis
GCATGCATTGTACAAATAAATATAGTTAAATATAAGCATGCATTGTAGACACAAATAAATTTAGTTAAATATAAACATGCATTAGAAAAAACGTTGAAAAAGGAAATACAAAAAAAAGGTTTAGATTTGGACATGAGTTGATGAAAATGCAAAAATTACATATTTACAACCAAGTATTGTTATTTTCATGAATTAATCATACCAAGTAAATTTTAAAAAACCAATCTAACACTCAAATATGTACTTGTTTATCCAATACAACTATTCACAGGCGGGAGTTGATAGTGTTAAATTGGTGATGTTGTTAACTACTGAAGAGATCAGACACATTACGATAAGAGCAGTGATATTTCCTAAACTTTTGTAACTTACCATTTGTAAAGATATGTCGTAAGCAACTCGGACATGAATTGATTCAAACATTTTTTTTAAATGGAATTCGTAGAATTGTTCGTCACAATAACAATAAAAAAAATTGGGGTGTGTCCAAAACAGTTGAAAATTAGGACATGTGTCAAATATTTTGCAAAAGAATTTTACAAAAGAATTTAATAAAATTTTCTTTTGACACTAATCGTATTAATGCCATGAAACGAACATTTGCAAAAGTGATCTTGATTGTTTAAAGCAGAACGATTATTAATTATCGGTAAGAGTATTAATTTGATTTCATTTACGTTATATTGATAAATTCTCGTCCACTTTTAACCTCATGAACCGCTAAACTCGGAGCGGGCGTGTATCAAATAACAAAGGATTTACAGCAATATAAATTTTTATTGCAATTTTGGAGCACGACGATTTTACTTAGTTAAGAAAAGGAAAAACTAGAAAAAAAGACAAGAAGTGCAGTATCATTTGTTATTTATGACAAACATTGATAATTAATCAATTCAGAACAAGAAGTGACCAAAAGAATTTTGTGGCTTTCCTGAATGAAATTCCCGTTCCCACTATTGTCAGACATTTCAAAACTGAATTTCAGTGTTCTGTACTTTAATTTTTTTAATAATTTGCAATGTTTTGTGTTTTTAACATTATTTTCAGAGTCATGGGAACGCGTAGAACTCGATGGAATTCGCCATGATCCTAAAACTACAAGACTTGGTAAACGAAAATAGGTGAGTGGTATTTATTCTCAATATGACACTCAAAATCTTCTTCTATGGTTATTTTTGCGTATTGTACCGCCATAGAGTAGTTTCATTTTAAAAAAAAAATGTTTTAAATTGGTAAACAACTATATTTAAGGCAAAGATAAATTTAAAAAATTGTGCGTCTGGTTTTCAGACTGACTCCGAGTCCTCTAAGCCTGTTTTGTTTTGCGGAACATTTTTCCAAATGTAACAATTTTGGATTTCACTTTTGAAATTCTCCATCTTGGTATCATTCACATTTGAGAAAGCACGTTTGGCGTTTGGTGTGTTTGATATCTGTCTGACTGGCCAATTCTGAAAACACAAATGTTGACGAAAATTGTTATCCCTGCCTACTTACCCAATATGTTTCAGGATAGAATAGGAACGCGCTATTCATTTTTATTCTCAACTTAATCTGAAGGTTAAAAACAAATAAATTTTATGATGGCAATTAGATTTTACTGGAACTAAAATCCTTTACCACTTTTTGCCTCCTTTTCCCAAATCTTTTAAATCCAGTTATACATTAAGTCATTTTTTTCCTTTGAACCAAACTTTATAAAGTCTTTTGATTCGTTATAAACCGGAAACGTTTTTTTAAATTACGCAAGTGGCCTCTATAACATGTACATAACGTTTAAATTTATGTAAATACCAAATTCATGTTAAAGAAACAGTTTAAACACTTCCCACTGGGGGTTACTTATAAATAGCAATGAATTCTTAAGGACATGCCTCTTTTGTGACTTCTTCGGTCTTTTTCATACCTGTAGTTTATGGTGCCCAGTGAACATTTGGTGACGTCATAATATGAATTAATTGGATCGTTTTTCGGCATAGATATACATTATTTGAGTTTAGAGAAGATTGAAACATGAAATGCCACTTATTAACTTGCTTCTCTAAGATTTAAAAACAACAGAAAAAACCCAATTATGTGCGGATCCAGAATTTTTTTTTGGAGAGGGGAGGATCCGAGGAATAATTGTGTTTGCCAGGGGAAGGCTTATTTTCGGTAAATTAACTATGTGAATTTTATAAATTTGAATTTTCCGGGAAGGGGGGAGGGTCCGGACCTCCCGACCCACCCCCACCTTGATCCGCGCATGTTTATATATACATTTTGATGAATGAATGAATGGATGGATTAAATGAACTGTTTACAAAGGTAAAATTTAGGTCAGGAAAAGGAAATCAATTTATACTTAATGACTCGAGAAAGATATAATAGATTCCAAACCCGATATTATTACTCAGAGACTGAGTTCTATAGCTGATGACGGTATATCTTCCTATAAATAACGCAGAACATGGATTAATACGCAGTGTTAACAGAGAATAGGCATCAATTACAAAATATATATACAAACGAAAAAAATCCGATATGGTTATCTCCCCTTGACTTTGTAGTCCTGGATATGATGTTCTATTTTTAGGATCATATCTTTGCCATTTAAATGAATTCATTTTCATTGACAATTTTAATCACATGGCATTTAGTACGCTCAATATCTGAAGGTGTAAGATTTAAGATACATTAATTGGAGCTAGTTATAAACACCATACCGGTTTGATACCAGCCTGTGCAAGGCTTTCTAATATGATAATTAAATATCCATTAGAAAACTTTCATGGATACTTTTTTTGTTCATTGATGTTCCATATGAATTTGAAAATTGCGCGATACCGTTTTCTCCTTTCTACCTCACCAAGATCTATTTTATTTTCTTGGATTGCCTATCTTATTTGACGAATTAACCATTTAAGTTATTTATTTGCTACTTTTTTTCCTTTTTCTTGGTTTATTTGTAACTTCGCATTTTGACACATTCCTTATCAATGTCATTTTGAAAAAATTTAAATTCATTATTTTATTAAATTATGACAACATAATATGAACTGGAAGAGGAACTCCTTTGAGTTCATGATGTAAAACCGAACATATGATATAGATCATTACGAGCGAGTGAGGATACCAGGATGGCGCTTAATTGAGTGTAAAATGCGTCGAACCGTCTAAGCGAATGATGATCAAAGTTTGTTCTGGTGTGTAATGACTGTCTAAACAGCGGACTATACACGGAAGAGCTAAGCAGCGTAATTACCATTTTGTCTATAACCACAGACAATGAATGCACTTTTTAGAATTACACCTTTTGAATAATGGCAGAGAAGACACGTGCAAAACGATATATTCATTTAAGTCGCGTTTCGAATATTAGTAGTATCTTTACTTCTCAGTTATGGAAAGAAATAATCATAAAATGACATAATGAATGAAATTTCTGTTCATTTTTCGGAATTATTACGTTAGAATGAATTAAAGTTACAGCGCGATGGATTTGAAGGGTGTTGATGCAACATAAAAAAAAACCTTCGTACATGGATGTAAGATTGTTTGAAATTCATATCGTAGATTTTTCACATTTTAAAGCGAGGGCAATATAAAAATATTTAAAAAGTATTTTGAATATTTATTGGATCTATTTACAACACCACTTTTGTCGACCCAATAGACAAAAATACTTTAAAACACATAAATAACCCCCTCTTTCATGTTAATGTTGCATAATTCTATGTCCAAACATTTATCAAATCTTTTATGATATTGACAAACCGAAGTTTTAAAGGATTAAGAGGGAATAAAGGATTTCACACGAAGACAAAAAGTCGTAAATCTTGTTCAAAGGTCCTTCTACTTTTGGTTGCCTCCTTTGTTTGCTGGTTTCGTAATTGCTCATTCTTTCTCCAGCTCTGAGCAGTAAAATGGTGGAAGCAAACGGCTTTTAATTAGTCATTGCCCATATTTATCTTTTAAACAAAATGACAAAGATGGTATTGATCCGACTAAACACGTTACTGATTTATCTGAACAAATCTGGTTAAAATGGTTATCATGGTGATCAGAAAAATCACAAATCGGTTTTATCGTTTGGTTCTCATCCAACGTGAGCTACCGGGCGGGGCACGCAGGCCGGGTAACGTTACCTCAAATCCATGGAACCCTGGGATAAACCAGGGGTACATAATACGGACTCCAGCAGTTACAGATGTCAATTGTTTAGAATTACTCGCACAAAAAACTGTTATCGTAACAAAATCTCGTACAGTTAAGAAGAATGTAAGCTTTCAATAAAGTTGTTCTCATTAAATCTTCTATTTAAATAATCGAATAAGCGGAAAAAAATTCTGGTGTGATATTATCGATAGTTAGATACCATCGAAGATAAGTTGAATTCTTTAATCGATTAAAAGATAAGTTTATTCTTCGATAGGATAGAGAGTAATAACCATACTTGAACACCATATTGTTGGTTTTTTCCCACTAAGAAAAAGATATCTTCGTCCGTGGTCTTCACGTGATCAGCCAAACTGTTTGTTTCCCTTATTTCCGGTGTCTGGTAAACACAACGTATCTGGCAAAGTATCTATCTGGCATTGGGTTTGTTTTGATTTCTATGAACCCAAAATAGACCTAGTCTTGAGGATGAAAGTTGTCGGGGCAAAATATTTTTTACGATTATTTTGGTCAATTTGATTTATGGACCATGCATGTTCTGTGAGAAGATATTAAATAAAGGAACAATTGGTCCTGTCAACTTAGAGCACTGACATACTGTATCAGTAGAGATAATCAGAAATATCGAGTCCCTTGTGTGAAGAACTGAGCCATAGAAGCCTTCAGACCTGATTTGTCTACCACGTTGATAAAATCTCCATTCACGAAGTGATGTTAAGATCATTCGCTACTTTTACGGTGATTCATAATATCAGGCTGTAAGTTAACAGTATTAGCTTTCGAAATCTCGTGACTCAAGAGAGTATCCGTATGTTCTTGGTAACGATCGACATGAATTCTGTTTGGGTTTTTTCTAAAGTCTACCGTCTCAGAATGACTGTTACACAGAATTAATTTTCATGAAGATTAAAAGATTTTATCTGTGTGAAAAAAAAAACAATGAAGTGACACTTGTCGAAACCGTATCAACACTCTCACAATGTATTTTAGCCAGTTTGAAAAATGAGTCTTATGGCATTTTTTTCACAACTGGAGAATAAAATTCAATAATATAATGTACATGTATCGTTTCAATGTAAAAAAAAAAATCCAGGCATGGATAATAATAGCTCACTGACCACGAGTAGCGACCGATGCCAATATACAGATGTAAAAAGTCCGTTATCACCTGTTGTGTCTGAACACTAAAGTGATACATGTAGATAATCTAATGAAAAAGATATATCATGTTGTAGAATCTCAAATATCAAACAAATATCATATTCAATCTACCATTTCTGATGAAAAAAATATATATATTGGTACTTCATTTATAGGGTAATACGAGGCGCATTCAATGATAGTGCATGTTTCATGTTCGGAAGGATGAGAGTTCAAATCGTGGTCGTCACAACTTGTATAAAGTAGGGAATATTTATTTACAAAGTGTCTTGCCTGTATAATAATTTTGTGTTGAAATACATGTGTTCTTTTATGTTATCTTTAAAAAAATTGGTTAGTGTCTCTTTAGAGTCTTATTTAGGTTGTTGTTAAAAAAAAAGGGATTTGCAGTTACAGGGCATATTAATCAATTACATGTATCCATTTTACCTGTTTGTAGCACTAGTAATTATCCTATCTAAAGCAATGATACTGATAGTTATTTAATAGTTTAAGAAGGTTAAAATGAAATGATGAACTCTAATCATGTTAAGAGCCAAAAGGTAAATATGAATTCAATATTCTGATAAAAAAAAAAAGAGAGGAGACAAACCCTATCAGACGATTCGTTCCATTAGGGTAATGAGCATAACTCGATAAGCAGAGTCTCTGTAGACCTTTGCAGCCCACTTTTCTGTTTGTTTTTACTTGTTTTGTTATTCTGTTATAATGAGTTTTATTTTGGCTGAGAAAAAACTGCTACAAAAGTCACGCAAATTGTCGGCAGTTGGTTGACATTTCATTCATAACTTGGTAACGGTAAGCATGATTATCCCGTATGCTGATAATTTACGCGTAGGATTTTTTTTATCCCATGGTGCTTTGCCTGAAAAAGAAAACTGTCTATGGGCGAGTAGGAGGGTGGATGGATTTTTATTCTAGCGACCCAATCATTCAGGAAACCACATCATTAGAGCAGAAAGTGACCCAAAATCAATCACTCCTTTTTAAAAAAAAAATACTCAATGGAAATAAACTCCTTGGCAATGGTTACCCCTACAATAGACTCTTTATGACCTATATTCAATGTAATAATTGGGACGTTGAAATTGTATGACCCAAACACGTCTTAGGTTTCGTCACAATCTGCAAACTCATACTCCCACTTCCGGTCTTATCCACGAGGTGATGAAATGTTTCTTTAGTTGTAATGTTTCTCATTTACTATTATACCAGCCTCTCCTTTTCTTGATTTCTGACATGCCCAATTTGGCACACAATAGTTTTTTCTTCTATTTTTGACACAATGTTACCTATTATATGTTATTACAGTAATGAAACTACTATAAACACTTGGGTTTGTTTCATCGTAGAAATTTAATATTTTATTGAAATAAGATTTAAAATATACAGATCGCTATTCATGACTTGAACAGTTCGGATATTTCTTCAGGAGGAAGAGAAACAATTATAAACCACAAGGTAATTTTTATATCTGAAAAAAAAATTGTATTCTTTTTTAGGGATATTTTTCTTCTATATATATTACAAACAAAAAAATTCGAAGTGCTTTTTTCAAATTCTAGAGGTTTTAATTTCAGTCATATTCGTTGAATATAATATTGTTAAAAATATCGGCCGAATCAATTATACTTACAAAATATCTCTCTTGTTGATACTTGTATTTGAACAGTATATTTAGTCATCCATTTCTGTTTATTTCTTTATTCTAAAAGACATACACACAATTTTTATATCATGTGTAGATTTCACATTGTGAAATGTAATGGTATATGACATGATATGCAACAATTGTTTTTTCCAAAGAATATAAAAGACTATGAGTTACAAAACTCGTGGTAGGACTAACTATAATACGACTTGGAGACCTCTACGAAGTTTACTTAAAAGATATAATTACGCAAATATAACGCAATCAAACCATATATAATAGTTTTATAATTCTGTGACAGAGCGATATCATTTCGTCGTTTTGTACACAGAAATTGCGTGATAATTTTATTGATTATTTACGTCAGCTTATGGGTTAGTGGAAAATGTCTTGCTGTTGGAATGTTACATGTACTGAAAATTATAAAAGGATATCAATGAAAGAAAAATTAAATGAGACAATTTAACCTAAACCATCTCTCTTCCTCTCTCTTTCTCTTCCTCTCTATCTCATTATGTTTTTATTTAATTGGTGGGTCGCGTGGCTTGTCTCTATGGGCAAAAGTTGTTTTATTAAGTCAATCATCAGATTTATTGCGTGTGAAGTTAGTCAATATTTTACGTACTTGTATTATCAAAAACACACGAGAATTATCTATAATCCACTTTGTACACGAGCGTTCCTGAAACAGGAAACTTATCGCATCAACCGCCTTAATTTGGCTTGTTTACGGTTCGAAATGGTTGCTTTGCCCGCCATCATTTTGGCTTAGGGCAACATATCGGTGTAAGCTTGTTGAAATACACAATAGTTCTGTGTGCCAGGAATGAGGCCTAGAATGCCTAGATTTACAATGAATGTTCGGGATACAACTCTGTGATTCTATATTTAGAAGAGGAGAGTTCCCGGCCCTCCCTAGGTCGTCCTTATCTGAGCCTCCGGTGTAAGATGGGATTTTGTTTTGCACTTTTGGCCGCCATATCTTTTTCTCTATATGCTAGAATCTATCTTGGTTCTTGGTTCTTTGGTATTCTAATGCGATAATAATGCAATAAGTCCAGCCTGCTTGATTGAGATGTCATCTGTCTGGTCGCACATGGTCAAGTGATTTACCACATAAACATGCACTCTTTTTTGACTTTTTTTAATATATGGGTTAAAGTGATGTTTCGTACATGTCCGCACTTTTATAGTTTATAGACATATTGCTGATGCTCAAGTTTAAAAGTACACGATCTTCGTAGATATTTTTGAATAGTCTACAAAATATCCCAAGGTATCAATTTTGCAGTCAAATTAAGAATATGTAATTGTATGGAAAGGAAAAAATAAATCATTTGTGTTATTAAAAAAGGAAGCTTCGTTTGCACATTCTTCAAATACTCTCTTTAATCCTTTTTGCATATTTATGTAAAAAAGAATATTTTGATTTCTGGAATTTAGATCGGTTATTCAACTATTGGTGGTCCCATTATATCTTAAGACATTTGTTGGATCATTTGAATATTAGTATTGATTTTTAAAAACAAGGTCGGTTATTTCCAAGTGCAGAGAGAGAGAGAGAGAGAGAGAGTGCATTAGATCTTGTGACAAGAAAAACGTTCTATTGAGTTGACCCCTCATCTTTTCTGTATGTTGTGTTGTCGGTGTGGTGAAGTGGTTGAGCGAAAACTTCACTTTCGTTGACAATGTTTTGGGTTTTAATCCCAATGTGGGAACATATAACCGATTCCTTTGCCCGAGATAACCAGTAAGGATAAAAAAAATTACAGCGATTTTAAGATCAACTATACGAAAATCGAAATTTGGAGTCCATCGCTGACATGGTATTGTCAATATACTAGGCATATTTTATAAGTGACTTAGAAGTACGATAAATTAATTAATTTTTTTCCATGTGACAGTGATCAAGAAGTCGTTATCGTTATCATATAGCATATTTAAAGGCAGAGAGCACGTGTCATCTTTCTGAACTACTAGTAATCGCCGGAAATAAATACAGACATGAAAACGGCAGAACCATTTCCCGGCTTTAACCTTCACCTATGTGAAATGCAAACGTACAAGAGCCCCTGGTACCAGAAAAGGAGTGTTGGTGGTACTAATGGGGTCATTTAAGAAATCAACATTGTTACTTAACAACTGATCGCCGAAATACCGTCAAATTCCACCTGGTTACTGAAATGTTGCACAACATGAATGCAACTATTTCTGTGCTCATCAGTGCAGCTATTGAATAATTAATCATAGTATGAAATAAAACTGTTAAACGAGGATTTGATCCTTGGCATGATCTTAGAGAACTTGGGTCTTGTTAGCGCTTTTTATAAGCGTGCGGCGTACTTTTGGTCAGACAAAACACAATTTACTGCCTATGCTAAACATGGACAACTATGCCTTATAGCGGGAAAATCCGACACTGTTAGATATCCTGCCATACTGGTTATAATGCCTGCCTGAAATGTGATAATTGTTTGATGATGATGATAAACGAATGTTATGATATCAAAAATAGATTTTACCATTGCATCGGAATCGAACTTTTTAAAATTGTTTTTCCCTATTGTGTATTCAAATATTTCAAAATTTTGAAGCTATTTACATATTTTAGGGTAAAATATAATATGCGATTATGATGAAGATATGTGCTATAATTCATTTTAATATTTGATTTTTTTTTCAGTCCAATATCGGTATAATCTCTCTCTGTCCTTCAGTGTGTAAGCCATTTTTTCCAATTTGGTTTATTTTTTCTTTATGGTTTTGAAAATCATTTTGAAATTTGCTTCGTAATTAGAAATAGCTGCAAGTCTGTAGCTCCCGGTCTGAAAAAAATTCGGATGGATGCCCTGGGAGCTAGTTCCTCACGTGTTAAAAAAATGCAATTTACGGCGCACAAGACTTGCTCTAGTTTTGGACTCATTTATCTTATTTCCGAACGCATAAATAGAAACTACAACATCAAGTTCAACTTCTATTACGTTTGACTCAAAACGGACATTTATCGACATCCCTTACGTACCTGAAAAAGGGGCATCAGCTCGTAGTGGACATGTCTATTTAATACATGTATTGTTAATACCGTCTTAGCATGATTTTGAATAAAATGCACCGTTCTATGTAATCACTGTACAGTGTACCAAATTCAAACTTGAAAGAAAGAAAAGTATGATGTCTAAATGATTGACTTGAACCGGAATTGATATTGAGAGTAAAAATATCAGGCAAATATTAACCTTCATTATATAATCAAACATTTGTATCAATTCCACGAACAAGTTAATCTGTAATGAATCTGATAGCTTTTGAACTAGGGTAATGAGGGGTACATTAAAGGATCTGTGTGGTTTTACGTAGGAGGAGAGATACTGTCAAAAAGGAGCCTCCTACCCTTTTATTACAACAAACACTCATATCACTAAGATTTCAATTAATTCAAACGTTTAACAAGGATTCGACAAAACCAAGACAATGAACACTTTGGTTTTGGATCATACGACGATAAGAAATAGAGTTATATTTTCTGATGAGTGATTTCATCTGTTATACGAGCCTGCAGGTCCTGGGTACGGTTAGTGGAAAGAAAGATCACAGGTTAACAAGTGAAAAGTCAACGAAGGTCGGTCCTTGCAAACGACATACGTAATTATCATTGAATTACGTGCATTTCCATTAAGAACTGCCGTCAAGTCGCTGACGTTTTAGAATCGGGCAATGCTAATTTAGATATCAATAAAGTGATGCGTTTTAGTGTATCTTATTTAATGTTGCGTTTAACCTGTTTATTTTCACACAGTAAAAAAATAATCGCTTTGAAAATTATAATAGTTCTGCATTCCCAATAGACATTAGCTTTTGCAATTACGATGTTCTATTAATGAGAAAACACCAACGCCTCATCGGGCAATAATATTGCAGGGGATAGTTGATTTTTTTTAGTCGAGGAAATGTCAGTAAAATAGTGGGCTCACCTCTGATTTATTTCTATGTTGGATTTTCAGAATTGCTAAAATTCATCGACATGCAAGGGACATGTTCTTGGCCCTTGAGAAATTTTGACATTTCATAATACAAACATTTGCAACTAACTTGCATATGAAACCCAATAAAAGAGAAAGTAACAGTCTAAGAACCTTTTTACCTATCAATGGGTCCTGTAGTGGTCCTAAAGCTGAAGAAATGTCGCAAGCTACCAAACTACCAGGAAAACTAGAGAATGTAAAAAAAAAATCGCCACTTGAAGAGAGGGTGGGGGAGGAGTTCAATCGCCTTCTTTTTGAATGCCATTTTATGTTCTAAACCAAAACTCTTTTTCAAGTAAAACTCCAAAAGTGAAAAATTTTACCACAGTTTTGCATTTTCATTTCATATACATATACATGATACTTGATACCAGCTTATATTTTAAAAAGGATAGTAAGATAGCGGTGTTGGGTGCAAATATTCATGAAAACAAGGTAATAAAAGTGTTGCTATTTTAAAATATTCAATTGATTATTTCGTTTTTTTCATGCTTTGCTAAGCTAAACGATTCGTAGCTATATATAACAAGAAAGATTAAATAAACCAGTATGCTTTCTACAATACTGAAAGTTTATACATGTACAGTATGTGAATATGAATTATACTAATAAAGGGAAAGTTTTTAAAGTCATAATAAGGCGAGACGAAAATAATAAAGCCTAGTATTTTAATTTGTTTAGGACAAGAACCTATGGTCGATGAATAATATGCATGTAAAATAAAAAGTTCCGACACAATGGTTTCGTCTTTAGCTTCAAAAACATAGACGTCATTTACAAATTGCAACCCCTCGGGATTTTCCGACAAACAATGTTAAAGTTTTTCTGGGCTCTTCCGGGATGACTTAAGGTCAGACGACACGTTCCTCAATTTTATGTAACTTTTTCCAGGAATATGTAATTGATTTACTACTACTTTGACAAGCTTTCTTGCAAAAAATTAGGATACCTTACCAGGCATTTCTGCAAGATACTAGAGTATGCAATTTCCTATATAATCTTCTTGAAAATACACTTGAATTGCTGATACAAAAATATTCGGCATATACATGTATATAAATATATACAGCACAGGGAAAATTCACTTTGTTGGAATTCCACCTCGGCCGGGGCCGGGGCCGGGGCTTGAACTCACGACCTATGGAATCTACTCTCCTAGCAGTGAGCGGCCACCACTCTTTTTTTTTTTTTTTTCTTTTATTTCGGCCACCACTCTAACCACTCGACCATCTAGGCATGTACAAATCAATAAATAAAATTTTAATCATTATAAAAATGATTATAAATAATAATAATTTTATTGGAACTCTTTATTACGAGGAGATACAAAAAAGATGCTTGAGGAACGTGTCGTCTGACCTTAGGAATTGTAGAAATAACGTAATGCATTATATCCAGTGCATATCCAATCCACTCTGACAAAAAAAACAAAAACAAACAAATTCTGTTGTACTCTACGTCATATTGCACTGGGTGTAATACAGCTATAAACGAGCGTATATGTACAGTGTAAGATGACGAACATATGATTTGGTTAGGGCACAAGTGCACACGTTCAAGAATTTACTTAATAACTTATTCTATGGTGTGTGTGATGCAATTTCAGATTACGGTGTCATACTCGTAACTTGAACTTGATTAAAACACGTATTTACACTCAATATCTTTTTTTTTTAAATATTTTGAAACTTTTTTTTTGCGAAAACAATAGGATCAAATGGTTGAATAAAATCAATGAAAAAAATATGTAAAAACTTGTTGGATTAGCAAGATTTCTCAATTCTTGAAAAAAAAAATCTATGATATTCAACGATAGTATACTATTTTGCAACATCACTTATCTGAATAATCCGCATTATGATCTTCTTTTGTTAGTATCGTGCTATTAAGAACCAGTTAATGAAATCAGAAAACTTCGGATCACTCAATATTTTACCTAACGTTTTATGGATTTAAAAGTAGTAAACTCAAAACGTAATAGTGCATACTTTACCTTTTAAAAATGGTTTGACAACCTAAAAATATTATTGTACAATTTGCAATATGACGAGTTATTATACTATTGAAAATTTTACATTTACAATGTTTACAAAATGTTGATGTTAATTCTTGAAACATCCGTCTGCGTAGAACTCTAACATTTACAAATATCGTGTACTATTACGATTGCGCGTGACGTCGACTCTTCTTTCCAATCGAACACTTACATTTAGCAGTTTGAAATTATTGGTTCACGAGGACTTTCTTCATTCGCTTTTCCATTCAGCTACCAGATAATAATTAAACATGGTTTAATAACAACCAGACGTCATTGAATTGAGCATTTTTCCATGATTGTCCAAAATTATCATGGGGCGTTTTCTAAAAAACAAAAGTGTTTTCGAGCTAGCTGGTTAAAGCAGCAACAAATGGGACATTTGGTCTTCTATTTAAAACAACATAACCAGGAGTTAATTTCCCCTTAGCATCTAGCTGTAGACCGGCGCAACCAATATAACCCTACAATCAGCTTCAACATCACAAACATAAACCTTTTTAAATATTGTAATTACACGTGTTTCTAAATTGAAATGATATTCTAAATGTCATGTGTACATCTTTGTGTTAAGTGGCAGACCTCGAGCAAAATAGTCGCATCTCAATTCATAAACCCTTCATCCGAAAATGAATTATTATCAAAGAGACCAAAAATGTTGCTCCGTTACCGACCGGAGATGGCCTGTCAGCAGTCGCCATTAACTTGGCCATTATGAATATATAGAAGCAGACTTGCCGTCGAACGTTACGAACACCAACGCACTGCGTCATTGATCGCTGATTTCTTTGGAATTCCCACGCCAAAAATAGGAGAATGCTGCGCAGTTTCAGCTGAATCCTGAATCTGTCTGTCCTTAAAGGTTGTTCCTTTTGGGGGTCTCCTTTGCTGTCTCTGTTTTTTAATTGTTTGTTTTGATTTGTTTGGGTTTTTTTGGTTTTTTTGTTGGATTGTCCGTTTAAAAGAGTTTGTGGTATCTTTTTATTTTATTTTGTGATTTTGAAGGCTAGTTTCAATTGCTATAATTTTGAGTTGCAGAGTACTTTGATGAATGGTATCGGTAATTCATTGAGTTAAATAGTGTATCATTAATACCATGTCTAAAATGGTGGTGACCATCACACTTTTTGAGTCAAAGGTACAGGAAGGTAGCAGAACTGGTGACATTTTAAAATCGATTCTCATCACAAATGTTACGAGATAGTAAGACAGTAGGGTGCATACATGCTTAACTTGGAGAATAAGTCGCATTTTTGACAAACCAAATATCTTGAACATACTGTTCCTTAGGCGCTTGGCATAACACAGGAAATTCCAATGTCTTAAGGTTGAAATTAGATTTTTACCTTGAAAATTGATAATCCACGTGGTGATGCCTTTTAGAAAAATTAATATGTATCCATTGTTTGTTGTTTTATTCATTTTATGAGCGCTATATCAATGGACAAATATGTAAATAGTCTTGATAGTGCAAAAAAACCCACACCAAACAGTCACATTTCAAAAACGATAAGACAAGGTTTAGTTGGATCTTCATGACGAAACCTTCTGGGTGTCGATCCATACAAAATAATATCCTTCCTTTCTAATTTTTAAAATATTTTTACAAAACAAATTTGATGACACCAAAGAACACGGGATCCAACAAAGAACCAAAACTTGCAACCTTGTCAACTTGTTTAATCCAAGTTTCAGGACAAAAAAGTTACAGTAGATCTCATTTGACACGCTTTAATTGGTCTTTTCTTTTAATTTCTTGTGTTCATTTACTTTTAATAAGAATACTACCCCAGGAAACAAGGCAAACCAGAGGCCATTACGATGGTCCCGGGTGATGGTATAGTTAAATTCTAGGATATCTGCCACACTGTTAAAATGAAAGTTTATCATAAACAAGATAGAATATCTTTTCTCTCTTTTGCAATGCAAATATACAGACTCTACAAGTCTTGAACAAGGTGTTAAATATGGCCGTCACGAGAGAGATGACACCGGATACACTCCAGTCTCTCTAAACACCGATTATCTATCATTAAATCCGGCTGAGGGTCTTTGTAGATTGTCAGTATTTGTCAGCTCGAGACCGGTCAAGTCGGACCACGATATTGTTTAGGGTCGCCTTCCGCCCTTCGTGAGCGCCTTAGCTTTCAGACTTCTGGCTTACTGGGACAACGACCTGGTGATAATTGGGGATAGGGAACAAGTCCGTGACAGAAGAGCACGTGTTTATTGACAGGGTGCATATTGGTTCAGAAAGAGGCTTCCTCAAACAAAAGACCAATTATCTTGTGCACTAAGTCTCAGATCAATGCAAAAACATTGATATTCACATTGCAACGTATTCGACGTTGGCCGAAGCAGGATAAACATTAAAATAGCTTTTCATGCACATGTATATGTTTACTAGGATGAATTGTTTATCTGTCGAATAATAGTTTTTGTCTGGAAACATTTCATGGGTAAGAATGAGGAAAGTATCGATGCTATTCTGCGGTTCATTGCCAACATATTGTTGGAATCTCAATTTGGTACATCACGTTTGGTAATACAGCGGTAATTTAGTGGTCTCAGTAGGAAATGAGAGTCTGAACCGATCTGGACATCGTTAGATAGAGGGGATAATGTTCAGCATCACAGTGCTTGATTTATGAAGTGTTAGTCACCACTCTTCCTAATCTCAACAAAGTGCCTCTACAACATTGTAAAGAAATGAGGATAAAATTGATGATTACAAAATTGTTATTAAATTTTTACCTATCTATCTATCTATCTATCTATCTATCTATCTATCTATCTATCTATCCATGCTCATTTGTCTCTTTTATGTGTGTTTTAATGTTTGTATATATTTGTCCATAAGTCTATTATACACATAGTTTAAAATAGATAAAATAATTTCAAAAACAGTTTAAACAGTAGCTGGGATAATTGAATTGTTAAAATGTGTTTTTAAATGGTTTATCGTTTAAAACAGATAAAGTGGCAGACTGCGTACTAAAGGATGCTTTTACGTAATTCAACCGGAAGTTACTGAACTAACGGAATTAGAGATTATTTATGTGCTAATGAAAATAAACTTAATTGACTATTTGTCGCATAATGTTTGATCTCGTAGCAGATAGCAGAAGCACCGTTGTTTTCTCAAAAGCATATTTTCGCAAAATACTTTAGTTGGACAAAACAGAACTAAGTAGCGAGCTATTAAGATTAAACCTTTTTCTCAGTTATCAAAAGAGCAACATGTACATAGAGATCACGCAATACATAATCATTGAGTCATTAGGTTCCAAATATGGGCTGTGAAACAGGCAATTGTTTTAGTACTTGTGCTGAATGGAATAATTATTCCATTCATGGTTGCTTCGAGATTTTTTGAAACCTGCAACGTAGAATCGTTAAGAAGAAAGATAACATTTCAATTTTTTACCATTTTTGGCTAATTTTAAAACGGATTGGCAATATGAGAGTGATATCCGAGATGGTCATTTGGTTTCACTATTGAAAGCAAAACCACTTTTTCCGCTATTGAGAAGCAATCTGGGCTGGCCATACAGTGGCAGTTTTAATTATCACACATCGGTATTCCGTGAATAGCTCTGCCGCTGATGCCCCTCTCTCAAAGAATGGAAGTGTATTGCACTACCATGATGGTAATTTAACCCAACAATAACACAAGTACATGATTTGTAAGGCTTACTTTTTGATCATGGGAGTATTTATTTGAAGTGTTTGAAAATTAAATTCTTTGGCAAATTTGTAAAAGGAATTCACATTTAAAAAGCGCAATTTTTCAGAAATGAACAAATATTTAGAAATTAAAATTCATTGCCTTGGTTTGTATATAAAGAAATCTGAATTGATATTCCCAGTTTTACAATATTTATTTAACTGTTATTAAGTGACCAATTTGTTTACATTTCTTTTTGCGCGACCAGGGCTCTTTTGGACCTCTGTTTCACAACTAGAGGTGTCCTTTAAACCCCTATTCAGTCTCCAACCCCGGCCTATGCTTTTAACAGAACATGGACTCATAAACCGCTGGACGATCGCAGTAAACGAATAAGTAACAATTACATGTAATTCAGGTCTATTCTGTGGGAATGGAAACGTTGATTATTTAGTAATACCCGTCCAGACCGATCTCTGCTGGATACGTTGTAAGAAAACAGATTAATTCCGGGGAATCAGTTAAGATATCAAAATCATTTGAAGTTTGAAAATCTGCTTCGGGGTACACTTTTAACGACTTTTTAATTTCATCCGTTATATTTTCGGAGGCCAATTTTGCAGGAACTGTGAGATTACTTGGTGAAGTGATAAATGTAGAGGGAATAGCGATGGAAATGGCTGTCAGGAGTGATGCCGGGACGTTTATTGTCTTATAATGAAATACTGCCATTCTTCAATATAGATTTTTCTCTATAAAAAGAAGTATTTGGTGTCGTCCTAAAAAAAGTGTGTACACAGAGAGATATGTGATTTTTTAAAAGGTGTGTGGGAAAAACCTGAAGATCGCTCCTTATATTCTATGTGACTTTGAAGCAGCGCTTAAGTCCAAATTGGGACGGAAAAATTCCAAGAGATTAGCGCACGTAATGTAATAATTATTTTATCATTTCTGGAGCTTGGTTTCGAAAGGCCGGGGTATTTCTTAAAGACGGCTCTGTGGTGCTGCCATCTAATTCCTTTTTATATTAACTCTTTCTACACTTATAGATGTCAATCATTTCAATGAACTGTCACAAAGCCCATAGCTAGTCTGTAAATTGAATTAAAATTCGAATAAATTTTTAAGCTTGTAATCGGATTTATACTTCGGAACATTAAATTATTATTCTTTTTTGCTTTGTACTTTAAATATGATACAACATTTGTAAAATGTGGATTTTAATTGTATTTTTCAGGAATTCTTTATTTGAGGGAAAAATGGAAAATCTTCACCCAAAAATAATTCCAGCAATGTAAATGCGGAAAAAATATAATTTGGCGGACTTCAAAGAGCGATGAAGTTAATATCTGAGTGTCACAAGAAAATAATGAAGTGAAAGGGGCATAGGAGGTGGATTTAATGATTTTTAAACAAGAAGGGCTTTATCAGATAAAGCACGGAAGATGTAACTGATTGACAGTGTAGTGACTTTAAAGTGGGCTGTCAACTGAGGACTGGGTAGATTCCTATTGGTTCAAATTTGATATCTGATTTATGTACTTGTGGCTTGTTAAAAGGGATGTAATCACTGGTGAGAAGAAAGGAAAAAAAATATAAGGAGCCGGGATGTACACACCCATGACCAATCAGCGAAATTCGATTGGATTATTACAGACATTGACAGCAACTTAGGGATATTAATATAGATATATTGAGCAGCCGCATCACTGTTTTATAGAAGATAAGTGTGGTGCTGTTATTTTATAGGATGTGAATAATGAATGAATTGTAGGAACAATTTACAACGTACAAATTCAAACAGAGGATCGTGAGAAGCTATACAAAAAAAACTTTTGAAATAAAACCGTGGAAGGTTTATATATGTTTTTCAATTGTAAACTGAATTTGAATCATGGTTTTAAACTAACAGCGACATGTATTTGAGAGAAAATCCTGAGAGTTACATGAGAGCACATATAAAGGTGGACAAATCCAAACTGTCATCGGCGTAACATTATTTACTCTTTCTCCTCATTGGACGCGGTACAGGGGGGATATCGTTATGCGCTCACAGGCGCTTCTCTCCGCGCTTCAAGCAGCAGTGTTAGCGTTTCTTATACTGACTGGACCGTCGTTACAGTGTGCGTCCCCCCGGGGGTCGGGGCGGAGGCACAGGACCGGCAATAGGACACCTCTAGTGTACAAACAACATGTGCCCAACGTCTCCGAGAACACCCTGGGAGCCAGCGGCCTAGCGGAGGGGCGAATCACCAAGGAGGATCCCAGGTTCAAAAAACTAGTGACAAACGATAACCCAGACATCATATTCAGAGATGAAGAAGGTGACGGTACGGACAGAATCATGACTCAGGTACGCGTACTCTTCTGTTGTGTCCCCCTTTAGAGTAAGTCGGTGTAGATCCGATGTCTAATTCTCGGATTTGGAAAGAAAAACAAAACCCTTTTCATGTCCCTAATCCAACAGCACGACTAAATCTAACGAATTAGGATATGTAATAGCCATTAAAGCTTGTTTAATGTAAATGAATTACACTCGCTATAACTAATTACCTTAACCCTGCCTCGAACATCAAGGAAATGTTAAACCGGCATTATGCAACGGAAAAAGCCGTTTCACTTTTTACTCGGGGGTGAAGCATTTTTTATGTTCCTTCCATGTAGTTTGACTTCGTTGGTGATTTGTTTTTATCTTGCTCTTCTACATTTGTCCCTCTAATTAAATGAGCTATTTTAAGATTTCCTAAATAATCAATAGACCTTCGTACACTCTATGATGGATTAAGTAATCGCTTTTTCATTTTGTACAAATGCATGTACATTCTCACGAGGGGTTAATTTTGAATAGTTTCAAAAGAAAGTATTTGTGAAACACAAATAATTAAATAATTAATTTAATCGTGTTTTAAAACTTATTTGACCATTTTTTTCCTACAGATTCTTTATTGATTTTGTTGTTTTAACTGATAGTCTGGAGAAAAAAAATATATGATTAGTTTTAATAACGCGTGTGATGAATCGAATTACAGCTAGACCTTATCCAGTGTCTTCGCACTTTATTGGGAACTATTTTATATATTATATTGGAGGCGTTTCACGAACTAGGAAAGGATGCTGAATGTAAAATCTCGTACATTCAACATATATTTTAATTTAGCTGAATAAAAGATTTGATTTTTCCACGTTTAGGGATGAGCAAATTGATAATAATGAAGTTAACAGACTCGTAATATTTAAGGAGGCGTCTTTATCTTGAGAATATCCCTCAGTTGTATAAGTAATTGACCATGGCTTTGATTTTGCTCAATTTTCTTCCCAATTTGGAAGTTATGGGGACTTAATGAAACACTTGACATATAAATATTGACGTAAACATTGCATTATCAGCCCCACATCCAGTCTCCTCAGAATAAACACCCATCACCCTCAGCGACATCAATTGATTTCCTTCAAAACCATTGCCGGTAATGGCAGTCTTAGACACACTGACTTAAAGAACAGTAACAAACAGGAAAAAGTGGTTTTACAGACATGGCAATTGTAAAACTTGACAAACTTAACAACAGTTTATATTTAAATCATGATGCAGCTACCCCGTAGCATCTGAGATTGTTTGATACCAAACGTGTAGACAGAAATATTTTTGCCTCGGGATCGATGTACAATTAAATTAAATATCCTCAACATCTGATTATCCAATCGCTGGAAAGCATCATAATCGCATCATTTTAAATATAGCCGATCCGGTAATTGTTGCGTCTAGGATTTATCAGCTTGAATGAAAAATAGAGAATGATAGTTCTTTGACAATAAAAGCAAGATTGTATGAGAAAATTGTTCACAAATAAGATGCTGCTGACTGCTTTTCTTTATGTCCACTTGTCAATATCGATAAAGTCAAGACGAGATATATATTTCAAGAGACCTTTGAAGGAAGTGAAAGTACACTTATTCATGAGAGTATGAATCATACTGGTTTAGATAAATCCACGCACATAACTAACTCCTTTTCATCAATATGCATTATTTTTTTTCATTCAATTGGGACTGATGAAGTGACGGACTTCGGAAACTGCATCCGTCAGCTAGTAAAACACTGTGGCGGCGAAGGCGATAAAAGCCGTTGCCTAATATCCCCAAGTGCAAAGGCACTTCATGTAACTTCAACGATTGTGGATATGTTTAAGACATATTTTATATACGTTTAAAAGCGATAACTCTAAAATTGATATAGTTTCAAAACGCTATATATCTACAATTCCACCGTTTGGATTTCGTTAGTGTTCTATTAAGATAATTTGTACTATTCGTTTTATTTTTGACATTGATACACAATAATGCAATTCCAGTTACGGTATCTCAAAACCCAGAAGATAATTTGCTCAGACACCACGTGATATAGAGAATTGCAGACGATATAAAAGTCAAAATGATTAACATTGAAGTCACTTGACACAAAACAAGCGGACAAAAATCAATGGCATAGTATTACTTGGTAAACAGGTTAACGCATTCTGTTTCAAAGTGGTACTCTTAACAACCCAACTATTGCAGGTTTCAACTTTAATTCTGCTAGCCCCAAAAGTCAAATCAAACTTTGCGTTCAATTTCTCATCAGTATGGTGTCAAAACCCTCATTTCTAGACAAAAACTCATACACAATTCACTCTTATTTCTATTACTTGCCATTCATGAGGTTATGCAGAAAAGGACAAAGTACGTTATTTTTTGGTGTATCAATGTTTCTTCATTATTAGATAGGAAAAAACCTCTTTTGAGTTATTACTTCGAAGTATGAAAAATATTTTCAAATTGAACAATGGTAAAATATTTGTGCGGCGTTTATTTTTTTTTATGTTAAAGATCAATTTTTCTAAGATTCCATAATTTATATTCATTACTTATTAATTGTTTCTGCTATGAAACGGTTACGAGTTTAAGTTAAGCTGTTGGTACATGTAGATGAAATGTTTGTATTCAAACCCTTCAATATAAAAGCTATTTTTAACAAATTTCATTGATTATCCTTTTTCTTAATACACTTCATTAAAATCATCCATGCCCATTTCCAGTTTATGTTTACGTTTCTGATAATACAGATTCACAGGGCGGTATGAGAAAATGTATAATCTCAATAATTTAAGGTCACTTGTGATTAATCGGGTCTTTATCAACTCCTTGCTCAATCTGCTTCAATTTGACGTTTTGTTACCGATTGAACCAGACGATCAAATTTGATTGACGTCTCTAAAGCCACCAAATGACAATTCTTGTTAGCACGATATTTGTTCATTTCGTCAATGCACTTAGGATTTAAGTTTAAGCTTTTCTTTCATTTGATCCTTCATAATTGTTGATTAATAATGGACTCGTCCAGCGTGATCGCCTCCCTCGGACCTCTTGCGGTGAATCTATTTTTTGAGATTAAAAAATATATGGGAAAAATGCATAAACTTGTAAAACTTCCTTTTTTTAAATAATTTGTTCTGTCTGCTCTAAAATTTCCCCCATGTAGTTTAGAAACTTTGAATTCCATGATTTTATTTTGCCTTTGAAAAATACTCACAGATCATTTTGATTTTTAAGACTTTGACAAATTTGTCCGCAATTTACTAAGGCCGAAGGTTGACACCGCAGAAGGTAGTTAAACTTTAATTCTCAATTCTTTGGTCAAGAGGTTTAAATTTCCATCAATAAATGACCCCAGCTTTGTCAAATTGATAATTAACTTTCCCGAAAACGTAGTAAATGCAGGCTGAATATTTAGCTTATAACACTTGATATCTGTTCCGCTACATTCATGTGCAAATTTTAACAACTTAATCCTCCTACCCTACGTGTATTAGCCTTTCTTTCATTTTATTAACTGTATAAATGTATGATAATCTAGCAATATAGCATACAGACATCTCTCGTTTTGTTACAATGCAAATATCCTAAAATTCTTCCATCCGGCAAATTCTTTGAACCCTTTGAAAAGCCTAAACATTTTAGTTGAAAACAATTAAGGTTGACCATCGGTCGATTCAATTTCAATGTTGCCATTTTAGAAAATTACTCTATCAAGTGAACAATTATTAAGTTACCAATTATAAGGTCATGAAATTCAAACATTACTTAAAACTTTTCCAGATTTGTTTCTTATACGAATATTTAAATATGACTACGTTTAATACAATAATTGTTTTAATATAGAAACAACACTTAACCTCTCTAAAATGAAATCATAAGATAGGGAGAAAGCGAATGAAGAAACGAAGCAAACATTGCTGGTTGTAGGTATTATCTTCATATCGGTCACTGACGAATTGAACTCGGCTCTGTTACAAATACAAACCACAATTATCTCTTCAAAGGATAGAATAATAAATAATATAGCCACTATAATACCCTCAAACTTTGCAAATTCCTGTATAATTAAAATGAAACTCTGATAACGGAAAGGGGCATTAATGACAAAGTCAAACCGGCCAACTCTGTTCAATCCGGACTGTAAAACATTCAATCAAATGAAATTCCTCGACTTATTTCAAAAGGCTACTTTATCTTGTATCGTAATATAAAAATCAGACCATGGAATCATTGACTTAGACACAATGGAAAATGTGTTTGATGCTTGGAAAGGAACGTGTTGCGTTTTGGAACAATTAAGAGTGTTTCTTGCAGGGTCAGAGGGGTATAGTTGTAATCAAAAGCGGCGCAGTCAGAATTAAAACCTCGAGAAGCTGCTCATAGCTGCTTAAAGGGACAAGGTTCTGGAATGATTAAAGACAAAGTCTCTCAATGGATTAGGCTAATACCTGCGCCTTGTCATAAAGTGCATGCTCAAACCCCATACGCGACATGCACACCGGCGGATCATTTCTCCTGCACCCCGACACTGCGCGGGGTTTTCTTTTGTACTATTTTTGTGTGCACTTTGGGCATTTTTATTTGCAGTTTAATCAACACCTTCGTAATACCTTATGAAAGTGGACCGGTCTCTACAGTGTAGCGTAGTATTAAAGATTCGGGGTAAAATAAATGGGAATCAGATAAGCTAATTTTTCAACCGCTGGTGAAAAAGTAAGATTTAATCTTCGAAAACTGTTGGGTTAGCTTTGATAGAAAAAATAATCCCCATTTTTCATGACGTAATCCAATGTGAACAAGCACATAACGATATATAAATTCCAGATTTTTTCAGCAATAATTCTTGCGCCTCTGCAGACGTGCACGAAGCCAAGTGACGAATAAAAAAGCCCTAATACCTTATTTTTATTCGTGGTTTACCTTTCCTTCTAACTATTAGTATTTCAACCAAAGTCGAAAGACACTTGGCACAAGCATGATGTCAAAATAAATCGGATCAAAAAGCCAATTTTAGTACAGAGAAAAAAATCCGTTTTGAGGTACTAAGGCTAGACTGCAGATTTTATTTGCCAGCAGTAAAAGAATCAACTTATCCTTATCTACTTTAAAACAGTTTATATTCGACCTATTTAATACGATTTATTGTGACATATCGGATTTCAACAGTCTCTGTCTGCAAATGAATATAAAACCCACAAAATTCAATAGACTCCCAATTGTTTTTATTCGAAGTATTTAATCAGATTTTGTTAGCATTTTTTTAGTAAGTCAGAAATCGCACCTGGGGTAAACCTCAGCCAGGTGTTATAACCTGATGACAGAATCTAACTTACAAAATCTTCTTAACATTCACATCAATATATATTTATGACCATGTCTTTTCTAAAGTGAAATTCTTGTTCGTTGATCTAAGGGTTGAAAACGTAGAAACTTACTTGTCCCCGTTTGTAACATGTTCAGTGTGTCTAGTAGATTTCTATTTTTGTAAACTTAAATATACGGTGTTTGAGGAATGATTCACATTTCAAAAAGAAGTAACCCAAATTTAGACAAGACTAAGTTATTTTAGGTAAGAAAATATTGACTCTCTCCGCTTAAATTCGGCGCATTAACGAAGAAAAGAACATGCACGGGAATTAATGGAGTATTTTGCGGGTTTTGCATCTCATGATGGTGCGATTCCTCCGCCGTCCGCGTGCCAAACATGAAATGTGTTGTCAGCCCCAGACACCTACAGTTCAAACACAGATCACTTAACTCAGATCCCCGGATAACACTGTTTGACTTCATTTAATAAAAACACCTTTCGGACTTGTTATATCGACATTTTTCAAAGTACTGCAATCCTAGCGACCAAATGCGCAACCAAGACTTCCGCCAATGCTACTTGCCTGCACTATGACATAAGCCATGCCGTTTATTATCACGGGTTGATATTTGTAGACTCTCATCCGACGTACTTCATTTTCCCGTAATAAATCAACTCATTCAGGGCTGGATGATTTGCGAGCGGCTTTGCAGTGCCTTTTTTGACATGTAATA
This sequence comes from Magallana hongkongensis, assembly GCA_016163765.1. Lineage (NCBI taxonomy): Eukaryota > Metazoa > Mollusca > Bivalvia > Ostreida > Ostreidae > Magallana > Magallana hongkongensis. The sequence goes on from WFKH01011801.1 coordinate 11,478,459, forward strand.
TCTGTTTTTAACTTTTTCTCCCTCGTTTTGTGTTTCTGTTCTTCATTTACGTCTAAGACAGAGTAAATATAACACAAAATCTAGAGACTCTCGATGGTTTCCTCTGATGTAACCGCCATTTACCCAGTAACTATTTGTTTTGCACAGCTTTTGCAAGCTACATGGGAAAGTGATCTGTCTTTAGCAAACATTTGGGCCCGACTGTTGAAAGTCTTTTTACGGTATAACTAAGTCAACATCAGAAAGCCAGATTGCACACAGACGATAAAATACGACATATTTTTACAGGAGTGGGAAATATTTCCGTTTAATTTCACTTGTTCATTATCTAAACACGAATACGATGTAAAGAGAATTCGAGATTTACTTAAAATATCATAAATATAATTATTACTGAAAAACAAACAATTGTCTTGGCACTTCACGGAGAGACAGGCAGTAATATTGACCAAAACCGTGTACCAGGGCTCGGCTCAATATTTATAGTACTTCTACTTCAAGCCTTGCTTGTTTACCTCTGGTTACTTCTAGCTTTTGATCTTGTAGTTAAATTCTCAGTCAAGAGTACACATAACCATGAAGAGAATTGGAGAACTTGCCATTCCATCATAAATGAGACATCAAATAAATTTAGATTGACCCCTTTGAAAGAAGAAAATCTTTTAAAATGACTTGATTCACCACATGTATTTCTTTCATCGTGATTTTTGTGTATATCATTCGAAAAAGGGCAGCGAAGTTCGACGAGATAATATTAGCTTAGAATATTCATAATGAGGGAGAAAGAAAGAGAGATTTATAATTCATCTTTCTCACAGTTTACTCATTATAATGTAGTAAATAAAATGATTCAGTGGGTGATAAGAGTAAAGAAAAAGTGACGCCCTCTACCCTTATGTGAGGTTACCATGATTACCGAGGAATTCCGCATGTGTAAGAGATGAATTTACGACAACCGAAAATAGGGTTGTTAGGAACAGTAATCCTAACTTAAACGTACATATTTGTAAGTCGTTTACATCATGGGCTTGTGCAGGAATGTTTGTACAGTAATCCATCCCGTCTAAGCATCTTTATTGATATGAAGTGCATTTAATTCGTATGAAATAAACACGGCAGTTTTCGGATTTTGTAATTCCTGTGCATTATTGGGAAATATCTTGTCCCGGAATAAATTACTTAAGAGAGATTATTCGAGATTTGCCAGGTTGTCTACCAATGTCAGATTTCAAAACACCTTAATCTGTCGCCCTTCTCTGGTGAATTAATACTTCAGACCGAAGACTTACTGAATCCTAGTTCAAACGAAATGCACTGCTCTTCACTTTCCAATAAATTTTTGTAATACGAGAATTCACAAAGCGAGTCTTTGTGGCTAACTTGTACATCGAGTGTAAGGACTAGAAACGCCTGTCGTCTGCTGCCCACTAATGTGTTTTATGGTCGTGATGAAGCTGTATAAACCGGTGTCAAACATCAAATGATCAATTTATATGTACATGTATATATTAATCGTAGTCCGATTGAATGAAATACATGTAATAGAATCAAAGGTCTACAGAAATAACGTCCTGAACGTCTGTAAAGTTTGGCAATGAAAGTTGTCCTAGCAATGAAATGTTTCTTTGTTATCCATAGCCAATTAAGAACAATGCATTTTTTTTAATGCAATCATAGCAATAAAAATTTTTTATTCCATTCAGATTTAGCATTAATTTGTTTGCTTCCTTTTCTAGAGATGCAAGGACAAACTGAAGATCCTTGCCATATCCGTAATGAACACGTGGCAGGGGGTGAAGCTGAGAGTGACCGAGGCTTGGGACGACGACGGTCACCACGCCAAGGACTCGCTCCACTACGAGGGTAGGGCCGTGGACATCACCACCAGCGACAAGGACCGCGCCAAGTACGGCATGCTGGCCAAGCTGGCGGTGGAGGCAGGATTCGACTGGGTGTACTTTGAGTCCAGGGGACACATCCATTGTTCTGTTAAATCAGGTATTACTTTTGTCTTCTTAAAATTAAACCAGAAATGTTTTAAGTAATTGAACACGCATGTACCAAATACATAAAGAATTTTTACTAAACTAAAGATGCAGTTTCATTGAAGGAAATTTAATTATAAACATACATGTATGCGTGATTGTAAAACGTTTTGGATGTGCATTTTAATTCAAGAGTTCTCGGTTCATAAAGTCCACGTGCTGACCCTATTTAAATTTCCAGGGACTTGCGTCTGTTTTAATTTTTAACGTTATTTTCGCTTCGCTTTGTAATGAAAGATCAATTAAAGAGACCTTAACAAAATACTTGTAAATATTATTACTAATTCTTTTAAGTTGGGCGTGTTAATGGACACAGGTCTATAAAAACAATCAAAGAATCTTCCTTTTATACCCCGAAATCTTCACACAATATTGGTTGACTCCAAAAGGCAAACATTTTTTGGAAACCTAATAGGACCTTTAAGGGCAATATTTGAACAACAATTTTAGTTTTAAGTGTTTTTGATACTAAACCTAATGATTGTTCACACATTGTAAGTAACCGAGAAATAGACCAAGTTCCATGTTGGTCTATCAAGGAATGAATTTATAGAAAAGGTAGACCCACTAAATGATCACGTCTCGCAGAAAGTGATGTCACTGTTGACAAACGTCTTTTATTTTTGTTAAAAAGTGGGCTACAAGAAAGTTATTCTTTGTTTAAGGACCACTTACTCTTTATGGTTACTGAGAAACAAAACTTGTCTCGGATTAGTAGGAGAATTACTAGTTATTTGAGTAGGCTCAAATATTCCAGTGTCATGATTCAGTTTGTTTAGCTTTCAAAATACTCTTTTTATTGAAATTACATTCTCTCTGTTATTATTTAGTAATCTGTTTCGAAATAATTAAAATATATATCTATGATGGCGGTATTTTAGGACTGATGCCTGTTTGAATATTGAATTCAAAACAAAAAACTTCATTGATAAAAATACCTAATAATAGATTATCAAGATATTCACAACAAGATTATCAAACATAGTAATAAAAGTTTGGTGAGATTGACAATTTATGATATATTTATGTATTATTTTCAGACTCATCAGCCGCCATTAAGATCGGAGGTTGTTTCCCGCCATTGGCTACAGTGTACGCGGAAAACAAAGGAACGTTAAATATGGCGGATCTTCGAATTGGAGACAAGGTTCTCAGCTTGAAAGCCGACGGAAAACTTGGTTTTAGCGAGGTAGTCTCCTTCCTTGACAGAAATGATAAACGAAGCGGAGTCTATTATTCCATTTCAACAAGTGACCTACGAACCATAACTCTTACTGATAACCATCTCATATATACTTCTACTACGAATTCATCCTCAATCGAATCTTATGTTGCAAATTACGCACAAACAGTTCAAGTTGGTCAATTTGTTTTAGTTAATGACAATAACAGTGAAATCAGAGCGTCACAAGTGACTCATGTGACGTCACAAACAGTGACTGGTGTTTATGCACCACTGACAAATGATGGGACCATCGTCGTAAATGGAGTTGTGACTTCATGTTACGGCATCATCAACAGTGAACGCATTGCACATTTATCCTGTAGCCCGCTCCGATGGATGCACACTTTATCAAAATACATTCCTTTCATATCACGTGATACGGAACAAAATGGCGTCCACTGGTATGCCGAATTCCTTTACTCAGTTGGAAGAATCTTCCTTAGTCCGGATTTGCTATACATTGTTTGACCAGTTTTTGCAAATGCCATTTTAGTATAGTTATTATGAAATGTCGTTATACACTTTTAAGAAAAACGTTTGTTGGGTACTTGCGGTTTTGGGAAAATGAATGTTTATTTTTTCTGAATGATGCTGTACTATATTTAAACTATCATTGTGAAATGTATCGACTTTTTAAACGTTTGGCAATGAAAACACAAGTTTACGTAGTTTATAACTTATTTATTTATTAATATTTTAATAAGCCTCGTTTTGACTGAATTTTTCCAGTTACGTCATCAAACCTTGCAGAGTAAGGTTCAACAATCTGATGTCTCTATGTATTCTAGTTGATGTCTATCTTGTAAACTGGTTACACGGATTTTATTTTTCCGCAGTGTCGTTTTTATGTCATACTGACACCCCAACGTGATATGGTTAGATACGAGCAATTCTGAGTTATTTATATCGTAGAAATTCACATAAATCACAGTTTAATTATGGTATTGATTGTTAATTTATCCTTGCTCTCTACGATAGGTGCAAATAGGTCATCTTGTTATGTCTCTCTTCAATTATAAGGACGTTCAATTTACTGATTATTTTCCTCAAGTGATATCCTCATTTAAAGATGTTTGTCTTCTTAATTACAGTACAAGGTTACTGGTACGCAAAGCAAGTTTCTATGTTCTTTATGTATTTGGTACATGCGTGTTCAATTACTTTGTTGCATTCCAATTAAGTAATGTGTATATATAACTGGATAGTTTTGTTCGCCCTGTGTAAGATTAAATGTTATCACCTACGATCTACTGCAAAACTAAGAGACTGGTCCCAGATTCTTGATTGATTTATGTTTCAGTGAAGGTTATTTGGGTTAACTTGTTACATTGCATTAATATTTCACCTGTGAAAGGGTAATTTGATTTTGATTATCGGCATCCCGTATGCGACATAGGTCTGTTTTGTAGGGAGACTTATTTGTTGGTTGAATGTTACTTAAGTCTTATTTTCCCTGTAAAATTAAGTACGATTGAAGTTGGTGCTATTGCTTGTGCTGTTCAATTGTTCAACTGCACGTGTTCCCAAACTTATGTAAATTGCATTTAGTTAATAGTGTTTATTGCGTTGAATGATAAAATATTGATGTAATATTGTTATGTAAATTATTTTTTCTGACTTCACAGTCTAAATGTCATGTTTTAGTCTGCAGAAACAAAATGTTAGAATAAAAAAAATTATCTTCAACCATGCCTTGAGTATTTTTGAAAATATTTCTTTCTTTAACTGTACACATGTATGTAATTCGCCTAAGAACTGGGCTGCGTTTTACAGAAGACCTTACAAATTACGAAAAAGAAACACCAATGAATCCTTGTTAAATCATAAACTAGTCAATGTTTCAATCTATAACTTTATTAAATATGATAGAATTAAAATATATTGTAAATGAATAGTTTTATATTATTTATTCCACGAGACTAAAAATATCGTAAATTTTTTATGCAAAATGCAGTCCGGCGAACCCGTACACAACAAAGTTCAAGTACTACAAAGTATACCTAGAAAAAAATTTCAAATCTTCTTAAACATCGTATGTGCTGTAACTTGTAACCAAAAATTGAGTTCATAAAAGAGTAGGAATTTTCAAAAATTTTCTTCACAAAATATTGATATACATAATTGTAACTAACAGTGAAGATTAAAATTTTAAAGATTTATACACGATTTTTTTTTAAGTTAACAAACGAACACCTGCGAACTTTTTCTCAGATGAGCGATGTAGGTCACATGCCTCATGTTCATCATTGTTATTTAAATACTAAAAATGAACTATGTTATTTATTTGATTCTCTTGTGAATTCAAACCAAAAAAAATACTGTAGAATATTATTGGTAAACTTGACTGAGCTTGCACAAAAATTACTCTCATCGAAAACTATGTTTATAGAAATTACAAAATTTAATACACATTTTAGAAATATTTTTACTTGCTTACAATATAATAAACCGTTTCCTAAAAAGTTCCTACTATGGATATACCCAAGATATATCGTTACAACCAATTTTTATCATTGAAATAAAGCTATGTTTAAATAAAGCGTGAATAATAGGTGCCTTATGTTCATTGCATGTATAACATAAAATAGTACCACGAACTTAAGCACATTTATGCTGACATACAAAAATCACAAATCGGGGATGGACCTTTTGAATCTCGGTTCTATAATCCTCTTGTCCTTGGCTATCTGGTGGAAACGGCGATTTAATACATCATAATTGCAGGTCTTGAAACATTTAACCATATCTAACAAAAAATGGCATGATTTTGCTATATCCCCTTTTACGTAACATCGATAGCTACCAGAATGTCAAGGTCGTTCGTATAGATGTAAAACAAACGCCAGACTGTCAGTTGGCAGACAACAAAAAACACGTCATTTACTGTAACTGGAAAGTTCTTGGAACAGGGTGATACTTCACTGGTTCGAGCCAAGGGCGACCATCTTTACGACTCTAATTACATCGTAACATGGCTGTGTAATACCAATGTCACTTCATTTCATCATAAAGCCTAATCGATAACTAGTTATTATGACGTCCCTGTCTTTGCCAACGGTCGTTTTGGTGGCTCAAGTGAAAGTATCAATAACATTTCAAAAAGCCTTTTGCGGAAATGTCAGCCAATGAAACACCCTCATTATATCATTATCTATATTTATAGGATTGCTAAATTAAGAGCAGATTATTCTTTGGCTTAAGAAAAGACACGTAATCATTTTTTCTAAAAACATAACCATTTAATGACGTATGCTATTAATATACGACGAAGATTTTAGATCCTGTTGTTTATTGTTTATATCAAGCTTAAATACAAACGATATTTTAAAATATATTTGTATATTTTTAAATCTGAGAAACTGATAGATAATCCATATTTAGGGATATTTTACAGTATCCATTACATCCTTTAGAGTCTTCTCTTACGAGAAAAAACAGCGTTTTTTTTTTTAACTTCTGGAATAATTTAAAAAATTCTGTTTAAAGTCTATCATCCTTAGCAACTAATAAAAACTCATCGCATTACGAGGGAATATTTAAAGTATTACAGCGGCCAATCAGCACACTCTCCCAACGAAAGCAACCTTGTATTGGTTGTTATTGCAGAATTTTACTCTACTGTAAGTGTTTTGGTTTTATTTTGGGCTTTTTTCCGATTGAATGTACTTTTATATATAGAAAAAACGTTTATTGTCAAAAATAAGCTAATATACCATTTTTGAGTAAGAAATGACATATCTTCAAACATGTATTTTGTTTTCTTTTTTATTTTCTTAACTGAGTTTAACAAAATAATCAACGTAGAATGGATTAGTATGGCACGCCAAATTCACAAAAATGAGATAATCATAGTTTCACAGTCGATAAACTAGGTTTAACGGTTGTAAACTATAGTTTACGGACAGAAAACTATAGTTAACGACGTTAATCTATATTTCACATCTGTAAACCATAGTTAACGCGATCATCTATGTTTCAGAAGTGTAAAACTATAATTAAAACTGAAAACAACCATTTGCGATTGCAAAACATGATTTATCTGATAAATATAGTTTCATGATTGTGAAACTATGATTAACAACTCTAAACTATAGTTAACGAATGTAAATTATAGTTTACAGATGTGAATCTATATTTATCAGCAAAATCTATCGTTAACGTTAACTATAGTTTGCGGTTCGTAAACTATAGTTTCCAGTCGATAAACCTAATTTATCAAATGTGAAACCATGTTTAGCTCATTTTTGTGAATTTGGCGTGCCATAGGATTATAAGGTATCATGAACTCATAATATTTCCGTCGTCAAACCTTATGTTTTGATATCAAATTTGATAACCTTTAAGAAACACATCAATGCATGGTCATATTTTTTTTTCAACTGGTGACGTGTATCAAAATGATCTATTCATTTTAAAAAAAACCAAATTTTGAAGCGTCCATGAAACTAAAAAAGGATCTGAAGTAAGTCGAGGGCCATGTTCCGAAGACCTTATTAATTACAATTAATCTGACCAAGCATTGCTCTCAAACTTTTGATTATTACGGACTTTTTGGGCCTTTTCGGTAGAGCTCACAAAATGTATCAACTTCACCGGATGATAAAAGTTTGTATAAATGAAGTATATATAGCCTTTAATGTCTCTTCTCAAGTTCTGTTATATATTTCATGAGTTATCATTGGATTTAATGAATGTTAATGTCTCTTATGTTATATTTGTGTGTCTGAATATGAGTTACCATTAGATTTAATGAACTTAGACCCAATCTGAACAGCTAATAACTTTCTTTTAATCTATTTCAATGTTAATGAAAGTGGTTAGCTACAGACGCAAAATACAAACATATTGCTTTTGTCTGAAATACCTGAAAAGATTTTTACGCCTGAGAAGAAACGAGAAGTTTCGATTATATCTACAACAGGGTATTGAAAAATAAGCCACTGAGCATTTAAATCTTTGGTCTTATAATTTTACAATTTAAAAGGATAATTTGTCCTAGTGATAATTAGCAGCATTATCAATGGGTTATAACAATACATGTCTTTTTTTCTCGATAAGAGCTGCAGACGTTTCTGTATCTTTTACAATTATCATAAGTAAACTCCGGTAGCACGAAAGCTTTGAAACAGTGGCAAAATCTATCCAGTAGACATCTGATTTGATATCTAAAAAGTTACATCGGATCCTATTGTAGCAATCGACGTAAGTGGGTCAAAGGATTGGTATAACAATAGATAAATGTTACTATTTCTATATGTTATTGCACAACAAAAAATGTTCTGATATTTTTTTTTATTTTGGTTAGAATATTTATAAAGGTCAAGAGATTATCAGATAATCAGTCAGTACAATAGGGCTCCTGTAAACCCTGAGTACATGTTAAAGTATATCTTGCCGCCGTTTTCAAAATTTTCAACTTTGACATGATCCCCAGGTTTCAGCTTTACGATCACTGCCCTGCTTATTTGAATCAAGTCCACTTTATGCCCAGACTTCACGTGAAGTCTACCAACTGTTATTCTGTTGACTTTTAGTTCTAACCAAAATCCCAGGCCAAGATAAAGAATCGACAACAAACATGTAGGTTCCCGCCACAGGACACGTGAACACTCCCGTTCTGTCGTCATATCCGTTCCCGTCATTAGTCAGCACTGCATCGTATTTCACTGTTTGTCTTGCCCCGAGTGTAAGTGAGGTTGACTTTACGCTGACAGAAAAGCTTACTCTTCGAGGAGAACTGGGTGATTCTGTGTCAATCAATTACAATAGGTATACAGTTGGCATTTGTTGCAAAATTAATATTGAAAGAAATTTAGCTTTTGCAAAGAATTACCTGAAGACAATTGAATAAGTTCCTTGAAGGCTGCCGAGTCTAGGGTCACGGTGGCCTTAGTGTTATCGTAAATTAACGACTTCAGCATATCAACCTTTGTCAGTTTGCCTGTCTGTAAATTACTGGCAACCCTGCTCATCGCTAGAACAAGGAAATTGAAAACCGACGCAAATAACAAAGCGCGAAACATATTTGCGAAGTCCCAACATATATGTATACACAATAGTGATGTTTTCGATGTTGGTTTATATAAGTACTGATACAACATATGTCACATCATTGCAAACACGCTATAAACACATCATCATATTATATAACAAAAACTTTAGGACTAGAAAGTTTTATCTTACACAGACAAAATATCACATGCAATAAAACAAGCATTCTGAGAGTATTGCATAAGCAATACACGTCCCCTACCGGTAACCCCTTTGATTGAGAATGGCAAAATATTGAGACCCTGTATATTAAATATCCCCCATCATATATTTAGTCATTGTAAGAATTTTTTTTGTATAGTATGAAATTATGAAAAATAATTATAACGAACAGCAAACAATCTCGAAAATCTACTTAATGATACATATTTGAAGCAAATCAAACACTGAAGTCTAAACATTAGAAGTGGGATCAGGTGCCATATGGCTGAATAAGCATACCCTGCCTACCGGTTGAACCTGCAGTGTCCTCATTGTCATGATCGCGAAAAACGAAAGAATCCGTAGCCATTACATGCAAATGGCCTTACAATTATAATAAACGTAAGTCACCATTAGTATTTGATTCAAACAACACAAAATTCTTCCTATGAATTTTACTATCGAAATTAAATACATATACATTAACAAAGTGGTGAAAATAATACTCTTTATTTCATCTCGTGTAATTTAGCCAACTCCATTAAGTATTCGCTGGTAGAAATTGAAAACAATGCACTGTTATGCACAATATCATTACTTACCGTTTCTGTACCCCGAATTGCCGAAATCAAACCTCTATTATTGAACAGCCCAAACCCGATAACGAACCCGATTGTAATAATAAAAAGAAACTGCCGATATAATGTACAACACTGTTAGGATGTGTACTTGTGTATGACGTCATTAAACGTTGTGTATCAATAAAATGTAGAACTGAAACATGGTGTCAGAAGTTCTCCAACGAATTCACCTCGACGCATAAATTCTAGCCAGCGAACAGGACCAAGCCTTTGCGGAGTGTGAGAAAGCAAAGCCAGGATACCGGGTATTGTAGCACATCCCCGATAATCCCGTATATTCATCACATTTTTCGCAAGTAGTTCGTCTCAGCATCACACGTGCTCGGTGAAAGTCGCCGCCATATGAATTTCCCAAACCTACATATTTGCGCATACCTTTGTATAAGTGTTGTGAATCTTGTGCTCGATTTAGTTGCACTAAGTACATTGTGAAAGACATTGAAGTTTTGCAGTTACAGAATAATCTATGTGCATACATAAACTGTGAAAACTACTCATATTTCTCCGAGTACAGTACCGTCCAAAAGTAAGGCATGATGGCGTCTAAAGACTTACCTGTACCTGCCCCAATGGTAGTGAAAGGTGACATGAGAGGCAACTGGAAATTTTTTAAAGCTCAATGGTCTAACTATCAAATTGCTACAGGCCTCGTAAAGAAGGAAATGCCTGTCCGGCTAGCAACACTACTGACAGTGATGGGTAAAGACTGTTTCCAAATATATGAAAACTTACCTTTAAGTATTCAGGATAGAGAGGATATTGACAAAATCCTAGAGGCATTAGATGGACATTTCATGCCCAAGACAAATGTCATTTACGAACGCTATATATTCAATACTGCAGACCAGTTATCCAATGAATCCTTTGATGACTACTTGTGCCGCTTACGAGAACTCGCAAAGACATGTGAATTTGGTGACATTGCAGACCAGATGATCCGTGACAGGATAGTATTGGGCACGAACGATCAAAGTGTCCGTGGAAGATTACTCAGTGAATCAAAGCTAACACTCAACAGTGCTGTAGACATGTGCAGAACTAGCGAGAGAACTGCCAGTCAGCTCAAGAAACTGCATGGACAAGGTGAAACACACAGCAATCAAGCCCAAGTCAATTATGCAGCTAGAGGAGGATATAAGAAACACACAAAAGATATAAAGCACAAACAGAAAAAGTTTTCAGCACAGCCACCAAAATATCCAAAGAAAGCAGATTTCAACTGCAAATACTGCGGTGGAAAACATGAGCGAGGAAAAGAGAAGTGTCCTGCATACAAACATGTTTGCGGCAAGTGCAACAGGAAAAATCACTTCGCTTCAGTGTGTCTGAGTTCTAACTCAACTGTTCTTCAGCTCGATGATGAAACGGATGACAGTGACAGTAGCGATTGCGAAGCGTGTTACACGGTGAAGACGACACATGGAAAGCAGTGGTTCGCAAAGGTCAACATGGCAATTGATGATGCAACTCGTCAAGATGTGATCTGTCAGCTAGACTCGGGATCAACATGCAACATTCTTGGATTTCGGCAGTACTGCATTCTTACTCAGAGTGGTTGTCCGCCATTAAAACCAACAGCCAAAGCTCTACGTCTATATTGTGGAAAGTCAAAGCTTGACCCCCTAGGAACCGTCGACATCACCTGCTCAGTGCAAAACAATACAGAATGTCTGAACTTTTACATAGTTGATACAGATCAGACTGCATTACTTTCGGCTGAAGCATGTGAACTCCTAGGCCTGCTAACTGTGAATACTGTGAACAGTGTTGACATACTTACCAAAGACAGTTATGAACCACTCGCACGCAGTCAGCTGTTAGATGACTACAAAGATGTATTCGAGGGACTAGGGTCTTTCCCAGGAGAGTACAAGATTGAAACTGATCCATCTGTCAGGCCAGTTCAGCACCAACCAAGAAAAGTTCATCAAGCCATGAAGCAAGAAATCCACACAAAGTTGAAGGATCTTGAAAACAGAGGTGTGATCAAGAAAGTCACAACTCCAACAGACTGGATAAGCAGCATGCTGATTGTGAAGAAACCAGGAAAGCTACGCATATGCATTAACCCAAGAGACTTGAATAAAGCGAGCAAGCGATCACACTACATCATGCCTACTCTTCAAGACATATTACCAAATCTCGCCAATGCCAAAGCAGGGCTCCCACTGGACCAAAAATCCTTTTCGCCACTTTAGCGTAGCACGAAGAACAACCTATGTTTTATTGCTATCATATCACAATCATATACATGTGCATGTACATGTTTATGTAGGCCTATATGATTAAGTTATTAATATTTTGAACATGTATGGTATCAAAGCTTTTGAAAAGTTAAGATACTAAATTTCAACAGATCTAAGTTTGAGATAAAATTAAAACCGAAACACTTTTTATATAAAAAAAAAAAAAAACCAAACAAATACAAAACTGCCTTAATGGATTCATACACATACCAGATAAGAAGATGGAGTGAAAGCCTAAAAGAAATTATTTCTTCTGTTCTAAACTAATTAAAAATTAACCAGCTACAAGTTAACAATCCCTCATTTTGACAAGCCAGCTGAAAAAATAAAATATTCTGCTGTGTCAATAACTTGCATACAAAATCACACAGCTTCAATAAAACTTTTTTTTTTATCAATGTACAAATTACAATAAATAAAATCCCTTGAAGATCTGCCCATATTTATCCCACTTTGGTGTGACTTTGAGAATTATAAATAAATATTTTGGGAGGCAAATATGTCGCTGTAAGTCAACTGAATTACATGTATAAAAAAAAAATAAGAAAACTGTCATCACTTGCAGTACTCTAATGATTTCTATGGCAACCGGCTGCATTGCATATAGTATTTCATAGGTTCTAAACTTGGAAACAAATATTATTTAAAATTTTTGGCTTAAAATTTTAAACTTATGATATATATCTTATTTTGTTTATAACTAAAGAAGTTTAGCAAGTTCAACAGTTTAATTAATAAGCCCCATTCTCAGATTACGATCTCGCACCTTTAATGTGTAATTTTTTGACTTCCAGTAAGACACATTGTTTAACAATTGACCACTGCATTGAAAGCACCCTTCCAAGTGTTACATAACAATTGATGGTCTGAAGTCATAAATAACCTGGGGCTAATCTATGGTCAGAGCTGTGTGCATTGAAGCGATGCGAGATATCCGGTTGCACGTGGTGATTGAATTAACACAGACTGACCGAATAAACACACTGGTGGGAAACAGAAACACATTTTAAAACATTAAAAGGAATCACAAAAATTGATTTTCGCCACATATGGATTTCTTTTCGCCATTGGCGAAATTGGCGAAGCCCAGCTCGAGCCCTGTGCCAAAGTATTCTCAGTCCTAGATGCGAGAGAAGGATTTTGGCACATGAAGTTAGATGAACGTAGCAGCTATCTAACTACATTCTGGACTCCCTTTGGACGATACAGATGGTTACGCTTACCATTCGGAATCTCTTCAGCGCCCGAAGAATTCCAGCGCAGACAACATGAAGTCTTAGAAGGACTAACAGGAGCAGAATGTGTCATGGATGACATCATTGTCTACGGTTGTGGACAGACCATGGAATCAGCGATTCAGGACCATGACCGCAACTTGACAGCCGTCCTACAGAGAGCTCGCGAGGTGGGACTAAAACTGAACAAAGACAAATTCAAGCTTCGTCAGACTGAAGTTAAGTATATGGCATACTTACTTCAGATGGCATCCGTCCTGATCCGGACAAAGTGACAGCTATCACATATATGAGAAGACCCGAGAATGTGAAAGCAGTACAGAGGTTTATTGGACTAGCAACATATTTGTCCAGATTCATGCCTCATTTATCAGTGACCTGTGAACCTCTGCGACGTCTCACAGACAAAGGAGCCCTCTGGTCATGGCAGTCACAGCAGGAAAAAGCATTCCAAAGCATAAAACGTCTCGTAAGTCATCAACCAGTACTGAAGTATTACAACGTCCATGAAGAAGTCACAATCCAGTGTGACGCGAGTGAAGTTGGATTAGGAGCCACACTACTCCAAAATGGACAACCCGTTGCGTATGCATCCCGTGCTTTATCGAAAACAGAGCAATGCTATGCTCAAATAGAAAAGGAGTGTCTTGCTATCGTTTTTGCTTGTGAGAGATTCGACCAGTATAATTATATACGGTAAAGACCATATTACTGTGCAGTCAGACCACAAGCCGCTTGAAATTATCTTTAAGAAATCTCTCTTGTCAGCTCCGAAACGACTCCAGCGAATGTTACTGCGCCTTCAGAAATACAACTTGGATGTTGTCTATACCAGAGGAAAAGAGTTGTACATTGCAGATACCCTGTCGCGCGCTACTCCAGAGTATCATGGACAACACCCTTCCAAACTTGCTGAGGAAATAGCACAAATCCAACATGCAGAGTGGGTTAGAAAGATCACCGACTCACGTCTTAACCAAATCAGAACAAGGACGACAATCTCCAGTCATTGAAAACAGTGATTCTCTCTGGATGGCCCGATACTAAAGACGACGTACCTATAGCAATACGACCATACTGGAACGTCAAAGACACCCTCACGATACAAGATGGTATCATCTACCACAGCAGCCGTGTTGTCATTCCGAAAGCCCTTCGACCTGAAATGCTTCGACGTACACACTCAAGCCATCTAGGAATCGAAGCTTCCCTACGTAAGGCTCGTGATTCACTGTATTGGCCCTTAATGAACGAGGAGATCAAAGACTTTGTAAGCCAGTGCAGCACTTGCAGCACATTTCAACATAAACAACAGAAAGAACCGTTAATGACGCATGATATTCCAGAGCAGCCTTGGTTGAAACTCGGAATAGACATCTTTTCCGTGAAGACTGATGACTACCTCGTTACAGTCGACTATTATTCAGATTTCTTTGAGCTTGACCTTCTTCCAGATACAACAGCAGCCACAGTTATCAACTGTTTGAAACAACATTTTGCGCGACATGGAACTCCGGAAGTTGTTGTTACAGATAACGGCCCCCAGTTCAAAGCAGTGGAATTTCACCAGTTTGCATGTGATTGGGAATTTCAGCACGTTACCTCTTCCCCTTATCACAGCCAGTCCAACGGCAAAGCTGAGGCAGCAGTGAAAATAGCCAAGAACATGGTGAAGAAATGCAACAAAAATCAAGATGACCTGTGGAAGAGCATCCTTGATTGGAGGAACACCCCAACGGTTGACATGGCCAGCAGTCCGTCACAACGTCTGATGTCCCGAAGAACTCGTCATTCATTACCAATGTCACAGGAGTTACTCCAACCCAAACTCGTGGATGATGTTACAGACAAGTTGAAGTTTAAGAGACAAAAGGCAAAGTTCTACTACGATAGAAACACTAAGGAACTTCCAGAACTGGAAATAGGACAACCGGTCAGAATGAGAGCAACCGCTGACCCAGAGAAGAAATGGAGTTATGGAACATGCGTGGACAACGTCGGAAAGCGATCCTACTTAGTTGAGGTCAACAACCGACAATATCGCAGAAACCGCAGAGATCTGCGTGCCACAAAGGAACCTCCAAATGCCAATCCGCAGCCAGTCCCAGGATATGATGTTTTGGTCGATCCACCCTCAGACATGTCCGAATCATCCGATCTAAAAGACCAACCTGTAAAAGCTCCGTCTCCGCAAAAGCCGAGTGATCCACATACAAGCCTCCGAACAAGTTCGCGGGACCACAAACTTCCAAGGAAATTTGATGACTATATCATGTGAACATTTGTTGCAAAATGTTAATGCACTGTTTTGAATGTATGATGTACATTGATAAATTTTTTTTCTTTCATTGCTAAGCTCAGAAATACTCAAGCTTGAATTTTACTCATGTGTCATGTCTATACAGTAGTATCGTTTTTTAATGTGTGTGTGTGTGTGTGTGTGTGTGTGTGTGTGTGTGTGTGTGTGTGTGTGTGTGTGTGTGTGTGTGTGTGTGTGTGTGTGTTTATTAATGTGTGTGTGTGAACTTGATTATCATTCAATTGATTCAACTTTAAAGGAAGGGAGATGTTAGGATGTGTACTTGTGTATGACGTCATTAAACGTTGTGTTTCAATAAAATGTAGAACTGAAACAAACACAATATTTGACACCATTTTACAGAACTTTTTTGTTTGTTATTAGAAATGATAAATGTTATGATACAAATAATGCACGATATTATTACTGACCATATATAAGCCTCGTTCATTAAGTACACATCGAGCCCGATAACGAACCCGATCATTAAAAAAATTGGAATGTACAAAAATAATTTTCTCGAAAATATGTTGACCAGACGCTAAAAAATATAAACTTGATCTGTTGTTTGATATTTTGAAGCTGCTCAGCAAGTTTCATATCATTCCTCAAACACATAAAGAAAAAAACTGTGGAAAACTGAAGTGGGACGGACAGACAGACGGACTGACAGACGGACGGACGGACTGACGGACGCAGAGGAAAGCTATAGTCCCCTCCGGTGAAACCGGTAGGGGACTAATAATTGCCTTATGAAAGGGGACGTTTCGTCAAAAATAGTCAAAATTTACACTCAAGCAAGGGTTTTCTACCCATTTTTGATTTCCAAGAGCCAAAATCGAATCTCGTTATTGTAACATATTTTTATCGAAATAAACAATAAAATTACGTATTATTTTATAACGTTTTTCTTTCCAAAAATTGTTACCTAACAGTGCAGCGCAATGGGTTTACTACTAATCTGTATGTCATGAGTTCGAATGCCGCAGGGGCTTTAATATTTTTTAACCTTTCCAAAAATTTTTAAAACAATTTTTGGTTAAATTTTGTAAAAATTAAAAATTCTAAAATGTGAAAGTATTTTAATTATAATGAACTTTTATCCACATTGATATCGATAGGTTTCCCATACCACCTTAGATGCCTTAAGTTGTAATTTATGAATATACATATTAGCCGACAAGAATAAGTGTGTAAATCACAACTGGACTATAATAAAACTATCATATAATTCTGACACAACAAATAATTTTGTGTTTTATATTTTTGTATTGTTATTTGTTATTTGTTTTGTGGGTTTTCGTACTGTACAGCTTTGTTTGTATTCTGTGAGATGTTTTCGATATTTGGTTTGAGTTGTTTGTTTTGTATTTTTTGTTTTGATTTGGGTTTCTTTTTCTTTCTTTTTTTTTGTTGTTGTTGTTGTTGATTTTTTTTTTTTTTTTTTTTTTTTTTTTTTTTTTTTTTTTT
>WFKH01011801.1:11495911-11507033 GCA_016163765.1 Magallana hongkongensis
GGGGGGGGGGGGGGGTAATGAATGAATGGCAGGCACTTACAAAACAATGTAATCACCCACTTCAAAGTGTATAACAACATTTTGACAGATGGAACGCTCTTCGAAAGTTCCCGGATAAGAATTTCGAAGTTTGATATTTGTCAATTTAGATATTTTAATTTTTGCGATTACCAAAACAAAACTCTTATTCCTAATTCAAACCCTTCAGAAGTTTAATTGTTTAACGTCAAACCAACCGTTGTATTGCACCATCAACTACCATGTCCTTTAAGCTTTGCAATTTCTATTGCAAAACAGATGTATTACAAACATAAGGATAACATTGGTGTAGGTTCAGTATACTACTTTAGTCTAATGATGACCTGCTGTGGACTTTATTTAACCCAATATTGGTAACATAATAGTAAAATTAAAGTCTAATCTTGTACACTTAGAATTCCTTGACTCAAAACTGCAGAATAATAAAAACATATATATAATTTTCTTATAATCATATTTTGCATAACTGCCTAAAATAAAAGTGCTCTTTTTAACTAGAGCAAGCGGAGCATTCTCTCGCGACATGAAAGATTGTTACGGAATAAGCATGATTTTGGGACACGTGTAATTGTCTTGAAGAAACTATTGCAGATTATCTTGTGAAAAATCAAGGCATATAATATGCATATATACATATAACTTTGATCAGAGTAAATATGGCACAAGTATTTATTCTCTTAAAACCTCTTGATCCCTTAATATTTTCACTTTTAGCAATACATGTATATTCAAAATGCCAGGGCGTTTTGATTGCCTAACACTTTTACATTCTAATGTCGTGTTTGCTACACACAAAATATTAAACAATCTTTTAACCCCACTATAGTTTTATGAATTCTTTTCTACCATTTCCAACTAATCAAATAGGACTTTACAAGACACTACTTACAACTGTAAGAATTTTACTGACACGCCCATACAGAACTAGAAATAGATCAATGAATTTCGATCAACAAACACATAAAGCTGGTCACACAACCTCCATTACAATTTTAGAATTTATTTATCATTAACAAAGAGAATAAACATTAAAGTCCCAACAGATAAGTCATAACAAGAAAGAATTAGGTCACTGCCCTCCCAGGGCTTCCATACTTCGCGTAGTATCAATAGTATCGGTATCGAACTAGTTACGCTGTTGTCGTTTTCAATATTATGTTGCATAAGTTGTATTTGCATAATCTTATATTTGACTTCAGATAATTGGCTGACACTCAATAGGAAAACTCGAAACAGTGCACAAAATCAAATCATATAGCAATACTAATATAAATGATCATTGACCTCGCATAATTCTAAAGAAAAATAAAATGGATTTATTGACCTTTATTGAGAGTAAATATAAAGCAATCAAGTATTTAACATGAAAGTATAATAACATGTAATGTTGAAGTATCAGCATGTAATGTTGAAGTATCAGCATGTAATGTTAAAGTAGCAGCATGTAATGTTGAAGTACCATCATGTATTATTATACTGTCATGTTAAATACTGAAATCTGATTGGTTTAGACGCAGTTGACAATCCGTTCTCTTACCCTCAGCGTTAGCAACACGCTTGGCAACGGGCCGACAGAACGAATTGTAACATGCGCGTAAATTATGCGGGTACGGTTCGCCGTTAAATTTACATCAATTTTATATAAAAGCAGTATAATTTTCTCTAAAATTAAGACATTCAGTATAATAAAATAAATAGTGCCCGTTTGGGAGGGTAACAGTTGAAATTGACACCCCTCGAAAACCATTGTCAACCTCGGTTTTCTCGGGGTGTCAATTTCAACTGTTACCCTCCCAAACAGGCACTATTTATATAATGTTGAAGTATCATCACCTAATGTTGAAGTACCATCATGTAATGTTGAAGTATCATCACGTAATGTTGAAGTACCATCATGTAATGTTGAAGTATCATCACGTAATGTTGAAGTATCATCATATTATGAAGATTATCAACATAAGGCAGTTGAGGCGTTCCATAGGGACGTCTCATTTTCAATGTGCCTGAATTCTTCATTATTTATTTTGTGTTCGAATATAGACGGTCTACAAGTACCTATCGCTAAGATCGAAAGCGCGTACGATATTTTTTGTCGCCTTCATATGATAACGCATTATTGCCGATATCAAACTTCTTTCATATTTCATTTTTTTTCTGAAAACGGCTACTTGTATCAAATATTATGCTTTACATAAAATTTTAATGAGAGAGAGAGAGAGAGAGAGAGAGAGAGAGAGAACATTTATAAGTATTCTAATTTATCTGTTACAATGTGACTGTAATACAGTGTGTGAATTTTTGGTGTAATAAAATTAAGGGGCGGTGAAGAGGGTATGAACGTACGTGTATTTACTTACTTTATCAATTTTTGAACTGCCTGGTAAAAAATAAACAATTTTTAAAGCCAGTTTGCTTAAGAAATTCATTTTATATAGTTAAATGTAAAAAAAAAATTGGTTGACAACCCCCTGTACATGTTTATATGTATTCGTTAAAAACTGTGACTTATATTTTATAGCTTATTAATAAAAAAAGGGTCTAGATTTTGAGATAATTATTTTGTTGATCTTTCATAAATCAGAATAAACATTACACATAAGTATTTAATTACAGTTAATATATATACACTAAAAGTATTCATTTGATTTATACATTAGAATTTTTTTAGATATAATGTACATATGTTGTAGTTTTACAAAAAAGCTGGAGGTATACGTGGAAGTGCTTTTATGACGGAGGGAAATAAATTAAACGGCAGAAATAGGCAGGAAAGAACATTAAGGAGAGACAACAGATGGTGATTAATGTTCCAAACATTAAAATATAGCTTTCCATGAAGAATCATATTGGTAATAATTGCAATTTCTCAGAAATACATTTTTTTAATATAAAGTCTTCTCGTTATTGCTTTCTTAATGACATTTGAATTGATCCTTGGTGTTTTTATTTTAACATTGTTTATTTTTATATTTACGATTGAAAATGACTATTAGAAACATTATGAACTGTGTATTTAAAAACAAAATTTTCATCAGTAAAACCATAAACTCTTGCGATGACTATATTACAATGATTTCGTAAATTATATGATTTCTTTACCCCCTAAAAATTAACAACGAAATCAAGGTTTTAACTCTCTTAAACACAAGGTAAGAGCCAGATGTAAAAAATATATAGCTATTTTTTTTCGGACGAATTACGTATTTTTTCGGACAAATGGGATTTGTTCGGATGAATAAGCAATTTGTTCTGATGAATTAGCTATTTGTATGGACAAATAAGTTAATTGATCTAGTAGAAACATTGTCTCAGAGAGAGAGAGAGAGAGAGAGAGAGAGAGAGAGAGAGAGAGAGAGAGAGAGGAGGAAAGTAGTTAATGAATTAAATAAGAGTCAGACTGAGGGTAAAAAACATACATTCAAGTTGAGTTGATGCCTACGGTAGCGATCTGATAATAATGATAATAATACATAACATAATTCTTATCTTTTTAAAAATTGGGACATATTTTCAACTCATCATAAGAAAACAAATAATACTTTAAACTGTTATTAATTTTCAATTAAACGTATAAGCATGAAATGCGTAATACATTGTTATGTTTGGTTTTCTGGTTTTCTTGTACAATCATATCAAAATACATGTAGTAATAAATTTCTAGAAGATTTTGTTCAAACAATTCCAAGAAAGTAATGAATTTTTCTTCTTATGATATCTATATTTTAATTCTAACAAAAATAGAAACAGAAAACAAATAGCGGTTTTTTCCTTCTTCTCGATTAAATCCTTGAGACCGAGCACACACCTGTTACGGTGTCTTACACCATCGCGGTAAACTCGTGGCCCCGCGATCACCGCGATGACAATACCGCGACGGTGTATCGCGGAAAGGTTTAAAACACCATCACGGGGTCGTGGGAAAATACGGGATCCGCGTTGGCCGTAGTGTATAATGACTTGTGAAGACTTTGTGAGAGGTATTTCAACGTACTATTTAATATGGAAAATCGGCAATGTTTGTTAATGTGAGCATGAAAAATCTTAATTAGTACCTAATCTTTTCATTTTTTACAAAAAAATTGAAAATTTTTATAAATTGACGTTCCCGCAGTCATTTGAAATCAAGTCGTAAATTAGTCTAAACCACGTGTTTATTGTAAAAATGTAAACATGTAGTAAATCACATGTGTTGCTTTTTATTCACTGATTGGACAGTTGTTCGCGGTACGCATCGCTCTGCGCAATGACAACAATATCCATATAAGGTAGTTTCCCCGACCTGTGTAAAGACAATTGAAATTCCCTCTTCCGTTGGTTTATATCAGTACTGATGCAACATATGTCACATAATTGCCATCACGCTATAACCCCATTATCATATAACTTAACAAAAATATTAGGACTAAATTGTTTTATTGTAAACAGAAAACGGATAACATGCAATATCATGATTGCTTTATGGGAGGGGAAGTTTTGTCGAAAATGGTTGAAATTTACACTCCGGCTTTCACTACTCCCCATTTTGGAATAATCAAAATGACATAGATATTTCTTTATATTTATTTTATTTACTGGTGAACATTAATGCCCAAAGTTGTATTTTTTTAAAACATTAATCTTCAAGAATAAATGTGTATCACAACTTAACTATCATATAACTATCATAAACTTCTATGACACAACAAATATTTTGTTGCGTTTTGCATTTTTGTATCGTTTTGAGTTAATTTTTTTTTTTTTTTGGGGGGGGGGGGGACAATTTTTTTCTTTTTCGATAGATCCTTTTTTTAGTTTTTTAGAAAACCAAACTTAGTTCAACTATAATCCATTGTGACATCATCGCAGTGTTATTATAAAAAAAATAATATTAACTAGACACGATCTCGTTGCGAGCAACGAGTGGGTCTTCCGTTTGATAGGGTTGAATTAAAATGTTGACATTTGGTACGAGTTACTATATTAAATTTCTTTTAAACTAATTTTTGGACCTACACTGTACAATTAAGATTTCCGGAAAAGGCCATTTTTAAACTTCAATATCTCTGCAATGCGTTGTCCGATTTTAAAACGGTTTTTAGTTTTGTATTCAGTACAAAAATGTCTACAAAATTTTGGAATCACTTCCGGTGACGACGGACGACCTGCTCATATTAAAATTTGATAAGTTTATAACATATTCTGATGGTAAAAAATTGTAAATTATTTAATTTGAAAAATTTTTAAAACACAATTTTCCAAAAATGCTGTTTGAGCGGACCGGAAGTGACGGACGATCGTGGTTTTACCTGATCGGCCCTAGGAATTCAAAAATCTATCATTCCTGAAACTTTCAATTTTCTATCTTTAATCGTTTACAAAAAGAAAAACGAATATAACGGCCGACCGGAAGTGACGTCATCAACAAAAATGTACATAATAAGAGACCTTGATATTTTGTATTATTCGTGAAAATTTCATAAAAATCCATTGTAGCATATTTGAGATATTTGAATTTTAAGAAAAATGTTAAGAAAAAAAAGAATAATAATAATAATAGTGAAAAATAGAGAAAAAGAAACCTAACAAAAACAATAGGGTCTTCCGTTGGAAACGGAAGACCCTAAAAATTATCCTAAAATGTATCATATTGGTGTTATCCACTGCAACTATGTGATATATAAATTTGAGCATGGGTTCGTGTCTGAATGGCAAACATTCAGTTTGTCGATATCCAATGACTGGCACTCTCCTAACCAAAGCCACCTTGTGTTTGTTGTTGTAATTGATTTCTATACTACAGTATCATAATGTGTTTTTCGTTTGTTTGGCTGTCTCTTGAGGTATATGTAACATTACATGTTTATCATCGAACATTAATTCTTTTTTGACAGTTTTAAGATGCAAAAGACTCTATGGCTAAAAATAATTGCTATTATCAAAAATGTGTATTTAATATGTGTGAAATCAACTGCATATTGGAGATATAATGGGATAAAAACTTAATCTACACTCGTGTCTGGATGGCAGTCGTATTTAAAAGTAATGTAATCTCACACTTCAAAGTGCAAAACAAACCTTTTTTGACGCGAGAACGCTCCTAGAAAGTTATACATTGACTCAGAACTGAAGGTAATGACACACATACTAGTATATAAAGTATATTTTGTTTATATTTTGCACAACTGCCTTAATTAGGAGTGGTAAATTAAATATATGTTTCAGGTTTGGTGGGTTTTTTTAGAATGGGAGGTTTATTTGTTTGTTTGTTTGTGTTTGGACAAACGAATAATATTTAGAAATGCAGGGATACTGTTTTCGTAGGTAAAGGTGAGCCTGAGTGAAATGGCATTACTAAAAACGTGATCACTCAGTGGCCTCACATAATTTCAATACGATTTACATTGTAATTTAATATAATCACGGGCATTGTACTGTAACAACGTGTTTTTTTTTACAGACGCCTTAGATAACGAAAAAGTGGTACTGATGCCTTTAGTAAGCTACTTTAAAAAAGGACTGCAATACGTGGACCATGTGCATGTGTTTCTAACAGAAACGTGAAAGCCTTAAGATTATCAGAGATTCCACCGACTCAAGCCCCCTGCTTTTAACCACTAAATTTGTACGTTGTATTACGTATAGCCCTGACTTTTTACCTCAGAATTTAAAGGGTTCATACTTCTAACATAATTATAAATTATACCGAGGGCAGCGAGAGGCGGGCGAAGCCCGCCTCGCGAAGCGAGGCTTAATGGTAACACGTATATATAAGAAAATCAGTGGAAAATGAGAGTTGAATCAGCGGTACTAAGGGCCAAAAATTTTTCTTCCAGCCATGGGCGCGGCCATATTGGCCGCCATTTTGTTTAAAAAAAAGTTAACTCGATCATTAAATGACTGCCGCTTGTCGCTTTTTTTTGCCCCGAAACTCAATCAAAAACTTTCCAATGTTTAATTGGAAGTAATAAAGATGAAAAATATTGACTGTGCAAACTATAATATGTAAACGGTGTGACCGTTGGACCGAGCGCAGATTTAACACGTACAGTGCAGTTTGATTATTTTGTAGAACAAAATTTATTTGACACGCACACAGTAGGATCCGCCTGTCTACTCAAATCATAAGCAAAAGTTAAACTAAACGTCGCGTGCTCAGTCTACATTATGACGTCATGTTTCATACGTAAAACGTAAAAGTTTCGTCTTCGGAAATTAGCCGAAAAAAGTTCTTGATTCCGAGAATTTTTTATTTTTTCTTTCAATGCTTATAATTTTACCAAGTTGATGAATTGAATTTTTTCTACTTTTTTCAGTCTTTAAAAGATCGGTTCTTTGATGTTAATGATTTTATTTTTCATCTAATAATTTGATAAGACATACGTGAAACTAGTCGTATTTCTTGATTAAAGCACTGTTAAAAGTTGTATAGTTTGCACAGTCAATTATTTTCATCTTAATTACTTTCAATTTAACATTGGAAAGTTTTTGATCGAGTTTCGGGGCAAAAAACATCAACAAGCGGCAGTCATTAAATGATCGAGTTAACTTTTTTTTTAACAAAATGGCGGCCAATATGGCCGCGCCCATGGCTGGAAGAAAATTTTTTGGCCCTTAGTACCGCTGATTCAACTCTCATTTTCCACTGATTTTCTTATATATACGTGTTACCATTAAGCCTCGCTTCGCGAGGCGGGCTTCGCCCGCCTCTCGCTGCCCTCGGTATAACTTTTAACAGTGCTTTAATCAAGAAATACGAATAGTTTCACGTATGTCTTATCAAATTATTTGATGAAAATTAAAATCATTAACATTAAAGAACCGATATTTTAGAGACTGAAAAAAGTAGAAAAAATTCAATTCATCAACTTGGTAAAATCATAAGCATTGAAAGAAGAAATAAAAAATTTTCGGAATCAAGAAATTTTCTTCGGCTATTTCCGAAGACAAAACTTTTACGTTTTACGTCTGAAACATGACGTAATAATGTAGACTGAGCACGCGGCGTTTAGTTTAACAATGAAAGAAGAAATATTTTTTTTTCGAAATCACATAAATCCCTTCACGATAACTGCGGTACTGCTCTCTTGCAGGGCAAATTGATATACTTTGCCGAAGTTTTAGTAGGCAGATAATTAAATGACGTAAATGAGACAATTGACGTTACGTCATATTTCACCAAACTATGTCAATTTGCCCTGCAAAAGAGCAGTACCGCAGTTACCGTGAAGGGGTCTATAGCTCTCTTCGGCTATTTCCGAAGTCGAAGACAAAACTTGGACGTTTTACGTACGAAACAAGACGTCATAATGTAGACTGAGCGCGCGACGTTTAATTGAACTTTGGCTAATGATTTGAGTAGGCAACCAGGCGGATCCTACTGTGTGCGTTTCAAATAAATTGTTGTATAAAAATCAAACTGCACTGTGTTAAATCTGCGCTCGGTCCAACGGTCACGCCGTTTACATATTATTAAATTATTAAATGCAGATAACATGTAAAGTATTAGACATTCGGCGAATTCCACTATTTGCGCACAAATTACGCCTCGCACTTCTTTGTTAACTATGCAGTGACAGCTTGATGTAAATTTATTTCATATTTTGAAGCATTTTTCTTGAGATTTAAACTTTTATACAGTGACATAATTATTCAATCATCTATTATACACAGTCACATAATTATGGAATCATGCTTAAATGCGTATTTTGTTTTTAATCGGGAAGTACCCTAGCCTCGCCTACTTTAAAAGTAAAGTTAAGCTACATGTGTATTCGGAAAATATGTTTACCGACAACTTTACAATTACAGCGCCTTTGAACTTATGTGAGCATATGGCATGGAATCCCGATCCCGATTCAGATAAATGTGTGCTAGCCTGGTTCCCTGAGCTACCCATTATCGCACAGGAACCAGGCTAGCTCATGCGCAAGTTGAATTTTCCCCATAGCATCCGGTTTAACCTCGCTTATATATTTTCTGCGTGGACCTCAGGGTCCACGCAATATGCATACACTGTCATCCTGACTGAGCCGGAACCTGAGCAGTGGTGTGCTCAGTTCAGTTCCATAAACAAAAGTTACTTGGAAGAATTGAATATATAGCCAAGATTCAAAATATCTATAGATAGAACACACAAAAGTAACTTCATACATACATACATACATACATACATACATACATACATACGTCTAGATCATTTTCATCCAAAAGAATACTGGCTTAATGTGGTAAATGCAGAATAAAGAAACAAAACCACAGAGCTAAAAAAACACTTCCGTCCACCTCCTTTTTATGCTTATCAAGCTTAAATACGTATGATAGTTTACAATAATTCGTATATTTTCAAATCTGAATAGAAACTAATACATAATCCATATTTGGGGTTGTTTTCCCGTACAATAAAAGGAGTATTCTCTTACGGAAAAACAACTGATTTTTTTATTTTGACATAATTTTGAAAATTTGTTTATAGTCTTTCATCCTTAGCAAATCCCCAAAAATGGTATCTTCAGCGCATTGCAAGGGAAAAGTTAGAGTATTACAGCGGCCAATCATCTATTGGTTGTTATTGTAGACTTCCACTCTACTGTAAGTTTACTGTTTTTTGTTTATTATACTATAATAATTGTATATATGAAATATTTAACATTTAAAGTTAAGTAAAGTATAATGTCTAATATGCCATTTTTATGTAGCAAGAAGTGATATCTATTCTTTTCTTAATGTAATATGATCATGCATGATCAATTGAGTAATTCTATTAATATTTCATTGTGTATAACATCAGACATGTAATTCTAGTTAAAATGCTTCGTTACTTGTTCAGTTATTCATTGTTTACCTGTCAGAAATCTGCCACAGACGTGATTTGCCAAAATATTAATGTTTAAATGTTCTGAATTATCGTTCGTGTTTTGACACTACCCCCGTACATTGTTTACATTTTTACGAGATCAATTTATCTGCTTTGACCCGTAATTAGATCGATTAAATACGTGATAACTGTTTTAAACATGTTTATATTTACCAGATTAACCCCCCTGTTCAGTAGCATGCCAGTTTAATGCTCCTTTCGCGAGATAATCGTCATTTTTCGCTAACAAACTTCTGTGTACGGAACATGCTGTTTGACGGACCTCTTCACTCATCGACATGCAAACGTATTCTGACACTTATTTTTGTGTTATCAATATTTATGTATGCTTTATTATATCATGTATTATTGTATTTAGATGCTGACCACTATTTTTCCGTATTTTTACCTCAGTATGATCGGTGATTGCTTTTATTTGTCGTCTCGATTTATGAACTATGTCTTCATAGCGAACTTCCGTGTTTAAGTATATTCTTGCGCGCACTACTTCAGAAGGCGCTTTATTTCAAAATCCCTTTAGTGTAAAATATCGCAAGGATGTGTATTGACGCTATTTGCGTATTTTGACTTATAAATATGTGTCTGTGTTATTAAATTAATCCGGACAAGGCTTTATATAGGAATAAAATGTTTATTTATGATTTTAATATGCTTGTTCGGAAATTAGGATAACTGTCCGGAATTTCCCAATTCCGTATAGATTTTTGATTGGTTGTTTGTGTCCGGACAGAAAAGGACAAGTATTCATTGGTTGGAGAAGTTTATAAATATAAGTCAGTTTCAGCAGCATCATCACTTGATCACTCGATCACATCCCGTTCGGTTGAACACTCCTCAGAGAACTCCACATAAGGTAGATAAGCAAAATGAACCTGGTCGTGGACGATGCTAATTTTTATAAGGACTTCGTCGTCCAGACAGAATCTGTATAGTATAGCAACCATGTAGACCAGTCTTTCCAGAGTTTATAGTTCTTGTTGTTAGTTGTGGTCTATAAAAGGAACTGTTATATTTATTTGAACTGTTTCAAGTTTAGAATTACGAGTTGTCCGGATTGTTCGGAATCCGTATTATTGCTGTTCGGATTTTCTTAATTCATTAGTTCAAATAGGTTATTTATCTTTTATAACGAGTTGTCCGGATGTCCGGATAAGGCTGGTTAGATTATTTACAGTTTATTGGAAATTATGGGGACTTAATAAGCTAACTTAGTACAAGTAGGGGGGGGGG
>WFKH01011801.1:11513195-11532970 GCA_016163765.1 Magallana hongkongensis
TCTACACTAGCTGAGGATGCTTCCACATAAGTTTCAGCTTTCCTGGCCAAATGGTTCTTGAGAATAAGATTTTTGAAAATTTCTCAAAATTTTCCAATAATTGCCAATTATCTCCACTTTAAAAAGAGCGTGGTCCTTAATTTTCACAACTTTGAATCCCCTTTGCCTAAGGGTGCTTTGTGCCAAGTTTGGTTGAAATCGGCCCAGTGGTTCTGGAGAAGATGTTGAAAATGTGAAAAGTTTACGGACAGACAGACAGACGGACAGACGGACGGACAGATGGACAGACAGACAGACAGACGGACGACAGACAAAATGTGATCAGAAAAGCTCACTTGAGCTTTCAGCTCAGGTGAGCTAAAAAGTCTACAGGGAATTTTGCATTGCAACAAACATGAAAGTCCCCGGATGATAACGTTGAAAAATTGTGCGAGGTGTTTAGAGTGAGTTCCGAATGATTAACATAAATTTAACCATTATAAATCCCCGTCAAAAACCTGTGAATTTTTCGGGTAAACGAAGATGTATCAATGAAGACATCTTGGATTTTTTTTTTTTACCTTTCATCAATTGAATTGTACTGCTTTGACAGTAATGTAAATTTGTGTTAAAAAATGTGAAAAAGTGGTGGAAACAATTACTTGGGCAGACTTTTAAAGTCAACTACATGTAACAAAAGAAAATGGCATCTCATTATATAGTAAACTCATGATTATTCCATCTAAAACTTCTAATTCTCATTAATCAGACCCCCCCCCCCCCCCCCCCGGCCATCAATTAGAATACGATAAACTTTGGAGAAATTTATCAGTGGTCCTATTTCTTGCCATCCAGTGGCATTTATCACAAGATGGATTAAGAAAACGGTGTATTCCGAGACAATATAAACTACCCATCATTTATTAATTTTGAAACATCTGTAAAAAGCAACCATGTAATAACGTAACAGTACCACTGTTAAAATATTTTTATTTTAGTAAGAATTTACATTAGAATCTGATCCAAATGAAAATGGTCAAGAAATGCCATATTAATACAAGAGGATCCCTGTAAATCCTGAGTACATGTCGGAGTACACGATACCGTTGTCTGCATTATTTTCAATTTTGACATGGTCTCCAGGCCTCAACTTTACGATGACTGTTCTGCTTATTTGAACTAATGGATCTCCGTTTTGGTGAGGAGACACGTGAAGTCTACCCACTGTTTGTCTGTTTACCTTCAGTTCTAACCAAATCCTAGGGTGAGATAAAGAGTCGACAACAAACATGTAAGTTCCCGCCACAGGACAAACGAACACTCCCGTTCTGTAGTCATATCCGTTCCCGTCATTTGTCAGCACTGCGTCATATTTTACTGTTTGTCCAACCCCAAGCGTTAGGATCTCTGACTTTACGTTGACAGAAAAGCTCACTCCTCTAGAAAAATTGGATGATTCTGTAGTAATATAAAACAAGAAAACATTGATTTGTTCATCAGTTATATCCCAGGGAATTTAATCAGTAAAAATCTTTTCAACTTACGAAGATATGTGTAAATCTTTAAGTTTATCTTCATTTGTCTTGACTTACAGAGTAGATCACATTTATTATTTTTATAATAATAATTTCCCATACTTTAATAATAACAACGTTCCTCACAGTAGCCATTTAAAATTTTTTTGACTCATCTGCCACGATTTTCTGTATGTAATTTTTGTCAAATAAATGGTTACACATGTCTCCTATCCCTACTTGCACTTTTAGGTATGTGAATATATGCGCGTCATTCAACTTAAACTGATGATATAACGGCTCCTTTCATTAAAAAAAAACACGCTCCAAATTCAGACAACTGCTTCTCATATCGGCAAATCTTTAAATGTGAATGAACGTTCATTTGTTTTACTTAACTGGTTGATTTCTTTCTAAAGAAATTAAATCTCATGTACTGTTATCTATTGAGCAGGCTGTGGCTATGGCTTGAAATGAAACTCACTGTTATTTCATATTATAAAAATAATTCATTTTTTTAAAGAATGATACCATGACTTTGGATTAAAATTTACAAAAATGTTTCATAACTTCCAAATTTTCAAAATATCACTATTGCAAAAAGTTACCTGAAGATCCAAATAAACTAAACGACGCAAACAGCACAACCAGCAACATCATCGTAAAGTCCTAACAAGTGATAGACAATAGAGATGCACACCTCTGTTGGTTTATATAAGTACTGGTACAACATCTGTCACATCATTGCCTTCACGCCATAGCCACATTATCATAGCATATAACCAAACAGTAGGACTAAATATTTTATCTTATACACAAAACAAAATAAAATATCACAGGCAATATGATATTGTTTTTACGGCCGACAAGTACTCCAAATATATTTCCAATATCATTAACATGTTCGATAATTAAGCATTTTCAATGATTTATAGGTCAAAGGAATAAATCTTTATACATCGATAAAATGTATCCTGCAGATACCATTGTTTTTACCGATATCTAATAAAAGAAATATGGCCGACAATAACTTGTCATAATTAATGGGGAAAATTCATTGAAGGTAATGAATAAGTTTTAATCCTTTTTTTTTTTCATAAAAATAGTTTGAAATTTAGAAATGATTCATTTCTGCAACATAATTCATTAAGTTGTAATTTAAAATATAATCACTCGGCATTGTACTGTAACAACGGTTTTTACAGACGCCTTAGATAACGAATAAGTGGTCAGCTACATGTACATTGTATGAAATGATCTATCAATCAGACGTTTTAACACTTTTTTAAGGTTAAAAATATACTTGTTTCTTGAGGCGTTGAAACAACAGCCCAAGAACAAGTATAAGAAACAATATGCATACACTGTCATCCTGACTGAGCCGGTGTTATATAGTGCCTTTTCCCCCTAGCCAAGTTCCCCCCCCCCCCCCCCCCCGGAAAAATGACTATATAGTAGATCTTCCCCCACGGAAAGCCGGCTATATACTGGGTTTTCCCCCTTTTTATAGCCAGATTACCCCCACGGAAAACCTACTATATAGTAGATTTTCCCCCTGTTTTACATTCCGGTCCTGTTTACGGCGGACCATTCGTGGCAATAGTTTGCAATCTGAGATGATATTGATTGCTCATAATTTACGGTAATAAATGCATTTATTAATACAAAGTATAATATACAGGTTTTTATCATCCCTGATATGAACGAAGGCACGCATTTATCACATTCCTGTATCATCACCCTTATTTCACCATTTTTTTTTTGATTTTTTGGAACACCTTTGCTCCTTTTATTCAGATTTCGAAATACTGCGGATATTTTTGCTTTATTTCAATGCATTTTTACGGTGTGGACTATGACGTTATAACATGGACATATTTTTTAGAGGACGTCACAATACGTTTGAGCGTCAAAAATGCGCCGGTTTTGAGATAAAGCTGGATAAAGTTTTTCATATGAAAATATAAACGAGTTATTTATCAAAAATATGATAAAAACAACAATACTTGGCAAAATCTGGATCACACTCGAATCAACTCTCAACCAATATCAGCCCCATGGCCTTCGTTCCTCCGGCTGATATTGGAGTCTCGGGTTGAAATAGGGTGTGATACAGATTTTGCCATGCATTATTTTCTATGTAATAAGGCCCTTTCAAAGAAAATAACTGATAAATCTTGACTAAATTCTGCAGAGGGATTAAGAAATGGAAATGTATTACCCCCTTTGTCCCCAAAGGCTATTGATTTTAAGTTAATGCATTTAGAATTGAAGATCTTAAATAAAATCATATACTAGTATCTTTACTTCCAAATAATTATCTAACGGGAGACTGTGTGCAATGATTTGATGACAAACTGAATATTTTTTACTTCGCTTGATGGGGTTCTAAATCAAATGAAATTTCAGATTGTGAAATGTATTTCAAACTAGACAACTCATTACATTTCATATACTGAGAAAGGTATTTTGTTCTAATTTTTTCAACAAATAAAATTCTCAGATATATACCATTACTTGAAACTATATATACATGTATTACAATGTATATAAAGACAAGAATACATAGAAGAAAATTCTCTAAGAAACATCTTCTATAAGAGGTCCTGTAAACGTGGAATTTTAAGTTTCGTGGAAAACACAGAATGTCCAACAGTGGTTTAAATCAATTCTTTCCTTTAGAGATAAAGTTTAAATAATGTTTTAAATAGAGTATTAAGTTTCTTTAAATTCTATTGAACCATCTCCGAGAAACATTTGAACGTACGCATTATATTTGTTTACTTATTTCTTTTTACAAAATTAAAACGTAAAAAATTGCAATTCGTCAATTTTAAGATATATTTAAAGATACATAGACTTTAGTTATTTCGAAGATTGAACCCGGGTCACCTAATGAGAAACAATTAATTAATCAAGTCATCGTGACCGTCGCTAGGAAGCATGCGAGTGTATATCTTGTCAAATCATGTAATTTATCAGATAATTACCTAAATAAGTTCTATGAATACCATGATACATATGTTCAATTTTCAGCATTGTCTATAAAAAATAATAAATCGGCAAAACGAAACTTAACCTGTAAAGATGAATGCAGGGATATGCAAACTGAGGGTTAAAACATTGAATTTAAATCCTTACTGGGTTTCCATAAATATTTTTTATAAAATTTGAATAAAAAACGTGAGGGAGAATCCATACTATGGGGGAAAAAGTACTATATAGTAGCTTTTCCCCCGGGGGGAAAGGCTAGTATATAGCAGGTTTTCCGGGGGGAGGGGGGAAGCTACTATGGGGGAAAAACTGCTATACAACACTGGAACCTGTGCCAAATCCAGTTTTACCTGTGGAGACCCAAATGAAAAAACAGATTTAAATAGTATAAACCGAAAGATGGAATTTGTTGGTTGTTACGAGTTACATAATTCATAGCCAAACAATTATGAATAACATGGAATAATTCAAAAACAAGAAATAGAGAGTAACTAGTATTCCAGACGCAACTTAAAAATAACACCAAATGGAGAGTACATGTGTTTAATGGCATATTTGTGGCTTTTTTATCCATCTTTGTTATATTCAATCTTTAGCTATGTCACATATACACTCAAGACAATGGTCAGTTCAGACAATTTGAAATCAAAACATGGTCATTTCATAGAACAAAAGGTCAACAGGCCTTAGCGTTTACTGAGTACCATAGCCCTTACACAGACCTGTCGAGGAATCTCATACATGTATATGCCTTTCATTAAGCTTCATTCTGGAGTGTCAAAAATCTAAAACATGGTAATAACCACCACCTCCCCTACCTGAAATCTTGCAACAAGGACTATGTTTTATAATTTTTATGAAAAACTTTATGATACTAAGAGTGCATGACCGGATATTGAAAAGGGGCAAGACTTTAATGATAGAAAATAATTTTCCCAAAATGTGTTCTCTGTCAAGAAGGCTTTTACATGTATATGTTTTCATTTCTAAACAAAGGATGGCTAGTATACATGTTTTACCCCCATTCCCAGGAGCCAAACATAAATTCTTCCCCAGGGCATTTAAATGAAAGAAAAAAAAATTGCCTTATTATATTCTCAATTAATTTACTTAATTTGCATTCATTTTTATGTCAGCATATATAAAAACCAGAATTCAGCCCTTGTCGGCATCGGTATATTAACAACCCCCCCCCCCCCCAAAAAAAAAATAAAATAAAATAAAATAAAAAGACCGAACTCTTGTCCCTTGGGGCAAAGACTTTCATGATATCTTGACTTTGATTGACAGCTTCATTTATTCTCTTTTCTTAATACGTTTTCATCTCTTCCGTTAAAATTCAACCACAGAACAAAAGAATAAGTTTTTTTAAACATTACATACCAACCCCTACTAAACTAAATATCCCTAGCTCGGGGGACATGAAATTAACAATTTTAGTGGAGGGCTTCCTCGTCTACATAACTATGGATTCAGTTTTTTCTTTCAGATGTGCCCCTAGGGCCCTGTGAGGCAAGAGTCATGAAATTTACAATGTATGTTCCCCTTACCCCAAAATGCATAATACCAAATTTGAAAAGAATTGGCCATGTAGTTTTTAAGAAAAAGTTAAAAATGTCCAATTGTCAACACACGACGCACGATGTACACCGCACGACACAAGACGACGGACGACGCGGATGAAAACCAATTGCAATAGGTCTCCTGAGTGACTCAGGTGACCTAAAAATACGGAAATTTGTCTATAAATCTAGATAGTTTGCTTGTATTTTTAAGAATGCTGAAGTAAATGAAACCATATTTAACCGCATTAAAATGGGTGGAAAGCATTATAAATAACATTATTAATACGAGTATATTGAAAGATACTTTGCTAATTATAATATGTTAAATATTTATGGATGTATAAATTTACAAAAATACAATCAAAAACAAAATCAAAACAAAAAGATCATGTAAAAGCCTACCAAAATAAATTTCATCAATTTCCCAGAATGTCTTTGAGATCTAGAATTAATAAAACTCTTTTACCTGAAGGTTGTTAGTTGATGGCTTAATGCAATTTCATGCAGAAGTCAAGCTGAAAAAAATTCAAAACTGGACCCAAAATACTACCGAGGTACAGACACAGGATCATCTGAAAAAAAAGCCATGAAAATTTGAAAGCTGCAGTCCAAAAACTTAAATATAACTTCCGTCATGACCTTTCGAGACCAACTAAGCATTATCCTATCATGCCAAATGAAGATTTTCTAAAATTGAATCATTTCCTTTCCAGCAATAGCCCTGTTGCCGTTAGATTTCGGGTGCCTTTTAGCAATACATTTTGTTAACAGGGGATGTTAGTTTCATGATCAGTAAACCATTTGACAAAGATGAAAATGAAGTATTTGTCGCCATATACCACGGAACTCTACAGAAAAACTGAGATTATCAGCTCAATGTGGAACCGGAGAAAAAAAACCAAATGTTCGTACCTCTGATAGGATCTACTTCACAACAAACAACCAGAGTCTTCAAATAAGTCGTGATTCTAGCAACTTGAAGGGGTTCGGAGGTCGCTCAGTGTTCAAAGACTGCCAGTTTCACTTCAAGGTATCACACCGGTAATTGTTTTCACTATATAACACTATAGAGGGAAAAAAATTCTTAAAAATCAGTTTGTATTTCTCATGACAAAATATTCGGAGGAAATGTTATTTGTTACCTATCTCATCAGCTAACACCATAAAAAGGGCACACGATACGGCATTTTCTCAAAATATCTAGCTTCAAACAGGTCTACCCTCAAAACCACGTGTTTTCTGTTTGTATGTAAACAGACTGCACACTCCCAAGGAAGCTGCTGCATGTGCCCTGAAAGAAGTAGTCCCTGTGAAAAAAGATCATCATCTAACAAAATACATGAAATATCCTTCTCAGTGGTACAAAAATTTTTTAAACTGAGTAAAGGAAAATGTAAAAATGCAGTCAAGGAAAAAAATAATTCTGAAGTATATATGGAACTACAATTGAATAAGTTCATTTTGATTGGTCGATTACCGGTGTGATACCTTTAGCTAGACGTAATGTAATGGCCACACCATGTTCACTGTTTGTTCATAAACCAGGAATGTAAATGTTTGATGCATTAATTATTCATTTTGTAGACTAACTACACCGTTGAAATTGAATGTTTTCATTTTAAGCTTTTATTTATATTTCATACGCGTTCCAGCATTACGGATTATATATCCACATGATACATGTATATTCCTACGCGCTCTGTAGCTAAAGTTAAAAAAAAGAGCCACGGAGTGCAAGAGATGTAAACTTCTTTGAAAAGATCAAAAGTTTAAAGAGAGCTATCAGCGTAAACATCCAAATTGAACTATCATACAATTTCATTACCATAATGTTTTGTTGCATTTGTGTTTTCTATCCTTTGTTTCTATTTTCGTTTTGAATTTTTTTTTTTTTTTTTGGGGGGGGGGGGTATTTTAAATTTTGGGTTGTGGGCAATTCATAGAAAAGAGCAAATACATAACAGTTTTATGGATTTAATACGAAATACTTGTTCACTGGTATTATGGATATGAATTTTTTTATCTGTCAAATTAAATGTTCACCTGTAAATTTCCTGTATTACATGTAGAAGTATCCATATGTATGTTTCCTAAATCATCAATTATTTCATATATGTAACAGGGGTTTTTTTTCATGCATATGGTGCCTCAAGCACCTGCTCAAATTTCAGATAAAAAGTATGAACATTTAAAAGTCATATTAGTCCTGCTCTAACAAGGGCATATGTCAATTTACAACTCGTGACCTCTATTTTCATTTTTCTGAGACAAGGAACCAGTTTTTTCACCCATCAAAAATGATAATATTATAAGTAATAAGCAATTTTGTGATGATGTCAGAAACACTATTAAACTTTTATTTGTCTGACAGTGTCAGATAGAGTCCATAAATAGCATTAGTAACAGTCAAAGACTGAGTGCTTGGGACATTTCATCAATTGTTATATAATACTTTTGCGTTCCTGTCACTATCAAAACCAGAAATTAGTACAAAAGTCATTTCCATGAATTTCTGCATATAATTATACGAAGACAAAAAGGAATTTGTCGATTTTTGCTGTTGCCATTTTTATAAATTGTTGAAGTAAAACACTTTATGTTTCAAAGTCAGTTAATTTGTGTTTATTTTTCATTTTCATTTAAAAAGCTAATTTGAACAATTTAAATACAGATACGTGTACTTTTATTGAAATATATAAATGCACTGCAGAAAAATGTTTCTAATTCTGAACCCGGCCATGTAATCTTCATTACTGTCCATTATGACTACACGTCCGGATCCACCCCCCCCCCACCCCGGGAAGATTCAAACTAATTAAATTTATATAGTAAAGTACCGAAAGAAGGCCTTGTACCCCCACCCCAGGACAACAAAAGTATCCCTTTGACTCCTCTGGGAACTTTTTTTGGATCCACGCATGTTTAAGTTTAAAACTCTATAATTCCATAATTCCGGCTGGCAAGAAGCATAATAATACAAGCTCCATTATTCTTTGCTCGTGAGAACATTTCAAAGTACTGTATAAAAATTATCACTGCAGTCATATCACATGTTTGTAACTTTTTAATGCATCTCTTTGACAGAGTACCTGGCACTGACAATCTAATTGTCTGAATTACGATGACAACGCCTTCTATAATTCGTTTCTGTTGATGCCCCAAGTCTCGAGTTTTCTGTAAAAGTTTTTGTACCCTTTTCATACTTTCTATTAATGGCTTCCAACAAAGTGTTATTGCTTTACAAAAAAAAACAAATACCAAAAAAAGATA
This sequence comes from Magallana hongkongensis, assembly GCA_016163765.1. NCBI lineage: Eukaryota > Metazoa > Mollusca > Bivalvia > Ostreida > Ostreidae > Magallana > Magallana hongkongensis. The sequence goes on from WFKH01011801.1 coordinate 11,522,518, forward strand.
ATGATGAGCTGAAAATATATGTTTAAGAAAGAATAATAGCTGTCAATGCAATAGCCAGATTTTCAATAACATTTTCAGGGAAACCCATAATAAAATCTATAACATTTGAAGAGTTAAATACCACTTAATATGACACAATCGTGGAGTATTATCCTTTTGTCAATTATAAGATCTGGGCCTGTGACAGTCGATCTGTTTATTTAAAGGTCTGCGATGCTTGGCTTCTAGTCTACGACCTACAAATGTCAATGGTAGATGGTCATCAAAACAAAAAACAAAAACAGGACCTGGATCATATCTTTTCGATATTTTTTCCCGATCAGATAGCTAAAAAACCTTTCTAAAATTCAGTTAATATAGGTTCATATGCACTGCGTGTGCAAATCCTTTATCATTGCCATAATGTTAAAGACCCATATTCTAACTTTAACATGACTTTTCAATATACAGCACTAGGTGCTACTGTAAACGCTTCATGGAATGGTACAATTCAAACGGCCATTTATCACTTGCGTACGTAGGTAATGTTTTGTACATATTTAAGACAGGTCGATGGTCGTGGCCATTTTTAGACTGTATTGATCTCCTTCAGAAGAAGAGCTCTATATAAAAATATGGGAAAATAACCAAATTTAAAATGTAAAATATGTGGATTTTTTCTTTACTAAATAATAGTTTTTAGCTACACAAATCATATCTTTTAAATTTTTCGCAGATCTGATCGTTAAATTGTTGACCATCCAGCTTCCTTTACAACAAATGAAAATGTACCCATCTTACATAATATCATGGTAATCAAGTGAACATAAAATGAAGCTACATTTCTCCGGGATTATTTCAGGTTTTGTTAATTGCTTTTGATATAACATGCAATGCAAATTCAGAAGAAGCCAGGCCTCGTGTAATTACTAGTCGATCCAATGTTTGAAAATTTGTTCAAATAATAGTTTTCTTTGATTGTTTCTTTGTTCAGATGACATTTGGTATTGCCCCTTTCAGCTGCGGCATAACTCATTAATTTTCAGCACTACGGTGAACAATATAGAAAACGCGTGATACATTGTATAATATATAACTAAGGACGCTGGGTGGTAAACAAATTAACCATCAGATCTACCTTAAATTCCCAATATGAGTTGTTTGGGTATACAATATTATTAAGTAAAGAAAAATTCAATATATTTCAGCTTCTAATTTTGAATATTTTCCTTTATCTTAAACAGAGCTCTTTTTCGCAAGGAGATCAATACAGTTTAAAAATGGAAACAACCATCCAGCCCTCTTAAATGTTCCTAGAACATGTTTAAAGCGAGACAACTTCTTAATTACGCGATTTCAATTATATTTCGAATTCTAAATTTTGTTCTGCGCACTGCTTTAGATACTGAATACTATTAAATGCCATTATAATCATTATTGGTACACACTGTGTAATTCGTGAAGCAATGTACACAATATGCAAATATTTATTGGCGAAAAATATTTAAGGAGACCGTGAATAGCCATTGCAATAATCTTATCATAATTTTTAATCATAACAAACATTTCATGATTTTTAATATTGATAATCCCGCTTCTATATATATAATTATGTTAATTCAATGTAATTATATTTAAAGCTCGCATTTTTTTAAATTAGTTTCTTTCAGTTGTCTGTTTCAATGTTACTATATATAATATATAGATTTTGAATTCAATACATGTGTACCATAATATATGATTATACATGTCACATACTGTATTAGATGTCTCAATTTAAAGCAATCATTTTTTTAAACATCTCATTGTTTTTCACAGCCGTTTATTTCGAGTGTAAAAATTCTGAATGCACAGAAACGGGCTTCACGGGTTCACCGCACGGTTTGTAGTCAAGATGCGAGTATCCAAAGGCGGCGGGACCAACAAAAGCCAGCGCCCGGTCAGTTCTCAGCGAGGCGTGGGCGGGCAGGGCCAGCACCGTCACCCTCAGTCCGTACCGCACGGCTTCCGTCGGGATGGGTTCTCCATTATCAGAGTCAATGATCGTTATCAAATCAGGAACCATTGCAACCACTTCTTCCTTCTTCCCTGAATGTAATATGGCTACCAGATTTTCATTCTGGAATTCAACTTTTAACGTGTGTTCTGTGGTGATGCACTTGATGGCAACGTGACCGGTATTGAAGCCGCCCTCGGTTTTCCGGATCACGTTGGAAATTTTACCGACGATTAAAACTTTTCCTCCTGTGACTGCAAGAACTGATTCTGCTGTGGATTTCTTAGCGTGCCTTGCATTGATAACTGCTTTTCCCAATCTCCAAGCCAGGCTTGTTGTAAACATAACAGTTTTATTCAAAACGTCATGTTTTTGTAGACTTGAAATGACCACACCTGCCAGGCAACCCATTTCAACAACAACTTTGCGAAAATAGTTCTCCAGTTCTTTTGCAGTGTCACATTTAAGAACAACAGACCGTCTCCCTTTGGCATCTGCTAAAGTGGAAGGATAGGGCAACATTCCTTCTATCAACGGCAAGAACATTTGAAGCTCGGGAAAGGCTCTTCCCATGCCATCACAGTCCAATACAGGCAAATTCATATCCGCTGCAACTGTGAATGGCTCAACCGCATTCATACCACCAATCTCTGCACTCATAACACCCACAATTTTCTTCTTGCCCATGAGTTTTGATGAAAAATCCGGTACTTTTTCCTGGCTGTATTGGTAATTGTCAATACATACAAGGTTACCTTCTTGTCGAATGAAATTCCTGCTATCCGGAATGTCCCCATTCCTGTAACCGTCCGAGTACACGTTTTTCATACACTGTAACGCATCCTGACACTCTTTACTACAAAGCCTTTCCTCTGCTATCACAGGCGCACCCATGATTGCTATAATCACGACCAAATCGGTTTCACTATCGGCCTTTTCCATCATTTTGACTGGATCAACTACTCTAATCTGTTTTCCCTCTTTCAATGATTTTAGCGCTTTTTGTTTCCCTAGATATGGTGGTCCTCCGCCCCCAGAACCGAGTATCCCCGCACCCACGCTGATGCACTCGACGTCAAACTCGGATAAAACCCACTCGCCATCAGAATTAAAAACCGGGCTGTCTGGTGTGGGTTTGCTATCATTCTCCATAAACAGAGACGAACCGGTACTGCTGTAAATATGCTTGCTAACTTCAATAGTCTCACTTTGTCTAGAATGCTTGTCTATTTGTTTTATTTTGTTTGAAACTAGGTATGTTGGGCGATGTGAAATATCTAAGTCCCCAATGACCTTCACGTAAAATTTCGAGACGTTTCCTGGGAGGTATGACAACGGGATATCACCCTCCTCCAACACGTACAAGGATTTTTCTTCCGCCCCGGCTTTTAAAGCATTGTCGAATGCAAGTTGGCGAGCTTCTGTGAACAGAGTTTTGTGTACGTTTTCATATATTAATTTTCTTGCTTCCTTCTTTGCATTTTCTTTTTCTTCTTCGGACATGCCTGGTTTTGCCGCTTCTGTCACCATCCTTTCAATGTCAGGATTATTGACAAGCTCTTCTAAACCCTTTACGTATTCCACATTTCCTGAGACTTGGGAAAGTGCTGCACCAATAGCATTTGCAACTTCTGAGTGTTCGGGAATAACGACCTCACTTACTCCCACTAGTTTCTGATTTTTATCCACGAGAATGTGGCCTCCTCCTACTAAAATTGCTGGTAAGTCTTCTGCGGTTATTTTTGCTTCGTCGATGCAATCTTCAAGCTTTTGCCTAATCGTTTTCACGGCTTCTTCTACAAAACTATGTTCAAGATGTTGAACGTTCTCAGAATTCCCTAATCTCGAAATCTTCGCTGCAACAGATATATCCGTTGCAGTGATTCGTTTCTCTTTTATGTTTTCAGGGTCTGCGAAGACCAAACTTTCTTCCAGAATTTTGAGGCCCGCACTCTCTGGTCCAACAATGACCCTGCCTTGATCCTGTCGCACATAGGATCCGCCTCCTAGACCAATACTTCTTACATCCGGCATGCTAAAGTTTGTCCTGATTCCGCCGATTCTGATTTCTGTTGAAGAAAGTCTTGGAAATCCTTTTGCTATGAGTCCCACATCGGTCGTGGTTCCTCCAATATCAATGACTATTGCGTCTTTGAGTCCTGAAAGGTACGCTGCGCCCCGCATGCTATTTGTTGGTCCAGATGAAAATGCCAGGACCGGATATTCTATCGCAAGATCCCGCTGGATGATGGTACCATCATTCTTGGTCAGATAAATTGGGCAGGGTATGCCCATTTCGGTCACAGCAAAATTGAACTGTTCAATGGTTTTTCTACAGAGGGGTTTCAGAGCCTCGTTTAGAATGGCAGCATTTTCTCTCTGCAATAATCCTATCTGACCAATGTTATGTGACAATGTTACACTCAGTTCTGAATTATACTCTTTGATTATCCTGTAAACCTGCTCTTCGTGTTCAATTCGCACTGGAGAAAATATACCAGACACAACAACGTTGGAAACACCCTTTTCTGTTATTTCCTTGAGAAATGTAAGTATTTCTTCCTTTTCTAATTTGGATATTTCTCTACCATCAAAGTCATAACCCCCATTAGCTAAACAAAATCCGCCATTGATGTGTTTTTGTAAATCTTCAGGGATATCCGTGAAGGGTGGAATTTCTCTAGACAATGGGCCACAGAGACGTATGACACCAACCCTGACAATGTTCTTTCTTTGAATAACTGCATTCACAAAATGAGTCGTCCCAATGTTTATTTGTGCGAGTGCAATGGGCGATTCCTCAAGCGCGTTATTAATGACGGAAATCAAAGCATTTTTAACACCGGAAGTGACGTCTTGAGTAGTGGGAGTTTTATAAGAGGCAAGGACTTCCACGGAATCTTTGTCGAAATCGAGGACGACTGCATCAGTGTTCGTCCCTCCAACGTCGACCCCGATCACTACACGCTTTGCTGTTGATGTCATTGTGGAGATGGGCCAACTAAAAAAAATATATAGATTTCTTAAACATACTTATTTTGCCTATTATAGCTTAGTATTTATTTTCATTTAGGTGGGTGTTTTTGTTATATATTTTCAAGGGCACAAATTTTAAACATTGATTTTTTTAAATTATTAAATATAGAACTTAACGATTTCTAGCACTCCCAAAAATGTGTAAAACCAAAAGCATGTTAGCCATTAAAAGCACATAGCAAGGGAAAACATGCAGTTGTGTTACGATGCGAGGAACACTGGTTAGCATCTGATTGGTCTAGAAAGTCAAAACGTCGTGTCTCCCAGGGAATAAATATTATATTCCACCTCTTCGGAAATCTCGGGGTTTGTCATTCCAATGTTGTAAAAAAAACGAGATAAGCATACTATGTAAACAAACATGATTAAATCTAAAATATTCAATAATTTTAATTTTTCTTCAATCAGAAAAGGTATTCAACTATCTATGATTTGTATTAAAACTGAAGATAAAAGAAAAAAAATAACGTATAAAATCATTCACGACGTTTTTTGCTTTTTAAATGTTGACTAAGAGGGCTCGACTTGTTTTGCGTAATCGTATGTTATTCGGTATAATAAAAACATTATTGCATGAATGTTTGGGAAATAAGATTTATTCCCCCCGAAAAATCAAATTTTCCTCGGGCGATGCCCTCGGGAAATATGATTGTTCTTGGGGGAATAAATCTTCATATTTTTCTCACCATCATGCAATAAATGTATAGTCCTAACTATAATGGAAAGGACCGAAGAATGAATATTTGCATTAAATACTGATTTATATGCAAAAACATGACTGTGTACTCGTAATTAAAAATACTTTAAAAGGAAATCGAATTATTTTCATCTTGGCGAAAAAGTTTACAGAGAGGAAATACAAATAAATCTCTCTTACCACATATTATGCACTTTCGCAATATTTTGCTACTGAATGGCTCGAATGGGACACCATATAATCAATGTCTGGTATTTGGGAAGCGATGGAGTGCAACATAGTACATGCGTGGTCCATCGACCACTGTACATGTATAAACCATATTATCGTAATAGTTTTTTTTATCATAAAGAGTTTGCAATCATCAAAATGTATACAAGATTTGACTTTGTCTTACCTAGTATCAACGACGTTCTATTTGACCATTGAACCGAGACAATAATCTACGGTGACTGCCATACACGTACCTTGGACTTCCGCCTCCCCCTTTTTACGTTCGTAAATATATATATATTTTAATGCTTTTAAATGTTTTTAATAAAACAATGTGTCCGAAAAAAAATAACTATACATTTTTCTGTATTACAATCAATTTTCTCTGTTTAAAATATGGAAGGGAAAAAGGGAATAAATGAAATTTGCACATGTCAAGGTCATATACCTTGTATGTTTCAAAAATAATTTAATTTTTTTTTTTACAGCAAAGCACAAATTACGTAACGACACCGTGTGCTTATATCCCTCTCCTCGTGGCACGAGGAATTCTTACAGTACAGAGCGACTGAGTTCTAAGCACAACTCTGTCAGTTTTTCACATATCTAGACATTTATAATAGACGTTACAGTTAGGCGGCTGATTCAGCGGACAGAGGACAAGACGGACAGAGAAAAATAGAGATAACGACGGAAAGACAAATAGACAGAGAAAGCTTCAGACAGACAAACTACAGAGAGGACCTAATAAATGAAATGCATTTTTAAATCTTAAATTATGCATGAGATTTGTGTTTAATTTTGGGATCAAAACACGTGATGACGCCCAGTGTATTCTTAATCATAACAGAGTCAATCGAGGCATACAAAATTAATAAAACTATGATAATAAAAATATCATAACAAAACCCCCAATTCTGTTAATGCGAGGGAATGTTCTCGAGAAAGTGGAAACTGTGTCACAACGTGTTGCTACCTTTGAAATCTCTACCCAACAAACACTTTCAAATAAACTAAATCGTCCTGTCCCATTTTCCCCCAATCTGTGATAAATAAGGTTATCTGTCAAATAGTTTAGCTGGGTTGGAATAAATGCCTCACGCCAAAATTATAACAGAAATTCGTAGGGAGAAAATCACTAATCAAGAAAAAAGGTAACTACTATAATGATTTTCATTTCAATTTGTATAATTATTTATATATTAGAGTGTAAGAAACATTTAAATGTTTACGTAGTTGATATTGTAGACATTAAATGACATGGAAAACATTATGGTGATTTTAAATTTCACTATGTTCGCGATTTTACATTTTTTCGCGAACTTTAAGCCAAATATTGTGCATCAATAATAAATATAGATATAACTATTTTTCTGGTATCAATCAAAGGGGTAACGACGGTTTCTTAACCTAACTACTCTGTTCATAAAGTTTGTTATTCTGACTTTAGTAATGAATAAAGCAAAAAATGAAAAATAATGTAATCATGATGTTAATTTTCAATACTCATTTAAAATAAAGTTGATAAAATCATTATTATATTATAATAGAAAATTCGATTATCCCTGAAATTAAAACCACCGTGAAAGGTAACGACACAGCAAATCGTGACAAAATTTATCAAAATATCGATTTGTAACCCTTAAATAGGTTGTATTTGGAATATATTGATTGAACTGGTGTATGCACACCAAAATTTTCATAAAGTGTCATTTTGAACTCCAATGCCATCTATTTTATAAAGTGGGTCTGTGCTCCATATTTTTGTCATTCTAATAGAAAACGAGCCAATTTTAATTAACAAAAACTTGGAGTGATGACTCGCTATACATTAGACATATCATTTCTATCAAAACAATTGAACTTTTTTGGAAAAAAAATAGAATTCTGGAAACTCGTTGCCATAGTCATATGTAGCATTGAAATACATGTTTGTTACAAGTATGCATTCGATATCTTTAGGGATTTGGGCACATTCGGTTGAGTATTCTATACCACCAAAGCTTGAGTATTGTTGTTCATATTTTCATCATGTTTGTTACAATAATGAAACTCATTATTATGAACTTTTGCATGATTGTATTATATTACAAACAAATATATTTTCAAAAATGAACACAATTAGATTAGAAATTGTATTTTTCGATAAAACCAATGGGCTTTTTTTTGCAGTTATATATTTAGTTTTCTTATATTTTATCTTATATTTTATGATGAATGTGTCTGTAGTCAAACGGGTTCCCAATCTTAGTTAACTACCGTGTGAATAAATCAGTTACATGTAACATAGAGATTTTTAGAGATCACCCTGCAGTGTATACTTTCTTTCATTCAGCCCAAGAAAAAAAAGCGTGATTTTTTAAATTTAAATTAAAATTGTTAATCAATTAGTTGAATAACTAATTCTAGTACATGTATATAGCATAAAAAACGTACTAACACCCCCTTCTTTTAATTTGTTTACCCTTAAAATGTATATAAAAAAATAAATTTATATTACTCTATCCCTTTTAGACCTACAGCCCTTTACCCCCACTCATGTAGATTGGTCCACACACCAAGCTGAACAACGAAGATATCTCTCGCCCTAATATTAATTGCGTAGACAGGATCTTCCAAATCCTGACACGTGCAGACGCGGCTTTTCTCAAGGACAATTAGCAGTGTCTGATAGTGTTCTGGAGGGGATACAAACTTTCAGGAGGCCGGATGGTCAACAAATTACCCATCAAATCAACTTTGAAATTTTATATAATTATATTTTTTAGCCATAAACTATTATTTAGTTAAGAAAAAATCCAAATATTCTAGCTTTGAAATTTGAATATTTTCCTGTATCTTTATACAAAACTTTTTTTTCCAAATGAGATTTGATTAGTTGTTTCAAGTCATATTGATTAAAAATCGCTCGTTCTGATGGGTTCCTAAAATGTGAACCATTGCTGTTTCCTGTTTTCCTGTAGAATGCGTGTACACTCTATACGAAGGTTGTTCGATATGTAATGTGTATTATACGATATCCCAAAGGCATTCGACTCAAAAAGTGAAATAAACATTACTTAAAAAATAAACAGCAATTTAAAAAGTTCAAAGGGCTTCTCAGTAGATTTGATCACGTACCAACAAACTTCATATCCCGGTGAACTTTTTAACATTGCTGTTTATTACTTATATTTATGTTTGAAAAAGACAAATCGTTCAGAACTGTTAAAATTACCGAGATTTTATGTTTATTATAATCCAAGCGACAAGCGATAAGCGGGTGCAATGATCATTGTGACGTCACGAAAAAGTTCATACAGAATTGAACGTTTTTGCTATTCCATAGGTTCATATAAGGAAACATATTTGCAAATGTAAATATATCCCTTTAAATTATTTGAATCAGAAATGCGTCATGGTACAATGATTTAGTTAGACCTCTGAGGCACTGACTGATGGCTCAGCCAAGGGCTCGTCGGGACTTGTAACGACGACCAGATAAAAACTTTTTTTAAGTTTTGGAAAACGGTTAAAGTCGCAAGGGCTAGATCTGGTTTGTTCTCGTAACCGTTTTTGGTCATCTGTAAATATATATGCGCTATCTATCTGGCAGAAATCTTTCGTACTTTCAAAATACACTTCAAAATGAAATGCACCCGCAAAAGCGATATGCCAACAGCTTTGGCAATATCACGAATCGTGTATCTACCATCACTTTCAGTTTTAAGACATTTTTCTTGCCTGTTCAGTCACAGGTCTATCAGATTTTGCTGCATCTTTAACGAACTCTGTGCCAATCAGAAGTTTCTTTCTCCACTTATCCTATCAGACCAATACACTTCCCCATATTCAGTAAAAATCTGCATTACCGAATAACCGAGTTTTGTGAGAACTTTTATATACTCAGTAAGCTGAAATTTCTTCAATATTCTCGTTTTCCAACCATTTTTACAACAATGGTCAACGACTGGCTCTATTGAAATGACTATAAGTTTAAAACTATGTGGAGCTAAAGGATCGTGTTTATACCGTTTGAAAGGTATTGAGAAGAGCTATTCTATAGTATCATCTTTGAATACGAAGTCGTTCAAAGCATCATCGCGCTGTGCTGAAACACACGTTACATATCGGTCAGTTCTGGTATATACTTGTTTATCGTGTTGATAGCAAACCAGCCTTTTAGTATTAGCAAACTCAGATATATGTATTGTAGATCTCTTGATTTGCAATGGATCTCCTACATACAATGCTCTCTCTTTGTTTCATTCAACAGATGTGCTTTAATAACCTGACGGGTACCCGCCTAAGGGTCATGATATGGGTGGGATTCGTGGTGGGGTGCATTGCTAAGTTCATCACGGGCTCCCTTTTTGTCTACAATGTGTACCAGGATGACATCAAGCAGACCTTCAACTACACCCAGAAAGAAAGTAAGGACTGTGTTGTACAATGACACTGACTGTAAACGTATTACTAGTATATAAGCGTGTAGGATATTTGACGGAAATTGATTTTTAAAATGGTTATAGAAGATTTAGTTTGGCACATTT
>WFKH01011801.1:11532980-11593106 GCA_016163765.1 Magallana hongkongensis
TATATATATATATATATATATATATATATATATATATATATATATGGCCATGTTCTTGATTTCTGCCAAAATCGCTACATGTATATAGAACACATAACAAAATTGAAGATTTTTACATTACGAACAAGTATTTTCAAATTCAGATTTTGTATTTGATTTAATCTTCATACAACACCGATTATTTAGTGGAAATCCAACCATCTCTTTTGAACATGGGACTTGGCGTGGGGTTTTTGCCGGGAATGATTTACGACAGGTTTGGACCCACTGTGACGTCACTGGTCGGACTCTTCGTCTCTGTTGGGTCCTACATGCTGTTATGGAGCACCACCCGATTTATCGATTTCTATAAAACGGCTGGAGGATTAGTAGCAGTATACTTCATGTTCTGTGGTAGGAAGTTTAATCATTGGTCTAAATATGTTAGTTATTCTATAGTATGATTTCCAATAGTCTTTTCTAAAGCGAATAATTGACTTAAGATAAAAGTCCAGAAATTAATCATTACGTTCATAATGCATTTGCATTTTGGATTTACTGTGCGACTTTCTAGTATCAGCCCTTTTAACAAACGTACAACAATGTTGGAATTTCCGGAATAGTTGGCCAGACGATATCTAACTCCTAACATACATGAAATTACAATAAGCAGAAACATCTTAGTTTACAAAAAATCATCTATGAACTATTCAAACAAGGGCTATTAGTCACACTTCATACAGTCAAATGAATGTTATGTTGTAGGTCTTGGTTCCGTCTTTACTTACATGGTTGCCCTCAACACCAACGTCATCAACTTCTCCGAGAAACACAGGGGTAAAATCGTGGGCGGACTGAACTGCTTCTTTGCTGGGAGTCCGTCCGTCTTCTCCGTGGTGTTCTATCAAGTGATTCAGAAAGCGGAGGATCATGCAGACAGTTTTGCCACATTTATGGCATTTTTTGCAATTCTCTTTGCAGTCGTTGACATCGTCTGCGCTTTGTTTCTGCGCGTTTACAAAAAGAGAGATGAAGAAGTCTACACTGTGGACCCTTCCAAAATAGAGGAGGAAATTAACAATAAACCTAACCCTAACACTGAGCAGAAACGTGATCCTGAATCTAAACCAGAAGTTCAACTGAAAGACTTGTCAGGTGTGAATTCACAGAATGAAAATAAGCATTGTGCTCCACAGATATCTCGGAAAGTCGAGCCAAAAACTCTCAAAGAAATTCTTATTGATGTTGATTTTTACCTGTTGATTTGCATGTTCAGCTGCGCGACATCTGTCGGGCTCGTGTACAATAACAACCTGACTGTCATTTCCAAATCAGTCCATTTGGACCATAAAGACCAAGATCTCGTGCTCATTGTCCCCATCACGAACGCTCTCATCAGTGTAACCATTGGCTTCGCTTCCGATTTCTTCCAGGAGAAAATCCAGAGAATGGTCATCGTGATGTTTTCTTGTTTCCTGTACGTGGGCCTCGCGGTTCTTGCGATGTTGCTAGGCGACAGCTACACTGCGTTATGTTTTGCAACTTTCTTTTGTGGGCTGGGAACTGGTATAATCTGGTCACTAACACCCACAATCATGAGTGAAATGTTTCACATCTCAAACCTCGGAAGGAACTGGGGTATCGCTCTGTTGTTTGCGGCACTGTTGGGTATGGCTGGACAGTATTCTTTTGGAGTTCTGTATGATGAACAGAAGCCGAAAAACGAGTTGTTTTGTTACGGTCTGCACTGCGTGGCCGGGGGGCTGGGCTTGTGTGTTGGCTTCTCTGTCCTCGCCGTGGTGTTTGGAATTATCTTGATGCTTCATCGAGGTATCAAAATATCTCGCTAGGAAAGTTTCCTCAAAGCGAATATTTATGGTACAAGTACATTACTTGTTTTTAAGTGTGCTTTAAGGGTACTGTTAAAGCTTTGTATAAGACAATTTCCCGGTTTGTTTTGGTTTTTATACACCACTGCATGCATTTCAAAATAAAATGACGATTAATGACAAAATTGCACTCTAGTATGTCATTTCTTTCAAAAATACAGATTCCGAAAAGCTATGTAATATTTCTCCAAACCATTGCAAGTTTTAAAAATGATTGAAAGTGTCACAACATGTTGCTACCTTGAAAATAACACTTTTAAATAATCTAAATCATCCTACCCCATTTCCCCCCAATCTCTAAATAAACAAGGTTATCTGTCAAATAGTTTAGCTGAGGTGAACTGCTACGCGTAGAAAATGCTTCACGCCAAAGTTATAACGGAAATTCGGAGGAAGAATATCACTGATTAACAAGAAGGTAACTTTTATTTTGATCGTCATTTCAACTTGTTTAATTTTTATATATGAGAGTTTAAGAAATATTAAAATATACAAATGTATTAGTAGTTGATAGTCTTTTATCAGTACAATGTGTAACTACTTTACAGATACTATCAGTATGTAAAATCACATGAAGAAATAACGGATAAGATGACAGGGGAATAAGGCGGGTAAAATGTATATAGTATGATGGATAAGAATAAAAAATACCAACATATCTGTTAACTTTAATGCCTTCTATTTTATAGAGTGGGTATGTGTTCCATATTTTTGTTATAGTGTAATCAAGGTCTGATGAAAAGGAAGCAATTTCAATCAACAAAAACTGGGAGTGATGACCCATAGGCACCTGACGTTATATATTTTTTCTCATAATAAAAAATATACCCCCTACCTAATGTAATATTATGTAGGGGGTATATTTTTTTTATAATTAGTAAAATATATACCACCAGGCGCCTGTGTGATGACCCACTCTACATTTAAAATACCATCATGTATCATAACAATTGAACGTTTTTTGGAAAATAATAATATAGTCCATAAACTCGTGACCAAAGTCATATATGTTAGCATTTTTAAATACATCTGGTTGTGATGACTGAAATGGTTCATAGATTACAGCACCAGACGTTAGATAACTTAAGGGATTTGGGGTTGCGGGTTCGATACCACAAAAACTTGAAGAATTTTTATTTTCTAATTTTTTTTCATGTTTGTTTTAATAATAAAACTCACTATTATAGTTAAAAATTCGGCTTTTGCATGATTGCATCAGATTTTAAACAAAAATATTTAATTGAACACAATTAGATTAGAAATTGTAATTTTCTATAAAAACCTATATATATGAGCAATTGCGCCAATTTATTCTCCCATCTTCTTTGCAGTTATACTTTCTTACATTTTATGATGATTGTATCTGTACTCAATCAGTGAGGAAACGGGGTCCCGATTTTACTACAGTGTGATTAACTAAAAGGTGATATTTTGAAAAGAACAGCATTTCTGGGTTCTGGGTTGTAAATCAATTTGGTTCAATGACTAACACATGTATGCATATTGCATGAAATAAACTATAACATGTCCCCCTTCTTTCATTCTGATTACCTTTAGATATTTATCCCAGACAACTGTATGGAAAATTAAATTTATATTATCCTACGCCTATCACACCTACAGCCCTTAACCCCCCCCCCCCCTTTCCTTATGTAGATTGGTCTACAAACCAAGCTGCACCATGATTGTATCTCTCGCCCTAATATAAATTGCCTAGACAGCTAAAGATCGAATCTTCCAAATCCTGAAAAGTGCAGACAAAGCTTTTCTCAGGGACAATAACCTGATAGTGTTGTGAAGTTGTGAATGGAATTCGAACTTACAGGAGGCTGGTCAACCACCACTTGCCGATCAGATCTACTTTAAAAATTTAGATAACTATGATTTTTTGGCCATAAACTATTATTTAATATAGGGAAACTCATAAAACTCTAGCTTTGAAATTTGAATATTTTTCCTAATCTTTTATACAAAACCCTTCTTTTAAAGGATATTAATTAATTTAGTCTAAAATAGTCCTTTTAAGTCATATTGATCAAGAATCGCTCGCTCTGAATGGTTCCTAAAGTGTGAGCCATTGTTGTTTCCTGTTTTCTGTTAAACAAAGTGATACTTAGTATACAGCGTGTATTAACTTGTTTATCGTAATAAAAACCAGCCCTATAATATTAACGGAAATAATTTCAAACTCAGATATGTAATTGTAGATCTCTTGATTTGCAGTTGCTCTCGTAGATACAATGCTCTTTTTTGTTATATTCCACAGATGTGCTTTAAAAACCTGACTGGTACCCGCCTGAGGGTCATGATATGGGTGGGCTTTGTGGTGGGGTGCATTGCCAAGTTTATCACGGGCTCCCTGTTTGTCTACAACGTTTATCAAGATGACATCAAGCAGACCTTCAACTACACCCAGAAAGAAAGTAAGGACTGTGTTGTACAATGACACTGACTGTAAACGTATTACTAGTACATAAGCGTGTAGGATATTTGACGGAAATTGATTTTTCAAATATTTAGAGTTGATATAGTTTGGCGCATTTCTGAATGCATTTATATATATACATGAACTAATATTACATTCCTTTATATGTAGCCATTTCTTGATTTCTGCCAAAATCGCTATATAGAACACACAACCTTATTTAAGATTTTTACATTACAAATAAGTATTTTTAAATTCAAATTTTGTATTTGATTTAAT
Source organism: Magallana hongkongensis (assembly GCA_016163765.1). Lineage (NCBI taxonomy): Eukaryota > Metazoa > Mollusca > Bivalvia > Ostreida > Ostreidae > Magallana > Magallana hongkongensis. The sequence continues at coordinate 11,537,553 of WFKH01011801.1, forward strand.
CTTCATACAACACTGATTATTTAGTGGAAATCCAGCCTTCTCTTTTGAACCTGGGACTTGGTGTGGGGTTTTTGCCGGGAATGATTTACGACAGGTTTGGACCCACTGTGACGTCACTGGTCGGACTTTTCGTCTCTGTCGGGTCCTACATGCTGTTATGGAGCACCACTCGGTACATCGATTTCTATAAAACGGCTGGAGGATTAGTAGCAGTATACTTCATGTTCTGTGGTAGGAAGTTTAATCATTGGTCTAAATATGGTAGTTATTCTAGTATGATATCCAATGAATCTTTTTTAGAGTGAATATTTGACCTAAGATAAAAATCCATAAATTAATTTTTACGTTCATAATGCTCTAGTGTTTTGGTTTCAATGAGCGACTTTGTAGTATCAGCCCCCTTTTAAAAAGGTATTATAATGGTGGAGATTGCGGGGGTTCTAGTATTTTGCGAGACAATTTGTCGCAAACGACTAACCTATGAATCAACTGTTAAATAAACAAAATCCTGCCATGAGATTAAACAATACGCAGAACTATCCAGGTTTACAGGTTATTATCTCTAAAATAATCGAGTAAACCCTTATAGTTGTATATGATTCAGTCAATGTTTCTGTTGTAGGTCTTGGTTCCGTCTTTACTTACATGGTTGCCCTCAACACCAACGTCATCAACTTCTCCGAGAAACACAGGGGTAAAATCGTGGGTGGTCTGAATTGCTTTTTTGCCGGGAGTCCGTCCGTCTTCTCCGTGGTGTTTTATCAAGTGATCCAGAAAGCGGAAGATCATGCAGACAGTTTTGCCACATTTATGGCATTTTTTGCTATTCTCTTCGCCTTCGTTGACATCGTCTGCGCTTTGTTTCTGCGCGTATACAAAAAGAGAGATGAAGAAGTCTACACTGTGGACCCTTCCAAAATAGAGGAGGAAATTAACAATAAACCTAACCCTAACACTGAGCAGAAACGTGATCCTAAATCTAAACCTGAAGTTCAACTGAAAGACTTGTCAGGTGTGGATTCACAAAACGAAAAAAAGTGTTGTGCTCCACAGATATCTCGGAAAGTCGAGCCAAAAACTCTCAAAGAAATTCTTATTGATGTTGATTTTTACCTGTTGATTGGCATGTTCAGTTGTGCATCATCTGTCGGACTCGTGTACCTAAACAATCTGACTGTCATTTCCAAATCAGTCCATTTGGACCATAAAGACCAAGATCTCGTGCTCATTGTCCCCATCACGAACGCTCTCATCAGTGTGACCATTGGCTTCGCTTCTGATTTCTTCCAGGAGAAAATCCAGAGAATGGTCATCGTGATGTTTTCTTGTTTCCTGTATGTGGGTCTCACGGTTCTCGCGATGTTGCTAGGCGACAGCTACACCGCGTTATGTTTTGCAACTTTCTTTTGTGGGCTGGGAACTGGAATAATCTGGTCCCTTACACCCACAGTCATGAGTGAAATGTTTCACATCTCAAACCTCGGAAGGAACTGGGGTATCGCTCTGTTGTTTGCGGCACTGCTTGGAATGGCTGGACAGTATTCTTTCGGGGCTCTGTATGATGAACAGAAACCGGAGAACGAGTTGTTTTGCTACGGTCTGCATTGCGTGGCCGGGGGGCTGGGCGTGTGCGTGGGCTTCTCTGTCCTCGCCGTGGTGTTTGGAATTATCTTAATGCTTCATCGGGGTATTAAATTATCTTGCTAGGAAAGTTTTCTCAAAGCGAACAATTATGATACAAGAACATTATATACATGTAAATGCTTATTAGAGTTCTGCGGAAGCTCTGTAATTACAATATCCCGGTTGGTTTTTGTTTAGACCGCTGCATGCATATCAAAATAAACTGACGTTTACTTTTGTCATTTCTTTCCCAATTTTGAGTTTAATTTAATGTATATATTACCGCTTTTCCTGAGAAAAAGCTGACATAAAATGTACCATTGCGCTCTCCTCATTCATTTTTTATTTCCTCCAAATAACACGGAAATGAAAATGGAAAAGAATGAATGAATGAATGAATGAATTAGAAGCTCTTGTAAACGAAATGTGACTATAAATAGTTATAGAGAGCATCCTTAAGTAAGGGTCTACAATATTCATTTGATAAGCCACATCCCATTCTAACTGGAAATAATTAAGAAAAAACTAACTACGAGGGAAATTATTGAGACATGTACTCTTCCTCCACTGAGATAAAACATTGAAATTTCACCAAATAGGAACCCAGGATATCATCTATTAACGTGAAAATTTTGTAGTCAACGACACCATTAGGTCATTCCTGGAAAGCTGACAAACTTGCCTACGTCCAGTGACTCGGAGCAACCCCAGACTCATCGTGCTGGCGCAACGTTATGTTAACGCGTCTCCTTGCTCCTATGTTTTAAACACCTTACAAACGAGCGGAAAATATGAATTATTCTTCATTTCTTATCTTTTGTTTTTATTTTAAGATACCTATATTTACATATTCTCTTTATTCTTGATTTTTTCTGCAAAAAGTCGAGTCATTTCTACCCAAGAGTCATCTTCCTGTAAAACGTCTCTTACAGTCACTCTGTACATATTTTAGAATTGTTGAAATCAGTTCGTGTGTAAATAGTGCTTGATATTTAGTCCCTTTTGTTTTAATTCTAATTGAATAATCAGTTAAATAAACGATAAACTGAAGCTATTGGCCCATTTCCATCGTATAGTTTTTGTTTAAGCAATTGCTTGGCCTGAAAAGGTCTTCTTCGGAGATTTCCATCAATTTGATGTATATTCGCTGCGCTGCCTTGACGTCAATATTCAATAAACCGTCTTGGTCAGGTTTCTATTGCTTGGTAAATATATTTGTACGATCTTCGTATATCAACTCGAACACCAGTGAAACTTGCACAAAAGTTAATCACAATAAATAGCAAAAAAAACCCATATATAATTTGATTTCTTTTATCATTGACTGTAGGTCAACCTACACTTAGCAAGTAGATGTTTAAGTTTTTTAATGTCCGAGTTTATGCCTGCGCCGGGTACCCCGACCACCGACTTGTTGTTTAATTATTTGGGGGGGGTTTCTTCATTGTTTATGCCAATTATCAACAAAATTCGTCACTAAGAAAGGAAAATATTTGTGCTGTATCAATAATTTCCGAACAACCCTCGATAAGATGTGATGATTTAAAAAATAATCTTTCCAAGGACCAATGGGTCAGGAAAGATGAAAATTATGCCAAGGACGTGTAACACAGTGTAAATACAAACCAATACAGACCACTAGAAACAATATAAATAGGAATAGATCGACTTTTGTATAATATAAATATTATACCTCAATATGATTATTCTATATAATGCATCATCTGATTGGTCTAGAGAGTCACGTGACAGGGCGAACAAAATGTCTTCCGGGGAATAAATATCGTGTCTCACCTCTTCGGAAATTTTCATTCCAAAGGTATAAAAACACAAATATGAGCATAAGATGTTGACAAAAACGATTAAATCAAAAATATTTAATCGTTTAAATTCTCTTTAAACCACAAAAACCAATTTTACTATATTTGATTTAAATTTATGAAAGGAAAGAGAGACAATAACAAAAAAAAAAAAATCCAAAACAATCACGACGTTATATATTGCTTTCGACAAGTCGAAAAATTATTAGAAAATTAGAAATCGACGTATTTTGTATAATCATATGTTGTTCGGTATAATAGAACTTTTATTGCATGATTTTTCGGGAAATATGAAGATTTATTCCCCCAGAAAAATCATATTTTTCTCGGGCTATTTTTCTTGGGGGAATAAATCTTCATATTTCCCTCACCTTCATGCAATAAATGTATATTGTTACATCTTCGCCTATCAATAATACAATTTGTGATATTTCTGTGCAAGTAATCTTTTATTGATATCTTAATTCTACAATTCTTCCATTTTTTATACTACAATGCAGACATTCTGATGTGCTTTTAGTTGACGTTTGTTTAAACCAATATACCCAGCACATCAGGCAGTTTTATTTATTAAAAATTAAGAATTAATGAATGAAAATGATTACTCTGTAACTGTCACTTTTAAAGTGAGCGATGTGGCGTATGGGCCTTTTGTTACACTATATTATTATCCATCATATTATCATCTGAATAAGATACCAAGATATCACTTATCAGGTTATATATGTTAAAAACCACTGGGTATACGAGACCATTCTCGAATGCACTTACCACGTGTTGACATATCATCACCGCATTATTATTTGGTATTTGATATTACATGTACATATCTCAATTAAAGCAATTTATATCGTATTCCTAGTTTTAGAATCACGATTACTGATCCTGCATTGTATTTCCCATTTCCGGTCAATGGCCGCCTATATGCAGACTTGACACGGGCAGAATGATATACTACTCAAGAACACAGCATTCGGTTGGGGTTTAATTTTGTGGAAAAAAGATATATTATCTTCTGTATGTTCTCACTCCACTCTCTATTTTGCCAGTCTATGCCCTAACATTTAAAGAACTAACTCATTTAAGAAAAATTCGTGTATATCATTTAAAGCCATGTTTAATCTCCGCCATCAACTATATGTATTCGAATGAAACATAGCGATATATATATAACACTAAAATGAAATGTCAATCTTTTCCACATTTTATTGAAATTTGTGTAACACAGATACAACGAGAAGAAAACATTTGACGAAAAGCGGAAACGAATTTGGCACACAAAGCTTACACAGGATAGCCTAATAAATAGAATCATCGCCTGCGGGCGTTACTCCAAAACACAAATAGGAAAAATTAACAATAAATATGCAACAAAGTTCCCATAGGTAGGGAAGTGCAAAAAGGGAAGGCTTTAACAGTAAAAGTGAGCAAATCGTTTAGAAATACTGATCATTCTTCAAAAACACATAAACCTCTTTATAATAATCTTGTACAACATATATTAAAAAAATCTTTAAAACTGCAACGTTATAAATTTTCTGGAACAAGAAACCTTTGAGCAAGTTAACTTTCAGCCATGTAACATTCTCTCAATATATAAAAATATTTCTTCAAAAAGTTAACAAATAGAATGCATATTGCAAAACAAAGTAATACTGATTTTTAATCGTCAAACATTCGTCATAGAACCTCCTATAAGTTTAATACTGACATCGGCTCAAGAACCAGTGCAGATCGAAATGATCTTCACTGTGTCGCTTCCTTTTTTCGAAAGAGAAACAGAAGAGACCATCGGCCACCAAACAGCACAGTCATATTATTCACATGCTTGAAGTAAAAAAAAAAGTTTACTGTACGACGATGTTGTGATTTATCACAGTTTAAAATGACTACACTTAAAATAAATATATTTCAGTCTGTTCAGTTCTATTTGGCCTTGAGCGATCATCCGTGTAGAACCTGTGCATTCATGCCGTCAAACACGTGCTTTTTACCACTGATAATATTCATCCTAAGATCCGGGTTCTGCTCTCTAAACTGGCCGTGGAAGTTTCTCCTAATGTCCGACTTAGAGAAATTATCCTGGATAGCTAACAACGTTGATTGGGGTCTTGGCACCCCATGTCCAGGCTCCCACTTAAATCTGTCGTCGCTTTTATAACTTATGTGATGGTATTTCGGAAACTGGCTTTCGTAAGCGGTTTGGAAAGTATAGGAATGACGTAGGTTAGACGGAGCAAAGTTTGATGACAAGCTACCAAATTCGTCTCTGTATTCTGTATCTGTGGTTGAGAAAGGCCTTCTTCTGGGTCGGCGGGGAGAGAGTTCTACGTCATTGGTTATCTGGGTGCTTTCCTTGATAACAGGAGCAGGATCAGGCATCAGGAAAGTAGGCTGGGGTCGTCTGGCGGACCCTTCGTTGTCCTTCCGGTACTCTGCTTGTGTGCTCAGGTATTGGGTCGTGTTTGCCTTATCGCCTGCTTTGTTTTCCTTTCCTTCTGCCATCGCGGCACTAAAGGTGCGGAACTTTCCGTCTTCTCGACTGCTGGCGATGGTCACACTATCCGAAAACGATACAGACTTGGACAATCCGTTTCTATTTCTCAACTCAGCAGCCGACCGTACGTTCTTTAATTTACTATTTTCCACAGACATCAGATTAAGAGGTTCGTTCCTGGCAGCTGGTGTAATTTTGTAATCTTGAAGGAATTTATGAGTATTGAAACTATCACCCATGTTAGTCTCAGTAAGAACAGTTTCCCCTTCTTGAACTTTGACTCTTGCATTTTCTACAGTTGGTTGTAGGATTCGTTTTTGAACGTTTTTGAGTTCATTGTGTGGTAAGATAACTTCTCTACTCTCTCGCCTATCCCCTGCAAGATTGGGCTGACTAAGACTTAGTGTGCGCACGCCTCGAAACGCATCTTTCATGTCCCGACTTAACTGCGTTGGCAAGTACGCTGCATCAACATGGCTGTGCATTGTATTCATGATTTCCGGTCCACTCGTTTCGAAGTCGTTCATGGAGTGAGCCAGGACTTCCGGACTGTAGCTTGTTTTATACAGGCCTGCACGTTCTTCGTTGTATTTCCCTTCGTGTCCATAAAATATTCGCGGCTTTTCGCCTTCGTGGACCTTTTGCAGTTTATGGTTCATTGCCGAAATTTCATGGTGTGGCTTCTCTGACTCTAAAACTGCATATCTATTCTGAGCCTCTACTTGTTGAAATGTCTCATCCTGAAAATATACATTTTGCATAAATTTATTGCATTCAAATAAGTTTAAAGATGCTGTTAGAAGTTTAGTACTAGTATATGCAATGGAAATACATGCTTTTCTCATGCTCCGTAAGATTTGCAGATGCCCGCCAAAAAAAAAAGGACTTATTACTAAGTATGCTACAGTTTTGTTTCGTCAGGTGACTCAGCTTTACCTGTCTTTGCTTGGTTGTTTGCAGATATCTTTCCGCTGTGTCCTGAGGCACGCCGACCACTGGGGGACAGGGGATGTTGTCTGCGGGCTGCCGCTCTTTCTGTTGACTGACCCCCTCAAGGTTCGGGTTTGGGTGAGCGACGTCATCCAACTCTTTCCACCGCAGTCTCTGCATGTGTCTGTTTTGCTCCTCGGTGGTATCCGGTAAACTGACATATTCCGTTCCGTTCCACAGTCTGTGTTCCTCTCGCTCACGTAGTGTCTTACGTCTGTTATATATGGAGAACAAAGAATAAGTGTGGTTGGTAAGTTTCAGAAATGAAATTTAAACGACATATATTCATACTGAGAAGTCTAAAATTCTGGTGTGAAAATTCTTTTGGAATTAATCAGATAAAAACACTTGAACTCGGTTGGTATATATATCATTTTGCATCCCGTTGAGGTTTTTTCGCTAAAACGAAAACTTACCCGGTCTTTTGACAACAAATGTATGCGTAGAAAATTATCTCAGACATTGTGCCTGGTTACAACAATTTTCAAGTAAGTTTCATTGCTAGTTTAAAGATAGTAGAGTTTCTTACGGGACATAGTCTGTATTTTCTTCCTCAGTTGGGTTTGGTTTCTGGGGTGGTGGACGAGGAATGATAGAGCGGGCGATCCTTCCCTCAAACGGGCGGGGCGGATCAAAGGTGTTTGTTGATCTTGGATACTAAAGAGACATAAAGTAGATTTAAAGAAAATTGTGTATCATCAAAAAGATTCATTTCTAAAGATAACTTGTTTTATAATCAGTTAGAAAAAATGTGCAACAAAGGGTACCAGTTTATTATCTTCAACGCCATATATATCCATGGCTCGTCTCTTGTCATCCAAATTATCCAACTTCATTGGATTCAGCGGACCCAGACCGGTGTTGTTCAAATCGTATGTCGTCTGCCATTGGTTGCGCTCAATGTTGCGCAGTGCATTGGCCGACTTATCAGACAGTTTTTCTGCACGATCTTGTAGATTTGGACAGACAACTTTCAGAGGAGTTGGGTAATACTGTTGTCTTCCTCCGTGGGCTTTCACCAACTGCAAAAATATTATCAATATGTTACCTGTTTATACACATGTCACTACCAGACAATAATGATAAAAGCAAGAACATGTTTTATACAATTAGAATAAATTCAAAGACACGTATATTGCAACGCACCTGATGGAATCCCTCTTCGCCGGACCATTCAAGTGCTAACTTCTCAGACTCTTTTGGAACATATTGTATCTCCCTACGATCTCCATACCCTATATATAGAAATTTAATATTGGCAAATCACTTCATTGAATTTCATTTTTATCAAGCACAAAAATAAACAACAAGAACAAAGTCATGTAAATTATATAAAAGGGTGCTATTTGATTCAAAATCTTGTTACCTTTGGTTTTGTGTATAATTTGGACATCATAAGCTGTAGCTGGCATTTCAGCATTAATCGGTTGTTCTCGGCGCGCCTGCACTCCCCGTTTTGCGTCTTCCGGTGACTGGAATGTCGGGAAGACGGCGTAGCGCGGGATGTGTGAGCTGTAAGGGTGTTCCGCCGGGAAATCTTTGTTTATCATAAGATCTCTAAAATACAACAAAAAATGTTAGAGAATATCGTTTACAGTTTCTGCATATATATAATCCGTTCTTTCAGATTTTGTCAACGACGAGAAATTTTGTACAATTTACGTCTTTGAATTTCAACGACCAAAATATCAACGTACCCCATTTTCATCACTTGTGGTCTTGGTATTCTGCAACATAAAATATATCAGATGAATACATATCATGAAAAGCAATGCAATTATTACTTGTCAAGTTAAATTTTATATTCTCCTCTATCGAAAGAGGACTTTTTTCATCTCGCTTATAAATGACTACCGTCCCTGCCTAAAATGCATTGAAAGCTTAAAAAATTATTACGCGAATAGTATTACATCTTAATGTTTGTACAACATATTTCAGACTGTGATTGTTTGAATTCGAAAAGATGAATAAATCCTTTTTATCGACAAAATTGGAGAACTTGGCGAAGCCGTGAAGCTGTTATAAATTTGGTGCATTTAAGCATTGCTTTTGCTCAGTTAGAACTGAAATAAGGTAGGTTGGGTGGGTAAGGGGTTGGAGTACTTACAATTCGTCGTTGCTGCGAATGTTGCTGAGTTTGAGCTGGGTCAGGGAGTAGTCCTGGTTCACCGGCTTCCCGCTGTAAGTAATTCATGAATAGATATAAAGCATGGATAATCCATGTAGAAATGAAGCGGTGTGAATTCGTACGGTGGTATCAAGCATTGATGAGTAAAACTTGCAAATTCATTGACCTCATTTATAATTGATGCTTTAGTACTGAGTTGCTCTCTCTCTCTCTCTCTCTCTCTCTCTCTCTCTCTCTCTCTCTCTCTCTCTCCGAGTACTCATTTTTTGTTTGAACATTAATACTTAAGTTTTCTTACGCAAGTAATCCACATATCGGGCGCGCACCTGAATTTAGAAACTCAGTGTATATATGAAATAGGTAATAAGCATTTTGTGGTGCACAGGAACGTTATCTTAAATCTGTTTATCTAAAAGCGTTAACTTTCGTCTTCTGTAATCGATGACTCTGAACGATTCAATAAAGTAACATTGTTTGGGGTCAATTGTGTGCATTTAAAGCGTCCGTCTCGCACAATTAGAGTGACTAAAGTAGAGAAATATATTATCGTACACTTAGGAGGGAGGAGGGAATGGAGTCTAAAGGAAACACAATCATTTGATAACATATTTACTTTATGCACGCTTCATAAATTGATCATTTAACTGTTGAATCCCTCTAAGGCAAATTTCCACTTCTCCGCTTTTCGTTGAACAACATTCAGTACACTTAGATTCTCAGCGATTGTAGTGTAATTGATTTTCTGCTGTTCACATAATCGCAGAGCATCCTGGTTACTTATATAGGAAAGGGTCACGGCAATCCTGTCTATGTCAACATCAATGGACGCTTATTCTCTATGATAGATAAATTGGTTTGAAAATTTTGTAAACAAACATTGCTTATACAGTTTGTCTATTAGTTTGGGCTATGGGTGTCACATATGAACTTACATCGCGAAAACCATGGCTCTCTGAATTTCCCAGTTACACTTGCACCTTCATCCCCATTTGTTAATACATTTATGAAATCGATATATACAGCACATATTAAATATTAAAATCGTGTGGTAATTTTCCGTGTCTAGTTCAGGGAAGGTTTGTACCAATTACCATCCATTATTTATAACAAAGGTAATCATCATTGACTCTGTCCTGGACTGTAACGATTTGTCTGGGTGTATTCCCACGTGGGCATATAATAAACACTCTCAAATACTGGGTCAAATACAAGATACAATGTTTCTAAGAATCGAAGTATGATTGCAAAAAAAACCCATCAAAAACCATATTTTGTTGCCGGTTGATAATAAAATGGGGGGGGGGGGGGGGGTCCGTACATGTGATGACTCAATGAATGAACGGGGTAATCTCATAAAGTACTCAAAACCAGAAAGAATTCTTGATTACCCTTAATAGGGAAGTTTCGTAGGAGAACACGTATCTGTACAATCCAGCCATATGTAATGTATTGTGAAAAATATGTAAAGTTTATCTTGAAATTCAAAGATATCTCAAAGCTGGTGCCCTCTATGTTAGATTAAATTAAAATCATAATCTTATGAGTGCTGTTGATAGCAGATTTAGATTTGCTATATGGATAAATAAGGTCCATAAAAATGATGCTTAGGTATATTTTTATCAGTTCAGCATACACACAAATCAAGGATTTAATACCCATATCAACGCACCTGCGGCCATAGGAAATTGTGCATTGTCTTAAATAATAAATCAATCTCAACAAATGCAATTTTTTTTATATTGAATTTTATATATAATCTATAACAATGTGAAATTAACATACAAGTGTAAATACAACACTTACGTGTAGTGCCATGTCGGTTCCCCTTGGCCCCGATTCCAAGCATTGATGTTTTCTTTCAGTTTGCCCGACCCCCATTCCGTGGGCACCTTGGGGTTGTGATCGACGGGAGGAAACAACTCCAGCGACGTCATGACCTCAGTTGTTTAGATATCCTCCCAGAACTTGTTGAAATAATGGATAATTACATCGATGTCTAGCAATTGTCTGTGTCGCGTCTCTGGTTGCTAAGACGTATTCTTATGCAAATGAACCCGAAGCTACTGCGATAATCCGAGACAAGGTGCGTTTTCCGTTCAGATCCATGATAAATCTTTAAAGTTCCGAGTGGGTTTTTAAAGTTTTAAGCCTTCTATTTAGAAGAGTTCGACTTTCAGGTTGAAATTAATACCGATATATTTAAATGCTTTAAACCATTCAATTTAAATCCATTTCCTGCGAGATAAAACAATCTGTTAAGCTGTGAACAGCAGATCAGGGGAATTCTATACCTGATCAGACATTTGTATTGTGGTTTTCGGCGGATCTCAATGTGCTAAAAATTCAGATATTTTAATGCATTTTAAAATAGGTTAATCATTTGTAAACTCTTCAACCAAATTTCAAGTTTTGAAAATCGATGTACGTACTACATGTACTAACTATGTATGATGTTCGTTTATCTAAAATCAATGATAAAAAATACTAACATAATAAAATATACTCTGATCAATATAGTTATTTCAATATTATACTCGTAAATTAATCTTTATTTATTACTAACATGCGCGGATCCAGACCCCCCCCCCCCCCCCCCCCCGATCCGCGCATGACTAACACGTTTTAGTGATATATATTTCAAACCAAAAGAGGGACTCAAATTAGTTTAAGTTTCATAAATTGATATTTTATTAAAAAGATAACGGATAAATTTGTTATAAAAATTGATCGAGAAGCATGCAAAAATATAGTTCTCATCATTAGTAATCAAGGTACAAGTAAATATTTCATGTACATAATAAAGTGTATGTTAAGAGTTTTACAAAGATCATTTAACGAACGTTTAGAACTTGGAGCAAAGATCAAAATTCTTATATGTATTTTCTAAAAAGTTAAGTAACTGTGTATTCAGTATAATATATATTATATAGTTCTTATACATGTATTTTGCAACCCGCTCTTTGATAGATGCGGTATAATTGTGCTTTAATAATTTTTTAGTCTAGTTTTATTCATAAAAAATATGTAGACGTAAATGAAAGTATCTTCCACTAAGTCTTTTCTCTAATTGGCTTAAAAACAAATTGTGGTAAAAAAAAATTAAGATGGAAAGAGCATGAAAAAATTGATATGCTTTATAAACGTCCCAAAACAGCAGTTACACATGTATTTATTGAATTTTTTTTTCAAAATCAAATTTTCCATCATGTTTGAATTCTTACTGTTTTCCACATTTACGATGTCGAACAAATTGAGGAACTTTTTCAGAAATAAGATTCCAAACTAACTCTTTATATCTGACTATGACATTTTTTCTGTTTTTGTTCTACCTGGAGCCAATTCAGATCGGGTCTGGTGTTCTTGTAATACCCAACAAAAACATCGCAAACTCGTGTTTCTCAACTATCTCATAATTTTCATCATTTGTACATGTTATTATATGGCAAATATAAGCTTAATTCTTTTATGCATTGGAATCAAATGATGATGAATGATAAAATTACGAAGACGGAATGCTCTGAAAGAAGTTAGTTTGTTGAAACTTCGTTTTCAAAGCAGCAGAATAACATTTTGTTCCAAAAACAGGTAAAACAAAAGCCAGCTTTTAAAAGTTTAGCTTTGTCAGCTTGTGGAAGATTAACTTGATACCGATAGTTATAATGCAGCATGTAGCTGAACTACAAAATAATAGTTAACTGAGTGAATGCAGAAGGTTTTTATTGTTTTCATTCATTATAAGATTGCAGCTGGATTGTAAAGTTTAAAATGGCAAGTTTATAATTCTCTAACTAGCACTCTCCAATGATGAATAAAACATCTTATTCACCAAAATATAGATTCATATTGTGTACTATTACCTTCTTAAACAATTTGTAAATTAATTTAGCTTTATACAGTTATACCTGTGTATATAAGCAGGACCTTTTTTTCAGACAGCCTTTTTGCCATGAGCAGCTCTACCATGGAGCTGACTTTCCTGGGGACAGGCTCAGCCTACCCCTCCCCATCACGTGGGGCATCCTGTGTCATCCTCAAAATGGGTATGTCGTGTGTGTTCTCATATAATATATCAAATAATGACTTGTAATTAATCATGTGTTCTATAAGTAAATTTGGGGTTATGTTGAATTCTGAAGACTAATAACTGTTGAATTTTCTTTTTAATATTAGATATCTAGTTAAATTTGTATCATTAGACAAGTATGTATCATATGTATTCAAGCATATGTATGACAATATTAAAATTTTGAAATACCCAAGTCTTGAATAGTTCAAATTAGGTACTCAGAGTTGAATTTCTACTCTAAGTTGAATGTAAATTCTATTTTACCATTTAAATTCTTACAGTATAATTACATCCTTATAACTGTCAACTAAATTTTACTGTCAGTGGTGTCTTCATTTTTTTTAATGTCTACAGATGATGGTTCCTGGATGTTTGACTGTGGAGAGGGTTCACAGATTCAGCTACAGAAAAGCAAGGTCAAAGCTGGGAAGGTCAACAAGATATTTATATCTCATCTCCATGGTGATCATGTAAGTAAAAAAAACTGGATTAGTATCAAAACTTACAATTAAATGTTTCCTCTGCTGCAATGTTTTCAGCTGTTTCCATCCTTCTATTATTGATTGTTTACACTACAAACTGATATAATTCTTAAAAGTTCAAGTAAAAGTTTATCAACAGTGATATGTTAAAATAAGTTTTTAACTCGTAACTTGTATTTTGAACAACTGAAATAATCAAAATAAGACTTTCAAACCATAGAAAAAGATCTTTACTATAAATAAAAGTTTATGGTTTCAATGCATATTATATCCTAAAGTTATATACAGATAATAGACTGTTAATTGTCATATAAAGTATGTGTAATACATTTTGAAATATGATTATTTCATAGATGTTTGGGTTGCCTGGGCTACTGTGTACAATTAGTGGAAACAACCAGAGGTCAGAGCCATTAGAAATCTTTGGACCGGTGGGACTGCGGAGATTCATTAGGACCAGTCTAGAGCTGTCACGAACCATACTGGGATTCTCTTATATTGTTCATGAGATGAAGGTTTTACCTTGTCAGATACCACCTGATGTACAGGTATCACATATTAGTATCAGTTATGTAGTGGTTATTATATCTTTATCATTTTATGTCTGGAAAATATGCATAAGACTAGAGAGCTGGTCAAACATTTTATCTATTAATTGTGCACAAAATCAGTTGAAAGATCTGTAGCTCTCCAGCCTGTCGTTACAAAAAATCAGAGACCTACAATTCTGAAGTTGATAATTTAAAACTGATAATTTTCTATATTAGTAGATGTATCAGTTTTAAAATGCTCTATATATTGAAAATACATTGTACTGATTTACATGAATGTAGAAATTAATGCTAAAGTATTCTGTATAATTTGCTTTTTAATTAGAAATGGAAGATAGAAGATTCCTGCAATGAGCAGAGATTACATCCAAATGAAAGGAAAGGGTGCCTTATTGAGGCCGACTCGGACAACGTCTGGACACTGTTAGTACTCATTATTTGTTATGCATAGCTCCTCATGACACCTCTTATGTATTATTTGTAATAGAAGGAGGGACATACATCTCATTGGGTGCACAATTCATGAATCTATTCAGTCATGTTTAGAAATGTAAAATCTGGTTTGTTTGACTATCTTGTCTCTATTATGCCAGCAATTACGGTATATTACATAAGGTGCTTGAATCAATTTTGGAATCATTTAATTGAAAAGCACTGAAATCTTGTTTTAAGGGTGTCTTTAATAGATACAAATTCAACTATCATGAAATTAAGAATTTCATACATCAAAATGATATGTATTTTTAGAGTTATCTCTCCTTAAGCCTCTGTACTGGTTAATTTTGATTGTATCTCCCTTTAAGCCACCATAAAGGTTAATTCCACAAGCACTTGACATTATTTATTTTTCTTGTAATTGTAATAAGAAATATACCCCCTACCTAATACTATGAAAAAAATAGATAACATTGTTTGCCTACTGTTAATTCTGCCTGTTTATGAATTTTGATCTACCTGTAGATTGAGCAATGACAAGATCTCAGTAAAAGCAGTTTACCTGAAACACAGGATTCCATCGTTTGGTTTCTGTATCCAAGAAGCCGCATCACCTGGAAAGTAAGCAGTGTTCATATGTTAGTTATGCCTTAAACAAATAATTCCATCTCATGTGATAATGTACAGTTTCATTCCTTGAGACAACTTAGACCATTATGAAAATTATAGACATTTCTCATTCTGTGTATTTTGAAAAAGATTAATATACAGTGGAGCCTCAGTTATCCGGACGCTTTTGTTCCCAAGTCCAATTGTCCGGATAGGAGAAGCATCCGGATATCTGAAATGTGTCTATTGTTGTCATTAATGATAATGTATTTGATTGTAATGGCCCCCGGTGTTAATACTGTTTACGTTTTCTTTGCCTTTCATACTAAATAGCAACAAATAATAGTTGTCCATTGACATTTTTAAATACAAAAAACCCCGCCGTATATTGTTATTTTGTCACGAAATATTAACGGACTATAATAATAACTGAATCTTAATTCATTGTGTCCAAGTGTGATATGTGCTCATTTACGTTATGTTTTTTAACTATCTATTTCTAGACATGCCATTTTCCACAATAATTAATGATTTATTTTTAAAATTTATTTATTTAAAAAAGTCAATTTCCTTGATAAAATTAACATTTACTAGCTGGAAAATTGCAAGATTCACCAATGCACTTCCGATATGTTGACATGCTTTCATTTTGTTTTCTTCCTGTACTTTCAGTTTTGAATTAATCGTCTGTAAACTGAAGCATCCAGATATCTGGCATCTGGGTGTCTAAAGTCCCACTGTATTGTTTAAATTATGCATGCCCTTAGAAGGCCCGTGATTGGTGAATAAATAATAAACATATAGACGTTGAAAGTTAATAGATACATGTATAGGAGAAAATAGGACTAAGCAAGGTCACTTGCTAGAATATAATACTGTAGAACCATATATTCATCAATCACTTTACATGTAATTATTGTTGGATCTGAAGTTACTATGGCTGAATGTGTCAGATTCAAAAGTTACTATTCATGTCAGGTAACAATAAGTGCACTTTTCACCTGTGAATGATACAGTTAATTAGAAGTTTACCATATTTGAGATGTATATATTCTATCACAAATTACTCTCACATATACACTGTACAAGACCACTGATTTAAGGCAGGAAAAATTCCAGTAAGAGTTAGTTTTTATCCCATTGAATGATTTGTTTCTTTTAGACTGGATCTATCCAAACTGACATTACAAGGGGTGAAGCCTGGTCCATGGTGTAAAGAAGTGAAAGAGGGCAGAGTTGTCACCCTACCAGATGGGAGAAAGGTATTTGTTTTACAGCATATTTCACTAGTATTTAGTATTTTCAAAACAGTGCAACTTATCGAACTTAAATTGTCCTTGCTAAATGATTAAAATTACAATTTCTAGAGTACTGTAATAGAGGAGAAGCTACTCAGTGGCTGTAAATATTTTTTTGTAAATGAACATTATTTTTACAGATTGACCCTGCTGATGTAGTGGGACCCCCAAAACCAGGTCGCAAGGTGATTATTATGGGGGACACCTGTAATTCCTCAGAGATCTACACAGTGGGAATGGATGCTGATGTGCTTGTACATGAAGCCACTCTACAGAACTCACTTAAGGACATGGCTCTAGAGAAGGGCCACTCCACACCAGGTAAAATGATAATAAACATAGGAGAAACCACTCACTGTATTAGTACGGTGCACATGTTGATGCAAAGAGAATTTTACTTATGGACCACCTGCTGCACACTACGATCCCAGTGGAATTATTCCATTTCATCAGGTTTTTTAATCAAGTACAGTATTATACAGAAGGTTGTTATTTCATAAATACCCGGTAGATGACTTTTTTTGATAAACAATTTTGAAGATGAAGAGCATGGTAATTTTTGTTGTGATGTAAATCCAAAATCCTTGAATTATAATCATGTATGATTAGGAACTTCTTTGGATTTTTTTTAATGGAGTATAAAAGCTACTATAAATCTTGTGTATTAACAATGGGGGAAACATTTTGAATATTATGAATTGTTGATATTTTAAGCTAGCTGCTTCACATTGAGATTGTGTTGAGAAACTGTACTCTTACTGAAATATTGCACTTCTGATTTTATATTATCTATCAGTGCAGGGAAGAAACATTATATGCAAGAAGTGTGTGTGTCATTGTTATAGATTTTATCATTGTAACTCATGCAAATGTGTACCTAGAGGATTGCAATAGTTTTCTTAAAGTACATATACATTTGTATTCAAATTTCAGTGGAATTTTCAACTTCTCATTTTTAAAATTTAATGAGTGTTGTGTAAATCTTTAGGGGTCACAACATCAAATGTCATGTGATCCTTAAACATTCTTTAGAGTCTTGTTCTTAACAAATATTTTTAGTACATTTATATGTATTCATATGAAAAACTAGGAGAGAAATGTGTTTTCATTGATGCATCTATATTATTTGATGTGTGGTAACATTTTCTAATTCACATGATTAATAATTCAAATGTTCAAAGTGAAAGGCTTTATTTCAGCATTCAGACTGTTAACACAGAGTTCTTTCAGTTCTTTGATTCTTTCAGGAATGGCTGCAGAGGTTGGCAGGGACCTGAGGACTAGACTGCTGGTGCTGACTCATTTCAGTCAGAGATACATGCCTGTGTCTGATGAATATGAGGTAGATGGCATTAGAGATTGGAGACTATGTTTAAATAATTCATTGGTTGATTGACAGCATAAATTTTTGGTAAAGTTGCAAAGTTCATGTGGAGAAAATGCTTAAAATGAATATCTTTTTAAAGCACACCATAAAATGGCCATAACTTATGGTATTAATGAATATTGTAAACCAACTGATTATTTGTGTGGCTCAATCATGAATCAAATCCAGGACCTGTGTATTTCATGTCAATCCTTTACCAATGTTGGGCCATGGTCCATTTATTCTAGACTCCTAAAAATTTAAACCTGCACTTCAATAGAACATTAACTCTTAATTTTTTATGTGAATATATGTAAAAGAGATTTCTTTCATTTGTCTCTAGGAGGAAGAAACAGTTTCCATTCTTGTTAAAGAAGCTCAGGAAATCATGGGGCCAAACCGAGTACTTGCTGCTGAGGATTTCCTCTCTATCAGCATCCCTATACGCCCCGCCCCTCAGACGGAGGGATCAGAGGTCAATGAACACAACCTAGCGGTGTTCAAGCAGTCCTCAGCTCTCAAACAGGACCATGCAGAAAACTCTCAGGTCAAGAAGAAAGTTCTCAAGCATAACGGAGAGGAGAGTGAACTGACCTCCACAGAGGAAATAAAGGCCAAAAGGTTGAAGGTTGAAGAGTCACCTTCATGACACAAGGACTAATTAACTAGTAGAGAATTAACTTTTCCATTTATAGATAAAAACCTAGTACATTTATCATTGACAATTACATGTACTGTCATTAAACATGAAATTAAAGTACATGTATTTGCTATTTTAACATTTAAAATGTTAAGAGCCATTCTCAGTAATAAAAGTAATGTGGGTAAACAGTTGAGTCAATGTAGGACTTTAAATACAAAGTAAGATATGTCAATTTCTAATTTTAAATGGAGACTTGATAATAAGCATGTAGATACCAGTTCCATCTTTTGTCCAAATAGATGAAAACTCATTTTAACAATTGGCCATCAAAATTTTGTAAAGTATTTGTTTAATTTTGAATGTCAAATCACTGACTTCCTGTAGAAACTGGTAGATGGTTAGGCATTCCTCTTAATGAAAGACGCTGTACCTTATGTAATAATAATCAAATAGACGATGAAATGCATTTTGTGTTAGAATGTAATCTTTCATGTATAAGAAAAAAAATACTTAGAACCTAGATTTTGTGAAAGACCAAATACTTTTAAATACCTCTGACATTATATCTACATTTGTAAATATTTATATATATGTACCTCGTACCATAACGTTGACGGTTTGAGTAAAATGAATTGAATTGAATTGAATTGAATTGAATTGATAACTGCAGCTCCATTGTACATGTAAATTTTATCTCAATCATATGTACAGTCAAACCTCGTTATCGAGTACTCCATTGGACCGAGAAAAATCTTTGAGATATTAATTGTAAGATCAACTGTATAAATTTGCAATATCAGGGAGTGACTACGTTCTTTCAACTTTGATATTTAAGCATATTTTTTAATAGCAATGTCTGAAATTTTTGTGTTTTCAGTTATTATTTCAGCATAACTATTTTCATAAATACAATAATTAGATACATAATGAAATAGTTCAAATTAAATAAAATACAATAATGACTAATTCTTGTTTTGATTAATAACTAAAAAAACATGTGAATACAAAATTTAAGGTAATCTGAATCAACCTAGATGGTAATGAATTGTTTATCCTGTTCCAAGAATTACACATTGTACATATATATAGGAGTTGATATATATCCTTAGAAGAATACACTGTAGATGTTGGTAGTTTGTGGATAATCTTGTCCTTACACTGTTTTTATATATACATACACTGTGAATATTTAGAGTATTCTCCGAGATACCCTGTTAATTACATTATTCCGTGTCTCGTTTCTCAAGGTCACACAATTCCACCTGGAAAGTTGTGGGGTCACTTGGTGTTGGGGTACTGTTAAAAAAATAAAGAAACATATAACTTGCTAATTTTGAATATCTCTAAATGAAATATCTACGTCTGATAAGAATCTTCAGTTCTAGACAGTACATGTTTCAGTGCAGTTAAATGTAGAATAAAACCAATGACTTTTTTTTTTGGGGGGGGGGGGGGGGTCTGTTGGTATTTATTACAGTAGGGTTCTTTTGGCAGGGAGGTATTTTGTTTTTATTTCCATGCCATTCTTGATAAAAATCATTTTCTCCATTTAAATCAATAAGTGATAATATTACCTGATTAGTTTGCGGAGAGCCCTGTTAACGTACATAATGTCAAAGCCGTCCCGGTATGAGAACCTCTGAGGCAGAGTTTGGCAATTCGTCAATCTGTGTCCTATTCAGGAAACGATGGATCATAAAACAGACAAATTTTTTGTGTATGTTAGAATTATATCTCTCTATGCCTACCCGACATTCTGCAGCACTGCGCCTGTCTGCCAGGTAGACCGCCCTGCAGGTAGAACTCCGCTCCACAGTCAAAACCCCCATCAGCATCTGTTAGAATTCACACACATATGCTACACATGTACTTTACGATTTAAAAAAATCAGATACAAATGAATCGATATTTTTTAACACTTTTAAGGAGGCTGGGTAGCCAACAAATTACCCATAAGATCTGCCTTAAATTTATATATACGAGTTTTATAGCTATAAACTTTAGTATAACCCCCCCCCCCCCCCCCCCCCCCCACACACACACAGACACACATACACACGCACAAATATATAAGCTTTAAAATCTGAATATTTTCCTATATCTTTATCTAGAGCTCTTCTTAAGGAGAATAAAATAGTCTTAAAATGGCCACGACCACTCGGACCCTCTTAAGCCTCGATCACATTTAATTTCATTCTATGGTTTATTAATTTATTTTGTGTGTTCACATGCACTACCCTCGATGTAAATTGGTAATGTTTTAGTCCACTTAATAAGAAAAACATTTCAGCGCAGTTTTCCTCCCCTTCAACAGTTCTTGTTTAAATTATTAGAATTTCTTATAATAAATGAAAATATATCCCTACCTAATAACTCCCATGAATTATTTTAAAGTTAGATGGTATTCTTTTTATTATAAAAAGTATAGTACGTCATGTGCTGTTATTTGAACAAATTTTATGATTAATAAACTACTGCTTTTAAAATCAAACCATGACAATCTAGCTTATTTTAAGAAGACAATACAAAGTGATGTTGATACTTTGATAATGCAACGCGTGTCACAAGCCAAAAATACGCCAGGATATACATGTATAGTTAACGAATACAAAAGTATGTTTTACTCTTAGGGGAAAAAATCTGCAAACAGAAACGCCCTGATATAAATTTCGGAGATTATTTTGTTGTCCTTTTCTTACAACCAAAGAATATTACATGCATACCGAACATGTTCATTTATTATTTATCAGGATTTGGGGGGATTTTTTGTATAGGCCACTATGAAAATTTTTCTGTGCTGTAAAATTTAGATTTATACGGATGTATTGTTTATATTCTTGTATAAAAAATAAAATTAAAAATTCTCTCAGACACGCGCCCCTGGGGAATACATACTGATTTGCTTGCACTCTGCGCTCTGTGTTCCCGTCACGTGACAGTAGTGTACGGCCTCGGACTGTCCCGTGTCCCGCCGGAACCCGAAACTCTGCTGGTCCGACTGACAGAGGCGCCGGAAATCGACCAGAGCTCCGGACGACCACATGACTAGGACCGCCAGTACAACCACTCCAAATATCTAAAGGGTAAAGATGTTCTATTCCCTTTATGATTAAAATTTAATTTAAATAAATCAAAGGAATATATATATATTTATATATTTTTATTTATTTTTCATGTTAAAAATTCAGTTTCCAATTTTTTTTAAGGTCAAGATCTAGTAAATGATTCCAGTGTCTTTTTGGTGCAAGAACCATTATGATGTCATAACTGATTTATTAAATATTTTTTCCCGTACTTTACGGCTTTAAAGGAATTATGTAGAAAATGAAACAGTTTATTGTCATTCCATATTTAAAACATGAGAGAAGTATTCCCGATACCTATATTCAATTTGACATCAATCTAAAGGGGAGATCAAGAGCTTGTTTACTGCCGTTTTGGGAGAGACTGTAGGCATTCTAAATATATTTCATAAGTCAAAAATGGACAAAACTGCGAGATTCGTTACTTATTTCCTTCATATTACATAGAAATTGACAGTGTTAAAAGCACGTTTTTTCATTGTGTTTACCAAAAGTATTAGCCCCGGTACACCCTATCAAACAAAGTTATTGTTAGGAAGCATCATTGAAAGAATTTATATCCAGGATTTCATAAACCTGTAGGCATCTTTCATTTACTAGATCTTGACCTTAAATATAAATATTGCTGTGATTTTTAATAATTATATATATTTTAATTTATTATACGATAAATGTCAAGAAAGAAATAATCTGATTTCAGTTATGTTCTATTAGAAATTTTGATCACATGTACATAAAGAAAATTAAGAAATTTACCTGCATTTTCCAAATGAGTTGGCGATCCTATATATTGTTATCTCTATTTTACATTCTTTTTTTTTCTTTGAGAGTTTTTAAAAGCACGTGTATAAATACTCAAAACATGATCACTCCCACTGTTATTAACTTGTAATTAACTTGAATCTGACTGGTCTACGTATTATGACGATTTTATTACGCTTTCACGTGACTGATGAATATTCATTTTTTTACGCTGTTGACTTTTTAAGATGGGTATATGTGTGTCAGTAGATCAGATATTATTGGCTTCCAGTAACACCCCATTGAGTTCACATCTTTGCTTTAAAAGTACATTTAATTCAGTTTGTTGCATCAGATGATTTGATATTATGCAATTCTGAGTGAAAAAAAACTAAACCATGCCGAATCGTTTATAACATAAATATTCATGCATTTTACATAAAAGAAGGTAAAGTTTTAATTCATTTTACAAGATTTATAATTTCCACGTATCACGCAAAGTACGAAGCAACTTTCTGCGCTTGTTAAAGTACATGCGTATAAATAATAAATACTTTCTCTCTCTCTCTCTCTCTCTCTCTCTCTCTCTCTCTCTCTCTCTCTCTCTCTCTCTCTGTTTTATCATTAGATAATCTACGTACTGAGGATCAAAGGTCTGTTAACGCGGACATTCTGCCATAAAAGGCATATATAGGCCTGAAACAAATGATAATAATATAAATATAAGCTATAATCATAGCTCCACATGTATACTAAAATACTTGTATACTTTCTGGGGTGTCTTGTGTTAAAAGTACACATCACCATTTGGGTGGAAATCGGGCGTGAAGCTATGTTTCTCGCAGTTATGCAACATGATTCAAAAATCTCGCCAGTTTTATGCAATTATATTCCAATTTAGATTGTACTTTTAGCCTCTCCGCATGGGGTTTTTCTGAAAAATTCTTTGAGACACTCATTCAGTGAAATTCTGAGAGCCAGCTTTATGTGTGATCATGTGCGTATTATAGCTTAGCGAGTGCTGATCAATCACGATTCTACTGAAACATCATAAATAGATTTTCTGAATAAAAACGCCAACTGGGTTTGACAGGAACGTTTAATAATTTGTGTCCAGTAAAAAAAATAAATCGTTAGCATGTTTGCAAAAGGATAATAAAAATACATGTATTAAAATTCAAACCTATTATTCCAGATGTGCATTTTTGATCTTTGTGAAAAAATCACTTACAGTGGGCTTTTATAACTTATTTATTTATTATTATGCAGCAAAAGTTACGCCATAATTCTAAAACACCAATTGAGTTTGACATGAATGTTTATCAATTTGTGCGAAGTCAAAAATTGCAGTAGTGTACATCCTCGCCAAAGGATATCGAATTTTTTTAAAAGTCAAACCTATTATTCCTGCTAACAATCACTTACCGTGGGCTTTATAACTTATTTATTTATTTATCTATTTATTCTTTACGCAGCATAATTTCGCCATGAGTGTCCTTTCAGTCATCTGCGATTGACCTTCGCACATACTATGATACAAATGCTTCTTACTACAAAGGAATAGATAGATAAAAAAAAACCCGCAAACTATGTAGAATATAAACATCAACATGGGTTCATCGTTCCTTTTGCGACCATCGGCTCTTTTCGCTGAACCTAATAGCATCGTTTGCTAATCCTAAAGCACCAAGTTATGCCGCACTCATGACAAGCACAACAAAACAATTAGCAGTCTGATCAATCTTTCGATCTCTCATCAAATCAATCTTCAAATTTTTGAGTTCTGAAATATGCACGAGGAAATTTCTCGTAATTCTAGCAGAACTACTCGTGTAATGAAATGATCTGTGATATAACAACATGATAAGTATGTATATTTTGCAAAGTATATGATTACAGGAATTGTAAAAATTCTTAATATAAATAACAAGCACAGTGCATGTGAAATTATTGCCATTACTAAGAGTACATGTATACAGAAGTTGAGAACGTCTCCATAGATCCACAGCAGTCTAGCTATAAAAACAAAAACTTCTCTTGTCGTGAAATTGTTTTAATCAATTAATTTCCAAAAATTCTTTTAAAGTGCATCCAGGAAAAATGACTCGCTCGTGAGGATACACATTGTCATGTTAAAATTCCCAATTACACCCGTACAATGGCGAGGTAAACTTGATGCTTCAGAAGAATAAACTATCGTCTTAAAGTGCAAAGACAAAACCTCTGTACTTTATGTAGGGATGAAATTTCAATACTTAAGTCTGTTTTATTCAAATTATTCACGGTTATAGGTTCCATGTTCAAGGTTTAGACCATTAGCACTTTTTATTATTCGATCGAGATACGCGTAATAGCGCTTTCTTTGGCTTGTTCACACGAAAAAAGGCTTTGTAGAATTTTTATACATTTACGATATAATTGCCCAAACCAATCCGTTCTGCATGATGATATATGTATTAAATGTACGTTCACGACAGGGAGTCCAAACCAATGACCACGTCATACATCATAGCTCAACATTTATTTTAAAGCGGTTTTTGTGAACGTTTTCAAGGGATATTTTGTTTCTCATAGGAGCACCAATCAAAAATTTTGTACTCTTCTTTTACACATGCTGTTGTATTGTATTAATGAATCCTAATTAATGAGGCCGCATTATCTATCCATCATTCTATCTACAATTTTTGTGATAATTACATGCTTACATGTATCACCTATTTCACATCTGAAAGTTGTTTGGGTTTTTTTTTTAAGCAACCAGTTCTTTAATACCGGTAAAATATAATTTTAAAATACAAGTAAATTGCAAGTTCGGGTATAAAGATGTATGGATAGCGTTACTTTCTGACCTGACCTTCAAAACATAGCATATAGCACTGTTATTTAAAAAAAAATATTTTACAACATTGAGTGAAAGTGTTTAATTACGGTAAATAAAATGTAAATAACATTTACTTGGCTGAAAGAGAGATTATTTCAAACTTTATCAATGAAATTTATAGGTATAAATTCTGGTACAGATTACAGTCTTTAAACCACTTTAAACCAAAGAAATTTGAAATGGATTATGTTCTATAGATACTGTAGCAAAATGTGTTTTTTTTAATTGAAAATTGTTAAAATATTTCAATCACTAGTATCGTAAGACCTGTGTAGACTTTGTAGTGATAACGCAGAAGTTTTTATTCGTTTTCACTATACGGCTGTTGGTTCTCAATAATTATTAATATACTTTTTCTTATCATGAGAAGAATAATAGAAGTATAATGTTTAAGTTAGTTATTTCAGTGCATTCATTTTGTATTATATCTGGTAGGAATACATCGAGAATAAGCTACCAGGTAATATAATGCCCCGTCTGCTTACACCATGATGCAACACTTTTACAATGATGAGGTAGCTGCCGCTAAGAATGTAAATTAACTATATAAAAAATTTTGTATGGATCTATTTTAAATTTTTCAATGCTGGCTTCTAATTTCCTCAATCAATGACAAAATTTTGTTTTTTTCATAGATGTTATTTAAAAACCAGTTCATAAGTGACTTATGCACCAGGCATTATGCCAGCTTAATATATTTTCTGAAAAAGGTAGTTCTAGTTATCCTATTAATGGGAAATGTTACTATACATTGTATCTCTTTGTGCCCTTCTTGTTTTATACAGTGCAGGATTGAAAACATTGCCTTGTTTTATGATAAACATTACATGATAAGTATTGCATGAAGCAGTGTTTCTGGTGTGAGCAGTGTCATCTCATTGCTCTGACACAGAGATTTGAACCCCACATCTCCTACAAACCCACTTCTCAGCACTTGAACCACTGAACCATTGGAACACTAATCATAAATGCAATGACCGGTAAATATAAGAGAATTCTAGCTTCTATAACATGAAAAAGAAACTGAAATCTGAATTTCTTAAGACTGTAAATTTTTTAAAACCACCAATGCTGGCATTTCTCCTGATATACATGCATTAAACATTTATTATTCCATACATAATAGTACATGTACAT
Organism: Magallana hongkongensis; assembly: GCA_016163765.1. NCBI lineage: Eukaryota > Metazoa > Mollusca > Bivalvia > Ostreida > Ostreidae > Magallana > Magallana hongkongensis. The sequence continues at coordinate 11,563,903 of WFKH01011801.1, forward strand.
CTGTGTTTAATTCTAAGCATTTTCCTATACACAAAACCTTTGATGTTCTAAGCATTTGAGACTGGCTCTTTGGTTAGTGTGGTGTTAGAAGCACTAGCGTCTTTTTGTTCAGATGTTGTCGTTTGGTTTTCATCGTCTGTAAACCAGTCCTGCACTTTTTCGTACTTAAATGATCTCCTCACATTATCAGGATTATCATCCACTGTGAAATACTGAAAGTTCATGTATTTGTCACCAATGTCCTTCCAAATTTTCATTGTCTTCCTTTTGGCAACATTATAACAGTGATCTGGGGAGAAAATATTTCATATTATATACCGGTATTACCACTTACATGAAGAATATAGCCAGATAGTACTACTAAGTTGTATAAAAGTTTTGAAATACAATTACTTTTCACTGATGTAATTGTCTTTAATGAAATATTGTCTTTTATAATTATCATTTCATTTTCAGTAAAATTTCATTACTGCCTATTTTTTTCTTACCACAGAGAAATCCTCGCCTGTAATAGTTTCCACATGTCAAACATATCTCTGTCTTTTCTTTGAAATGTTCTTTCTTGAATAATTTGAAATGACCCATCTTTCTGGTCATCCGTTTCTCCTTTGACCGCCTGTTCTTTGGCACAGCTGCCCTCAGCATGTTCTCAAAGCATTGCTGTAGTGTAAGATGTGAGCCGTTCTCTGATTTTTCTGGTAAACAATTCACTGTGGCTAAAGCGGGCACTGAAATAGATCATTGGAGCTTGGTGATAGACTGCTTTATACCTGTTTAACCTGTTATAAAATCTGAAGTAAAATTTACTATGACATTACATGAACATGAATATTTTCTCTATTTTGAACTTAACTTTCAAAATAAGGAAAATAACCATCAACATTGTGTGCATGTTTAAATTCAAATAAAAAACAAGCATCTGGAGATCATAAAAATATCATAATCAAAGAAAGTGGAAGTTGCTGCTTATTCTAAGATCATCAAAAAAAAGAAGCAACTATTTCATTACAGAGCACTCACAATTAAAGAAATGCAAATTGCTATCCAGGGTTCTTTCAAGAAACCTCAAAAAATGAGTTTTCTTATAATAACCAATGGCTTAATTCCTTAATAACAAAAATAGTTGTTTCCCTCTAAATCTGATACCATTCAAGTGGCTTTAAAATCACTGTCACCACCACTCAGTCACAGGGTTTTGACACAATCTGTGCAAAAAATAAATAAAAAATCGTATGTATAGTATAATAGGGGAGAAGGTCCCTTCTCCCCGTTTATACTATACATACAATTTTTAATTTTTTTTTTTTTTGCACAGATTGTGTCAAAACCCTGTGCACTTAGTGAAAGAGCTTGATAGGACGTTAGACAACAAATTGATCAACTCGCGTTAATTTTATTTTGTGATAAGCCTATATCATTCAAGCCCCTTACTTCAAGAATGAAAAGAATGAAAAGAAATAAAAAGAGGAATTATAAAGTTGACGCATATAAATAACTATACTATTTTGATTACATTATGTTCGAATTTTCTCTGCCCGTTTCCATAAAATTTCTTAATCCTATTATAACTGAAGAAATGTCAGAGATATTAAAAATGAAATATATTGAAAATTACCATTTAACCTGAATCCATAGAACAGGTTTTGCAAAGCTCGCTGAAACCTTGTTATCAAACTCATCGTTTTGTTTGGAAGTCAACGTGACTTTAAGCAAAATGCAAAACTGGTTACCATTGTTGAAACGAGAACCAGGAACATACTAAAGACCTGAAATACTATTGACCTGAAAGACCTGAAATTTTATATAAATGATACTTTTCTAAGATTTTGGTCAAATGAAATTACTTTGTTGGGGTTTACATCATATTTCCAGGTATAACTGTGTTAAAAAATATCATAATGAGCAGTTATTTACGCAGAAATACGAAAGACCTGAAAATTTGAATTGACCTGAAAATTTCAAATGACCTGAAATTTTATATAATTGATATAAATGATACTTTTCTAAGATTTTGGTCCAATGAAATTACTTTGTGGGGGTTTACATCATATTTCCAGGTATATATGTGTTAAAATATATCATACTAATCAGTTATTTAAGCAGGAATACAAAAGACCTGAAAATTTGAATTGACCTGAAAATTTGAGATGACCTGAAATTTTATATAATTGATACATTTCTATGTTCTGCGTCAATTTTATTGTCTATTTTTTAGTTTTTATCATATTTCCAGGTATATATGTGTTGAAATATATCATACTGATCAGTTATTTACGCAGGAATACGAAAGACCTGAAAATTTGAATTGACATGAAATATTAACTGACCTGAAAATTATATAATTGATACATTTATATATTCTGCGTCAATTTTAATGTATATTTGTGAGTTTTTATCATATTTCCAGGTATATATGTGTTGAAATATATCATTAAATAGCATCATTATCGGTTATTTACGCAGAAGTGCGATCCCCTTTTAAAGTTGGAATTGACCTGAAAATTTTAGATGACCTGAAATTTTTATGCAAAAGATACGTTGTTCTGAGTCAAATTAGATGACTGTGTCTGGCATTTATCATACTCCAGTGTGAGATGTGTTGAAGAACATGAAATAACACCATTATCAATTTTTACGCAGAAATAAGAAACAAATGAACATATATGAGATGACCTGAAAATTTGAGCTCACATGAAATTTTGTTGAAATATACTTCATGTTATGAAATAAATAATTACTACCAAAGTACATATTGATTTGTTTATAAATCATAATTGTAATAAAATGTTGGGAAAAAATTATTTATTCCACTTTCTAAAGATTTATTTATTTTCATTATTCTATAAAGTTATTTTTTGCATTTATTTAACAATTTCTTTATTTTCTTTGATCAGCTAAAGTTGAGCAGATAAATAATCCAGGTAGGTCTAAGCAATCATTTAATGTTCTTTGAAGATCTCTCTACAAAAGCACATTATAATTATTGTCAAATTATCTTAAATTTTGGCTGTGATTAAGTTTGACAATTTAAAGCTATTTATAATATTCTAGAAAAACAAAATTTGATTGGACATGACTTATTCAAACAAGAATTATCTTATCTATCATTATATCGATACTAAATTGAAATCAAATTTTATTGGATATCAATTTATGAAAATCGAATATCCAAAATTTTATTGGTAAGCACCATATTTTCATGGGCGGGCATAACTGCAATTATCGTCTCAAAATTAACCCATTGCCTTTAAAAACCTCTGATTTTACACTTTTATTATAAATTTTACTCATTTTTTAAAGATGGGTAAAGTTCGTATTTTCGATTCTTTTTTCTCAACCACAGCCGCGTTTATGCTCCGTTTTAAAAGGTACATGTATGAATAAATTGAAATAAACTCTTGTATATTGTTTAAAACTTGTACTATCATCGATTTGCATATGTTTTACTGTTTGGGGTCATATTTGGCATATTTCGGTTAATGTAAATAAAATTTAAGTTAATATAATTAATGTTTTAATCCTTATTATTATTATTTGAAAACTCAAACAGTAAACATCTGCCCAGGTATAGTATAACATGTACGGATACCTAACGGTGACAACTAAGTACATGTCTTTATTTATTTTCACATGTATATACACCTCCTTTCATATCTGTATCTGAGTTCCTTCGGGGGCTTCTGGGAGGAGATAATGCTGGACATTCGGGGAAGACTGCAATATATAACTGTATATGTTATATGAAGTATTCACCCATTGCACATATGTCCTAACTCCCAGCCAGGTATTACAAAGAAAGGAGACTAACACGATAGGCCCCCGGGGTGCTAACACCATTATAATGCATTGATTGAAATGTTGCAATATGTACAGTCACTTGAATTTTTGCAAGTTTCTTTTAAATTTAAACTGCACTTACTTAATAAACCATTATAATTATCTAAGAGAAAATACAAAAGCGAAAGAGTTAAAGATATATGGAATATATCCTGTTAAATTTTGATTAAGTCATGTGTAATTGTACACTGTTTCGGTTCATTAAATTTGTGTATACACTATACAGGTAAAAATGAATGGGGTGTAATACCCCCTCCCCTCAATTACAGCTAGATTAACCCCTTTGTTTGCCACCTAACGGGACTAGCCAATGTGTGTTCTACATAAACACTGCTAAACTGAAATCAAAAATAGAGTCAAGAAAGTTGTAATGAATCATTAAAGTTTATTGTTATTACCCAGATAATTAGAAAATAAATGTAATTCCATCTAGAATATTTTAAGTTGTTAAAAGAAAGATAATTATATATCTATTCATTCTTTAATTATTATTTAAAGGTCTGCAGCTTATCAAAGTGTACAAATTACAAATCAAGTACAGAATTAGGTGTTTTAAAATAAGAAGAATAACAACAAAAGTCAACTACAAATTACTGGTTGTTAATTTCATAATAAAGTATTGCAGCAGTTTGCACATCGATGGTTTCTCATAGAAATACTTTCTAATATAGTTTCAATGTATTCAATAAATATTGGACACACAAATATTGAAGTTATGGCTTTTTTACATAGGGTATATTGCATTTTGAATATGAAAGACTGTAAATTCAATTGACTGTACATAGTGTATTATAGATTAGGTAAGGTAAGTATAGCCCCGTCCTTTGGGAGGGTTAAAACCACTTGTGCGCAAGCGTACAACCTAAGACAGATCGCTCGTACATGCACATGTTGGTATAGTATAGGACATCATGCACTGTGTACAACCAATTTGAAAGACAGATCACAATGCATTGATGCACTTGATGTATAGAGTAGGCCCCTTTAAATTAAGGAAAATTTATTTGTAAAAAATGTTTAGTGTTAAAATTGACGCAGAACATAGAAATGTATCAATTATATAAAATTTCAGGTCATCTCAAATTTTCAGGTCAATTCAAATTTTCAGGTCTTTTGTATTCCTGCTTAAATAACTGATTAGTATGATATATTTTAACACATATATACCTGGAAATATGATGTAAACCCCCACACAGTAATTTCATTGACCACAATCTTAGAAAAGTATCATTTATATAAAATTTCAGGTCTTTCAGGTCATTAGTATTTCAGGTCTTTAGTACGTCCCCGAGAACCAATCAAAATATTGATAAACAGTACGTCAATGTATTCGCACAGATACTTGTATGATTTTGTATTTTGAAAATATTTTGAAAGTGCTGCGTATTTCTCTCCAGTTCTACATATTTAAAAGAATGGTTAATTTGACAGAAGCATTGATTACATTTTAAGCCGCGAATAAAGTATTTGAACAGTACTGGTACGAGTTAGCAAAAACTTTAGTTGCATAGTCATTTCAACATGTCGGAAAGATACAGTTTTTCACTGACCACATTTAGGTAAAATCCTCCTTTTTCTTGAAGTCTATTTAAAACTTAAATGCACATAAAAGTCCTTGATGTTAATTTTCAGTGTTTTTCATTATCTTCAGCAACATAATAATGTTATTGGCAATGTAAAGAGCGCACCGGTTATATGTTTTTTGTGCTCAATTCAGTAAAGACTAAAGTTAAAACCGTATGAATTCAGTGCTTCTCGCAGAATGTTTCAATGTGTTTCTTTCAGGTTTTTTTTTGGATATATTCAGGTTTATGATTTATTGTGATTTTAATTTAGTCCTTCTGGAAAACTAGTACAGATAGAGTATGCCTTGGCAGCAGTGGGTGCTGGTGCCCCGTCTGTGGGAATCAAAGGTATGTAGTGATTGTCAGCAACTTTGTCTGGTAACCGTAATAACCAAACAGGGTTGTTGGATGGTAGATAATATTGGGGAAGAAATTAAGGGAATGTTAAACACGATTTGATATGCAGATTGTGGTAAAAAGGTAACGGGATTTTCGCTCCTTCTGACGTTTCGCGCTGAGACCATTCGCTCCTAAAGACCTTTCGAACTGAGACATTTCGCGCCGGTATTATTTATTTATTCATATGATATATATTGCGATGTTTTAAGATAAACCTTTATATGTGATTTACATTGACTTTATTAAAACACTGTCTACAAATGATCTCGCTTATTGTTGCAAACTCACTCAGTGATAACTTAAATAATGTATAAAACAATCATTCATGGGTAGATATAACTATGTTTATTTAGCAGAAGCTAGGTGTTATAATTATGTTTATTCAGCAATCATAATTAAGTGTCTGATTCAGATTTCTAATTACCGTTGGGTGTTATAACTAATTTGGAGACTCTCCATGTCAAGCTAAAGAGGAGAATAGATTATGAGACGGGTGTTAATTAATTATGAAAACTAGTGGTTACATATTGGAATAATAATACAAAACAAAAATCGTATCTAGGTCCCTTTAAGAAGTTGATATTAATTTACTTTTAACAAGTGCATAATTTAACGGCACGAAACATCTCAGGGCGAAACGTTTCAGTGCGAACGGTCTTTCGGGGCGAACAGTCCCACATTCCAGATTGTCAACAGCATTTTATACTCTATCCCAGGTTCCGTCACTTTTTAATGAGAAAAAGAATAAGATTTCTTCCTCAACATCATTTCTTTTATTTGGAGTATTTTGACAAGGACGAAAACTGATTTTTTATGGAGATTTATGCTTGGAAAATCTGACATCTTTTCGGAACTCAATTTTACTTGCTACTTTAATGAACACATATCCTTATGACAAATATATTGAAATATAGGTATTTAAGAAATTCTTTATTCTGAATGCACCAGAATGGATTTATCAATAACCTTTGAATACACTGCTACATGTATCTCATCATCAGTTAAGAGGGCTTGATGGCTGTGGCCATTTAAAGACTATTTTAATCTCCTTAAGAAAAAGAGCTCTGTATAAGGATAATGGTAAATGATTAAATTTTAAAGCTAAAATTCAGGAATTTTTCTTTACTAAATGTTAGTTTATGGCCAAAAATATCATATGTCAAAGTGTAAGGCAGATCTGATGGTTCATTTGTTGACCCCCCCCCCCCCCCAGCCTCCTTAAAATACACTATAAGCAGTAAAACTTAGATTTTCTTCAGTCTTAGCACTTCTTTAAAAAACCAGGAGGTAAACCTATTTCACAATCATTTCAATCTTCCATTATTTACCATTGTTAGAGTTCACAGATATACTGTAAAACGAGAAAATTTGGCGCATACGTATTTTGGCGCAAACGCAAGTGTTAGTACATTGGCGCAATTAAATTTTAGCGCACGCACCTTTTCTTTAAAGAATACGAACCATGTTTTTGTTTGATCGACAATTACGGCCAAAGGATGACTGCACTTAAGGACATGCGATATTTGCGAGAAAATAAACTTTTAAAAGAAGATTTTTTCTTTCAATTGCAGAAATGGTCAACATCTAAACTGCAACTTTTTGTAATTGCGTTAAATAAAAGTATGGTGTTACGAATTTGTTTTCATAGGTGGGGGTCATCACGATTTCTTGAATCTCCATACGATAATGAGGACGCCCACTTTTATACTGACTTCATACATAGTCAGCGCATGTTTGTCTATTGTTCTCCGTTTAACAGTAGTTGTATATTTGCATTATCAAAGTTATGTCAAAGGGAGATTAATAGACGAACATGCGCTCATGGTTTAAATGAGAAAAAACGGCTTATTCTTACTTTCGCTTTCCCTGTTGTAACCAAGGGTTGATGCATGTTGAATATTATAATTCATCACGTGATTTCACCTCAGGTAACTTTGTGAATACAAAATTCTATCACGTGACGTGTAATGTAGCATGTTATGTGCTAACTAGGACAAAGTTTTCGAACACGTTAAGTTGTCAAGCATTGATTTAAAGTCTTCTGTACTTACATGGGCGTGGTCTAATTGTTGAAATCATAGTAAATAGTATACTTGTACCATATAGAATAGATAGGGTTATGGTGAAAGAGTGATCACATAAATTTTTATACATGGCATTGTTATTCATGCTAGTCTAATTTTAGTACCATTCTGATAATGTCAGCTCCACCTCTCATGCATATTAATATCAATCTTATGTTTGATCAAGGGCAGATAAGCAAAAATTCTCCTTTTTTCGAAAGTTGTAAGGAGAAAAACATAGAATGAGCTTATTGTATCACAGTCTAAAATCTTAAGGTATTCGATGTATAACGACCACATTTTCTGGTCCAATATTCTTTTGAAGGTGTAATCAAATAAAGATACTCCACCAAAGGGATTTTCAAAATTTTGATTATGGTCCAACTAATTACACCTTTAATTTTGCATTGAAGTCTATGGGCAACGTATGTTTTATAAAGATATTGTAAAGGGTGACTTAAAATTCGTAAAACTCTCTTGGTTAATATATGCATAAACTTTTTCTTTATTAAAATATGAAATAAAATTAATCATTTACCGCAGATATTTTGACGAAATTAAAATTTTCTTTTTTTCATCAAGAGGAGATAACTCTTTAAAAAATTTTAAGGTGCAAAATGACCGGCTTCATATATGATGTCAGTCATGTGAATTTGGTTCACTTTACTTTCATTGTTATCTAGCAATGCATATTTAACTAGTTTAAAATGATTCAAAATTGTTCAATATCCCTTCATTATACATCGAATACCTTAATTCATGTTGGAAATTGACTAGAATCTTTAAAAAATTTAACAAAAGTGATATTAGGTTAAGAAATAAACGCAACAGAAGCGACCGAAAAGGGCCCAAAACCCGGCGCTAAGTGCAGTCATCCTTTAGTTCTGTGTTTACTCAGGCACGTGAACACAACGACTTTAATTTCTAGCTCGCTCGCATGCACGGTAAACTGTTGTTGAGAACAATACACTTACTTATGTCAAAATCGTCAGTAGATAGATATGAAAAATTCATTTATTGGCGATGATGTGTTACTTTTGTTGGTAAACACATTTGAGTCATCGGACTTTGAATTTAACGTGTTGACTTGGATAAACACTAGAAGAGTCCCGAAACTAAAAGTGAGGGAAATCGAATGCTACATGTACCATGCGTATTCATTACCATGAACGTTCTTTTTCACAGTAATTTTACATTAAAATAACACAAAAAACAAGATATCGTCTTATTATCTTTATATCCGCTAATCAGAGATCAAAGAAATTATGATCAATCATGTATTGTCAGCGTGGACGATCGCCACGCTTGATCACATTTTCACCTCGAGGCGCTAAATGGAAGTGACATGGGGAGAAGCCCAATTTTCTAGGTGCTAATAAGAGACACTAAAAAGCAATTAAAAAAAAAAGCTACTTTCTCTGGCTAGTGGGTTATGCCTTTAAGTTTAACTCGATTGGTAGAGTGCCGGATTTGAAGGCCAGAGGTACCGGGTTCAAAACCAGCAGAGGCAGTATTTGTCTCTGTTACATTTGGCGCTCACTTTGGGACCTGGGTATTCTCTGGCAGGTGATAAAGATCGTCTCCACTTATTCACCCACTGGTGCTGGCACTCTGGAAGAGTCTAGTGCTAGCTGTTCGAGTGTGCTATAAGTTTATAGTTTAAAGATTTTTTTCTTCCAACTTATCTTAGATACTATATTTATATTTTATTTTTCTAGCATCAAATGGAGTTGTTTTAGCAACTGAAAAGAAACAGAAATCTATCTTATATGATGAAAACAGTATTCACAAGATTGAAATGATAACAAAGAATGTGGGTATGGTCTACAGTGGAATGGGCCCTGACTACAGGTAAGTCCCAGGTGAAATTTTCAAAACCTGCTTGACAATGGTACGTCATGTACATGTATGTTACAAACTACATTAAACCCTGGTCAGAGAAAAAGCAGGGGGGGGGGGTGAATTAAAACTTTTTTGGTGTTACTCTCAACTCTTATTTACTATTTCTGACTTTCTTTTATTTATTTCAGAGTTTTGTTACGAAATGCAAGAAAGTTAGCACAGAGCTATTATCTATCATACCAAGAGAATATTCCTACAGCCCAGATAGTTCACAAAATTGCCAATGTTATGCAGGAGTACACACAGTCTGGGTAAGTCAACCATACAGAAAACTTCATACAAACACATATCTGCATGTTAGATTCTTTGTAAAGTCACAGCTCTAAAAGCTTTAATCTCAGCAAGATTCATGTATTGTTTTGTAATTACATCTTAAGGTCAATTTTTAAAAGTCAGATGTATGCAACTTTTCATAAAATTTTAAGTGGTTATTTTCTTAGTAACAATAACTCTATGAATATTTCAAATAACTCTATGAATATTTCAGAGGTGTCCGTCCTTTTGGAGTCTCATTGCTGATCGCTGGTTGGGATGAGGATGAAGAGAGGCCATATTTATATCAGTGTGACCCTAGTGTATGTAGTGTTATCAAATTTACATAGCAGAATTATCAATTTAACGAGGCCGGGTCCAATTTGTTCTGCCCTAGATTTTTTAATGAAATTTCTTACATGAATTTCTACTGATATAATTATCATTTTAAAACCAAAAAATCGGACATTTACCACATTGTTTGTTTAGGGGGTCATCTCAAAGTTTGTTAATTTTTAACAAAGGACACTATGGGATTTTGCTTAAAATGTATCAATTTTGCACATTTTTTTCAAACTTCTTCTGCCCTAGGGATTTTTTTTCCTGTTCTACATATGAAAGTTATTGCTAAAAGGCATCAAATGATCAAATAACAAAACCCTTTTACCTCCTGGTTTGTTCCAGGGGTCTTATCGAAGTTTTATTTGTAAGCCCAATTTTTGCAGATTTGTTGGATAATGGCTATTTTTTATTTGACAAAGGTGGAAATGGTGATCTTTATAGTTTTATTGAAACATTCAGACATATTTAAATAATAAAAATATATATAACATTACATATTAAGGGTCATAGATATAAAATACATGGTTACTGTCTTGAAATACATGTATTTAGCTATATTTAGTCGGGGTAAGAAAACGTGACAGAGGGCTAGGCTTACTGAACTTTCTTCACGTTTTCGACCCGAACCCAAATATAGCTTATACTTCGAGGCATTTATGTTTATTCTACATTATAATATCAATTTTACGCCTCGAGCGAGTTATTTTCAACAAATTTCGCTGAATATCTGCAGTTGAAACCATAACGCCATGGCGTCAACCAAGCAAAAAGATGACGTCGCAATGCAAATGAAACGCTGCGCGAAAGCGTGCGTACTCGAACTGTACTCGACCTCATTAGCATTAAAATATTTTTTTAATATTGCTTATTTTTAGTATACATTCATTATATTGATGTCTTTTCCTACTGTTCAATTCACTATTGTATAACAGTATTACATGAGGCTCATAGCTGTGAGTGTGATAAAATATATTACATGTATGTGATGGTATAATGTTAAAGTAAGGATAAAATGAAATGGAATTTGATCCATCATTCAAATACATGACATGTTTACAAATTATTTTTTTCTTTCAGGGTGCATACTTTGCTTGGAAGGCAACAGCAATGGGAAAGAACTTTGTTAATGGAAAAACATTTTTAGAAAAAAGGTACACATTTTATCAAGTTTGAAATGGTAGGCTAATATAGGCATAATATAGGTATACAAGTGTACAATATTTAAAAAAAAAACGAAAAAAAGATCAAATTTTCCGAGGTAAAAAGATCAATTTCTACTTTCTGGTGTAAAGTTGAATCAACAGCATTTTGAGCACATAAAAACCATAAGTTGTTTACATTTATTTATTCAACAATGATTATTAACGTCTAATCAGGTACAGCGATAACCTGGAATTGGAGGATGCTGTCCATACAGCCATTCTGACCTTGAAGGAAAGCTTTGAAGGTCAGATGACAGAAGACAACATAGAGATAGGGATCTGCAATAAAGATGGATTCCGGCGGTTGTCTCCTCCAGAAGTAAAGGATTATCTCGCCTCTGTTCAATAACATTTTGTCTTCATCTAGATCTTCTTGTTTCATAGTGCTACTCATTACATGTGACAATACTTATTAAACACTTTGTACTAAATTGGATTGAATTACTGGTCTTGATTAATTGTAATACCCCGGTAGGTTTGTTGTTAATTACTTGAATCCAGAGAGTTAAACGTGTAGGTATTATTTCCACAGGCATGCAATTGATTCTTTTTTTAAAGAATTGATTTACTGGTATTTGTTAATAAGTATTTAGCGGAATATCATCTTTGCAAACGAAGTGCTAGTTATTCTCCATGGAGATGAGAATAATGAATTGGACACTTGGCTAGTTAAGATTTGTCTTATCTCTATAGTTCATTATGCACATAAAATTTCTCTGTTAACAGTAGTTGCATGGCAATGTAGTGTCATATACAGAATCACCCTTGGATGTGGCTACATCTCAACATGTAAACTGGAGGTGATATTGTGTGGCTCTTAAAATACCATCGTTTTTAAATAGAACAACAAACTATTTGATAGCTCATTAATGTTTATAGATCATTATAAACAATTGTTCTAAAAGCATATGGTATTACCTGTTTTAACATGTAGAAACATGAAAATATTTACGTAGCAGTGCTAAAACTTGAGAATACTTTTTTTCAACTGATGTAGAGTAATCTTTATAGTTAAGTAAAGTACTAGCACAGATCCGGAACTTTTCCAGGGGGGTGGGTCCAAGGGATAATTTTGTGTGACGGGGAAGGGGGGTTCCAAGACCTGATTTCAGTCACTTAACTTTCTGAATTTGATAACTTTGAATTTTCAAGGGGGGGGGGATGACCCCCATGACCCCCAGGCTCTAGATCAGCGCATGTATGACCCTACAAATTCTGTGGAACATCATCAGTAGGGAAACACAGTGGAGGACCTTTGCGTCTGGTCTTGCTTGTAAAACGGGTTTTAAAATAATTGAAATTTAAAAATATGATTTCTTGGTGGTAGCTACATTAAACTGATAAGTTTGTTCATTTCTTTTTTAAGAAAAGGCCGAAAACATATAAATTATCGTTTTATAAATAAGAAAAACTGTCCTCTTATATATACACTGTGCGCATTTCTTGGCACGCAAAGAGAGAACACAAATGCACAATTTGGTTTTCACCTATACATTGTAGAGACAAAGCTCATTTATTTAAATATTAAATCAAGCACGAATTACTAAATCAAGTTGTTGATAATGATCCTTGATCGTAAATTAAAATATTGACCGTTGTTTGCGAGATGGATCCTTCAGAAAGGGAAGGCAACTCCATCATGCACATAATTGACACAGAGAAAAGTTATGATTAATATGTTATATCATACAAAAAATGAATCATTTCGAATTTTATTCGACAAATATTCTGCCCAAGAGGACAGGTGCAATGTAAAAAAATGACATGTAGATACAATGGAATGGTCAAATGTCTTGTGAACAGCATGAAGAGATATGTGATGTAACACAAAATTACAATACGTTTTCGCGGCAGATATATATACATAAAGCAATTTTAATTTATATATGATTTAAAAAAGACATAGTTGCCACTTTAAGCATAACACCATCTTGCTAAAAAAGGTAACGCGCATTTTATCATAATTAAAAAATACATGCGGTGTAAGAATCAAAATTCTAACAACTCGGTAAATGTTGTTACAAAGAGATTGCTATACAGAGTCAGATATGTGACGAACTTCGTCTAAGCACGGTGCAGATAACTGCATTTGGTTGTTCGATCCACCTATATCCGACCACATATTACAACCTTGACATCAGACATCTGAAACCCGCCACTAAATCGGGAATGACCAATAAACTGGCCACAAAACTCAATATGCTTACTCCCAAGGTCATTCCGATAACCCGGCTGGACATTCGGGGATCAGTGGCGCTTATCCTCTTCCTGATGCTCGACGACAGGTTCGCTTTGAAGACGGTGAGGTTTTTCCGGATTTCGCTCAACACAATTTCCACTTCGTCATCGGCCAGGGTGGAGTGAGTGTCACCACTGTTACAGTTACAAGTACAGTCCAGACTGTTTGAGCCTCCGCCGCCGGTGTTCGGTGTATAAACTTTTGGAAATAAACCGTTTTCAATATTAAAAAAGAGCAAAGATGTGGTAACTATTACACATTTATGTAAAATATATGCTCATATTAAAAAAAAACACCCTTCAAAAGAGATTAAAAAACGATCGATGTCTGAAATTGAGATAATAATCATTATTATAGTAACTGTATGACATAAAAGTAAACTGTATTTAATTTTTTACATTTTCCAGGGTCTTTGTCTGTGATAACACTACAAATCGATTTTGTAATATATGGTCCAATACATTTCATCAATGACTATTTTAATATTTAATCGTAGAATTCCTGAAAATTATATAAATATAAGTAATAAGGAGTCATTCTTTGAATATTATAAGGTGATCAAATACGCAGGCACGTAGCATCGTTTTTGAAAGGGGGGGGGGGGACCCCATCTAAAAAAATCTTTTCAAAAAAAAAACACAAAAAAAAAAAACATAGTTTTGGACAGTGGGGGGGGCTGGACGGGGGGGGGGGAGCTTCAGTTTCACTGTTGATTTCCTTATTTTCACTTCAATTTATTACAAGCTCCCAGAAAAGTGGGGGCCAACTCCATTATAATTCAATTTTTAATATGTACATTTAAGAAAAATGTCTGCTGCGAGAAAAAAGGGGGGGGGGGGGGGCGCCCCCCCCCCCCCCCCGATGCTACGTGCCTGATACGGTCGGGCGTGATCAAATCTATCATAAAGCCCTTCGGACGTCATTGGATTATATCACCCCGACCGTATTTGATCACCTCATAATACTCAAAGAATGATTCCTTATTCCTTAAAAAAATTATAGTGAGAATGCTTGATTTTAATAGAAAATTATATCTTGGTCGACTGAACTCTTTTTAAAGAGAGAGAGAGAGAGAGAGAGAGAGAGAGAGAGAGAGTCTTAAATTACTCCGGCACATGACAAGATAATGAGAATCGCATCCCTTGGCCTTCTGGAATATCCGACCCGACTCGCCCTTCATCGTGACACAATTCCCATGGCCATTCTCCGATATCAAGGACTCTTTGGGAAACAGGTTCCCGGTGACGTTGCTAATCATTGTCGAAGTGTTCATTATGACTAAATCTGTCCAAAACTCGACACCGTAGTGACTGCTATAATTATATAGTAAAAAGCTACAGAAAACGACTACTACACTTTATAAAAATTGAACTTATATATTTGACGGTGTTAGATCAGAAAGAAAACTTATTACCCAGCTGCTTTACCTGTTCAAGAATTTGTGTACATGGACTAAATCTTCGGTAATGTTATACAAGAACAGCGCTCGATAATTTGAGCCATAATTGCTGCAATGGTAATCTACGTCCATACTTGCCAAAATTAAGGACCCCATTGAAACTGTAAAAAAACCAAAAACATTAAAATATACTAGGCCCTAAAGTCTCACTATTATCCACGCGTATTTGGGGATTTTTTTGGTTTTTTTTTTTGTTTTGGTTTTTTTTTTGTGTGTTTTGTTTTTGTTTTTTTTGTGTTTTTTTTTATTCTTTGAACATGGTTTCAGAAAAAACTTTGGAGTAGTATACTGATATTTAAAAAAACCACGCCGTTTTTACTCACTTCCCAGTCATATCAGCTCTCCAGATTGAAAAATGCTTTCAGAGACGTACTTAGTCCTTTTTACTTTTTATGATATTTCAAAGAAACGCTAATAATAATAATCGTACAGTAATAAGAGAATTGGATAAATGATTCTTTCGCTATTCGCGATGACTAATTGAGTCTACTTAGATGTGAGGAGATCAATTGCTGAATCCTGTTATTTTGCAATTCAAAGCGTATATAAATACAACGAGGTGCATTAGTGAGTGGTGGTGAGGGGGGGGGGGGGGGGGGAACAGGGTAAACCACACTAAAATTAATGATTAGTCAAACTTCAAAATACGGTGGAGAAGGGGGTATGAAAATTAACATGATCTATTACAATAAAAGTTGAGGGGCCACAAGCGACTTGCATGTATATCACATCACAAGTAGTTTTTTTTCTCTAAAAAATTGCAAATTGAATCTATTAATAGCATTATACAAACCAAATTCTGGGTCTCCGTCTGGTTCAGCAGTGGTTGGTTTTTCTACTGAATCTGTTGTAAACGATCGGTCTGTGTTGGAGGCAAAAGTTACAGAGTCCGTGGAAAATGTTGCCTCTTCAGAATGTACTTCATTATCAGTATTTTTTACTGAATCTGTTGTAAATGATCGGTCTGTGATGGAAGCAAACGTTACAGAATCTGTGGAAAATGTAGTTTTTCTGTGATCGTCATCTATAGGCTCTGTTGATAGGCCGATTTCATTGACCATAACCGTGTCTATTATGAGCACGAGAAGACACCAAATCATCAGAAAATCCATTCGAGCACTTTCAAAATGTAATGTGTTTGACCAAGAGAAGTTGATGAGGAGTGTAATGAAGTATATAACTCGACTGGGTACCGCCTACCTTGTAAAATAATATCCGAGGTCTACTTTATTCTCAAACCTATCGTTTTAATTGGTTTTCCAATATCCTTTATGTGCATGACGAACCCTAATTAATTATTTCCGTCTACTTTTTTGTCAGGGGTTTTGTTTGCCAATATTTCTTAACTTCATCAATCGCGCATGTTTCAAATCAGCGTTAATAACATTTAATTTGGGACGATCACGCTGAAAAGTGATACTCGTTATGGCTGTGTTTTAATTCACCCAATTTAAAAGAACTTATTCCTCAATTGTTCTTTAGATCTCTCTTGTGACTTCTTTTTATGAACATGATTTAAGGTATGGATTATAAAATTATTTCTAATAGATTGTAACAAAATACAACTCTGAAAAATAGGAAATACCTGCTAAGTCTCAGATTAAAGATAAATTCAAACGACGTTAATATAACTACAGCAATAGCTCTACTTGAAATAAAAGCAAAGTAACAATTACATGCAAGCGGAACAACAAGAACAGTTACTTGAATCCGCAACATCTAAATCAAACAAAAGCAAAATAGTAACGGAGGAATTTGATAAAAAGTATAATATTTGTTCTCTTTTATCCTCCAAATTGTTAATGGAACACGTCATGCAATGCCATCTACACTCGCACGATACAAAGCTCAATGCTAGGGCTTTTCTGGCCCCGGTGCCATAAAGCTAAGACGAGCTCACTTTTGACCTCAGTCTCACTTTTCCACTATATAATCCTTGTGGAAAAGTGAGACTGAGATCAAAAGTGAGCTCGTCTAAGTTTTATGGCCCCGGGGCCAGGTCACAATTTGGTTGTCGGCCGTCAGTTTTCGTCTGTCGCTGTAATTTTTCGTCTTATTTGGAACCACTTTCAACTCACACAGTGCATGCAACCTTAATCGATAAAATTGAATTCCAAAGGGAGCATATAATTATATAGAGAACAGAATTCATTTTATTTTTTTAAAGTTGGTTGCAGAAAGTTCTACGATTGATCATGCCGCTTTCATCAGAATCTTTGCGCATTTCATATATATGGCTTTTTTGAATGCGATAGATTCGGGCTTTCCCTCTCAAAGTGGCAAGGACTTTTATGCTTGTTTCAGTGACCTCCATCTTTCAAAGAAAATGAGAAATATCGTAGGTTGTTTTAAAACCTTAATGAGGACCGATCGTGCCTGTTCCAGTAATTATATAATGGCTTTGGTTTGCCCAAGTACGCTTTCTTCTTTCATATAGATTTTGGTGGGGTTTTTTAAAACCTGCATGACACCGCAGGGCCGGTCACGAAAGAACCCCAAATGATGTTAGATAGATAGAAATTAATTTACAGGAAATCTACAAATAGAAATTTCTTTATGAACATGGAGTCTAGATTTTGTGCAGCTACTACTAAATAATGAAATGGTACTATTACTTTTAAAGCCGGTCTGTTTTCAAGGATGCGAGAGTCTGGGTTAGACAATAGCAAAAGTTTGTTTCATTCTAAACTTCGTTTTCTTAAACAATTTACGTACAAATAATCAAATTAGTTTCCTTTAAGAGATATATCATAAATATTGTCATTATCTTAGCGTTATTGAGATGGTGGATGCGAAATACTTCAGTGGATCAATACATTTCTAAGCAATTAAATATAGTGTGAAGCTTATTTTTCCATGAAAAACGAACTGTTTCCTTCAATTTAGACTTTGTTTCCTGATGGGGGAATCGATCAAGAATGACATGGAAAAAAAAGTCTCATTTATAATTATTGCAATCACAGTGTAAAATGGATAATTATATCAGTTCTGAATAAGTCGTTCTTCATGTGACCTATCCGCTCAGTTTTGTTTGAAAGAAATTCTGAAACATATTACACACATCTGCGAAAGTATGATAAAATAATCATATATATATATATATATATATATATATATATATATATAGTTACCAGGTTACTGGATAAAATCAGGGACGCATATACTATATACGTCCCTGATAAAATTAAACCAGTAACGTTAGTGGAGAGAAAATAGTTTGGTCATATTATAAATGAAATGGGGGTTAAAGTCAGGACTAAAATCTAGTTTCATATTTTAAAATACCGAGTGAAAACTAATTCCGAATAACATGCGTAAGATTTAACATTAATTTAAGGCGCCATTTTTAAATGGTGGCGATGATTTTGTAAACACTAAAACAGCCCATGTTATTTTAGCCAACTTTATGACATGACAATGAATACATGGATTGTGCAAAATGAATTGTATCGAGTAGGTTTCTGCATCATATATATTTAACTATGCCTATAATTTGAACTAAACAAAACCAGGTTGCATACTTCATAAGTTCATTGCAGTTATATCATGTATATGCTGGCTATCTTCTATTAGTTTATGAACACAATATTTTTCATTTATGTTTCTGTAGTATATATTTATGTTTCTTCAAAATGAAACCCGGCCTGGACAATTGATCGCCACAGGAAGGTCGCAAAGGAATATTTTCTTCTATGACAAACACTCGAAACAAATCAGACACATTATCAGAGCATGAACAATGGTGCTGTTACATAAGTAGTGTAGAAATTTTAAATTGACTTTAATACTGGTGGTGAAAAGTCAAGCCTCAACCGGGACTCGATCCCAGGGCATCTGGCAGACAATGTTATTCTGAGTTATCTTTATTAAAAAACTAAATGTTGGCTCCTCACTCAGGGATCAACAACTGACAAGCTATAGATATGCAAAACACAAATAGTACTTAATATATAACTGTATAAGCTACATATACTACTGAACACATGTGCAAACTATAATCCCCATACATCTTAGGGATAAGAAATAAAAGATGTTACTACAATTTTTTTATGAATAGTCCCTGAAGTATGTTACATTTTTAAATTGATGGTGGAAAGTCATGCAATTCTCAACTGGGATTCAAACCAGGGATGTATATACTATATATAGTATATATGTCCTTGCTCGAACCAGAGACATGTTATTTATGTCTCTGCTCGAACACAGGGCTTCTGGCATACTGTGCCAGCACTCTAACCACTGAACTAACTACTGAGACCTAATATATTAACCAGCTGTTGACTGACATTTGCATGTCTGTTAACTTGGTGACATATTCCGCCCCCCTCTGTGTAGAAATTTATTCTCAAATTTATGAGAAGAATTTTATGATGTAAGGATATTCATTCTCAAATTTTCATGTAGAATTCTATGATGTAACGAAATGCTATAAGGCATATGCCAAAACCAAAAACCACTGTCATTGCCAAGGAACATGCATGTTCCTTGGGAATGACGGTGGTTTTTGAATGTTTGGTGCCTTGATTGAACATGTGGTGATGAAAAGTCAAGTCTTAATTAACTGGGACTTGAACTTGCATAGGACCTCTGGTGTACTGTGATAGCGCTCTAAACAGTAAGCTACTGAGACCCGATATATTGACTTACAGTCACACACCTGTTAACTTGTTGACAATTTAATCTTAGAGGAGTAAGGATTGAAAAATGTAGATTTTGTTATAATTTTATCACAATACAATCGATTTCGGTGTACAGTTAATGAAGCCAAACTGAGGAGGTGTACAAATGGATGCTTTCTCTTATAGTAAGGCTGCCAAAAGTTAATTCTATACGTTTAACGTCACCTTTAAAACACCAAACCTACAAGGGAGGGCGATAAAATTAAAACAAACAAAATTTTCAAACAATGATTTTTAATCATTTATATTAATACAAATGCAGTGAGCGCATTCAAGCTTAATGTAAACTAACTGTTTAATGATCTTTCTTATCAACAATCCCATTAAGTATCGATGTATAATTAATAATGTGCCCTAAACATTTTGTATTTCTACAGATTGCAGTATTTCAGTTGCGAAAAATAAAATCAAAGTGGAAAAAATAAAACTGAAAATTGTTTTAAAAAAAAAAACAATTTCTCCAAAACCTACGCACGCGGGTAACGTTAAACATAGAATTGACTTTGGACAGCCTTAAGACTTTTGATTAAATAAACACCCCCCCTCCAGCAATGGCATGGGCACAAAGAGAGTTTAGAGATTCATATGCTAAATGTAATAGTAAAATGAATACAAAATTTAAAATGGACTTGAGCTTGCAAACTATTAAGGTGACTGATGAGGCCTATGGGGCTTTAGTTTGTTTAAATTGTAATTTTGTCACAGCTTGGTTGAAGATCAATCAATCTCTTTATTCAAATCAACATCAGCACGTGATATTTGTTTATGTGAATAAAATAGGCTGATTTAAGGCAAAAACTTGAAATGATTGCAAAACATTAAGTATGAATATCTTTTACTTATACATGCTATTATTTAGGGGAAGTCTAGTGGCTACTGCCGCTGGTATTCAATTTATTAGTAATTAAATACATAAAGATTCGTAAGAATGATTTTTTATTTTAAAGCTGCTATATCTAATATTTTATGTACAATCAAACTACATGTAAATTTTATTATTGAATTGTCATCTTTTCAGCAATCTGTGTTCAAATATTAAACCACAAAAATATTTTCCCTTCAGGGACTGGTAATTTGTCCACTGTTGTACGCTTGAGTGGCCTGGAAGGTTTGATCCCCTGATAATTGGTTTTGTATCGATTGAAATATTTTGGAAGCTTTCAACTTTGCTCAGGTGGTAATTGTAATTCACCAGGTATATCTGCATATACGGTACCTGAGATGAAATATATGACCAGACCCACTCAGGTGTAAGTTTGTATTAAAGCTAAGCACTTTAAGGAGAAAAACAAACAAAAAGAAAAGGAATTTACATATGCTAGCATATACACATAAATTAAGGCTTTTGAGTTATTGTTGAATTTCATGCTTGATTGATGGGTCTTTGAGAGGTTTAGTAAGTTCTATACATGTACATATATACAGTATGTATTTTTCTATCATCATTGAAAGGATCAATGCTAATCTGTGTGGCACAGCAGGATAATTATACACTGAGGTATTGTACACTACAAGATCATGTCACAAATCTGAATTCAATTTCAACAGCTGCATCCAAGCATTTCAAACAAATGAAGGCTTTTGTGTACATTTATTTAAGTATTTTAAAAAGCTAAGGTGTTTATGGTATTTATTATTTCTTGCCCTGTAGCAGTCAATTGAGACAGAAAAAAATATCAACACTTTTCAATTCTTTTGGCTGCCTTGTAAATATCATTTCTCTTGTTGATAATTTGGTTAAGTTTGATTTTATTTGTTTTGAAATGAAAAATGGTTTTTCTTTGCATTAAAAATATGTATGTTTATTTTACCTCAGATCTTAAGAGATGGCACCTGGTAAGAGAGGGCCGTAAGGAAACAACAGCTGAGCCCGGGCATCTACCTTCATTTGGACTACGTTGGCATCAGGTGAGTTTGTTCGTCACACTATTGAGTGGTTCAGTTATTTCATGAACCAGGCCTTTGAAGCCAAGCAAGCACATGTTGGTGTATTGATGTTGGGGGCAGTAATGAAGGCCTGCCCAGGCTTTGTACATTGTAGTAAGGTTGGTGACATTTATAGCTTTCTTGGCAAGGTCTATGGTAACCTATGCATCGGACAATGAGTGGATTTGTAGATAGGTAATAGGAACACATATATTGACAGCAGGTATACAGCTGACTACAAATAAACCTCAGAATTTTGGCTTGTTTATGTGTAGTTGTTGACCAGGCATTGTATGGCTATAACTACAAGGGAAGCTGGAACTGAATTTCTAAAGTATGTAAATGAAATTTTTTTTTCTAATTAGTTATTCTAAGGTTTAGGAATTATTTGACATCTTCTAGATATCTAATTATTAAAAACTGATTTATTTAAAGCAGCAAGTATTTGGTTTCTAATTAACTGAATATCTTTACGTGAATTTTTAATGATTTCTCGTGCTTGATGGAGTCATTAAGATGAAGGAGATGTTTCTGGTTCATTTAAGGAGGCCGACTTTAGTTTTCATTGGGCATGTTTTTGCGCAGTCCAGTAAAACACAGTGTTGTTATACCTTTTATGAAATTTTTTTGATGCCATTTATTAAATTGAACACAATAAACAAAATACCGATAAAAAAATGTTTAGATATTTTAAGGAAATTTTATTTTTTTAACAATTTTGCCGTTGTATGGTAGGTGAGCGTCCCCATTGTGCTTTTATGACGTTATGATTAAATGAAGCTTTATAGGAGTACTTTATAAGAAATAACATAAAAGAAAAATAAAAAGTATACGTCTTTGAAATTTTATACACAGAAAAGTGTTATCCTCGGGGTAATATTTCTTAGTTTTGGAATGAATCCATTGTACCAATCTACATTTGTAATACTTCAAATATAAAGCAAACTTTGGTGCATTTTGATATTTTGAGATGGCCCCCACTAAAAACCAGACGGTAGAATTTAGTATTTTTACTTATGAGGTAGAAAATGATATTACTAATCACATATCACAATTTGAGGAAAATCTCTAATGTAGTATTTTTTTAATCAGCTTCAAATTGCGGAAAATAACAATTTCCTATGAGGTTTTTGATGTTGGCAAATCATGAGTCTCTATTCAAAGGTCACCTCTGTTAAGAGGTCACTTTGGGTGCCTCCCGCAGGTGACTGCTTAATACAAGTTTGACTGTATATTCCTATAGTAAATGTAGCTGTATTTTGAGATGGCCCCTAAAACGAACCAGATGGTAGATTTTCTTAAAACTTCGCAAATAAATTAGAGTTGGTTTAAATTACAAATGGTAAAAAAATAAAAAGTTTTGCTAGTGTAGTTTTTCCGCAAAAAAACCCAAATCGGTCTCTTTTAGATGTCTTTACTGGTGTTTTCTACTATTAACTGAGCGAATTAAAAGCTTCCCGTTATATTGATTAAGTCAAGGAGAGGGTTTATATATATCATCTCTAGATAATAGAGGCAGCCATATACAAGAAAAATTACCCTACCTTTTGCTTAATTTCTTGTAGGTATGCTTTTTTTAAGTAAATAAAGCCCAAAACAAAACTAGAAGTAATGCTTTGAACAACATACAGTCATGTAAAAACTAGCCTAAACTTCAATAGTATGATTTATATGTGTGAACATATTTTTTATTTTTTTTTTATATGAAACAATTCAAAACAGCTGTCACCAACCAGAAATCAATACGAATTTATAATCTGAGACAATACCACTTTGGTAACTTTTATATTGTAATGAGGCAACACATTGTGTTTCAGACTGTGATAGTTTAGAATTATAACCATCAGCTTCTGCCACACTGAAAGTTTTTGACATTACCTCAGATGTAATAATCAAAGGCTCAGGTAATATGATATTTATTTTCAACAAATTTCACAAAATACTGGTTATGCACATTTGTTTAGAGACTGCTAGATGCATATATTTGATTAATTAGTTTCACAAGCTGACCTTAGTCTGTCTGTACAAATAATATGATCAGCAAACATGTATATGTAAGGGTATGAGGGTTTTTGAAATGTTGTATACATGTACAGATCCAGTAAATTTTTTCCAGAGAGGTTTGAGGGGTCATTTTGTTTGGGCGGGGGGGGGGGGGGGGGTCCAAGGCCTATTTTTGGTAATTTTACTATGTGAATTTAATAAGACTTAGTTTGAATTTTCCAGGGGGGCCTGGTCTGGGCCCTCCCTCCGTCTCTGATCTGTTCATGGTATAGATACTGACTGGTACTCATATTGTATACGTACTACAGTTGTATTAATGAGAGTAGGTTATCATATGAATTCAACCTGTGTACATCTAGTACATTCACTGATCAGATCTATGATGTTACTGCATATCTCAGCACTTGAATAAAGAAAAGTCTGCTTACATTAAAAAAATAACAACAGAAAGAATTCTAGAATTGTTCTTTTACTGCATTACATGGAAAAGTAAATTAATCATATATTGTAATGTCCTGATTTAACCTTATTGATGAAAATGCAAAACGATGGCATTTATTAATGCCCAGAATGTAAGAATTAAATGTACATGTTCTTTTAAAAGATTATACATCAGGGAACATTACTCTTCTCAGTTGTTTATAAACAAATTTCATGACACATTCAACAAAGTTTAAGGTATTTCCATATGAATACTTATGATAGGTGTTATTCTATTACATTCAACAGCTACAGAAGGGAATAAGTGCTCTCTGCCTATGCCTTGTATGAGACATTATCTTCTTTTCTTACAAATGCATGACTTAAGAGGCACAATAGATAAGAACTTAACATGGGACTGTGTTATTGCAATCTTATGTAACTTATCACTCTATATCAGTCCAAGTCAATTGACACAATTAAAATACAGGTAACTGTGACCAGGTACGTAAATGCAGGACTAGAATTGTCCCCAGGTAAATTTAGAGTATAGATTAAATGTCATTGATAGGGATTAACATTACAAAATGTAGTTTTTATGTGTGGTTGTTCGAAATTCATCTCTCCTGTTACAAAAAGGTGGGTAATTTTTCTCTATTTTTGATGATTAATTAAGGAAATGAGAGTTTGCTACGTAGAAATTTGCCATTTAAATAAAAATCCATGCATTTATAAATGGAAATGCAATACGTTGGGCCCTGATTTGATGAAATTTTGCATGAGAATTTCATTTTGACTGATTGTATTTTTATTTGCCTGTAATTTTAGGTGGATGTGTACAGGATTGGGGGAGTGTTGACAACTAAAGGTAAGACAAAGTAAACAAAGTACTGATTTTAACTGTCAGGTAGTTCATGATATGATAAACTAGAGCAGTTTAGATAGAGAGAAAATGTACATGAAGCTTATATGTACATCATTAGAATAGCCTGTAGGTATTTTACTGTTATATCTCCCAGACAATCAATCTTAATGATATTTTACTGAAAAACCTTTGAAAAGAGTCGATAAAAATGTGCTGAAATGGGATACAATTTTGCATTGGATATATTGGGGAGTATGTATATGGAGGAGGGTGTATATTGATGATGCTGACCTCTTTTGAGTGTATATCATGTCCGTGGATGTAATGAATGTGATTATACCAACAGGAAAACATGCATTGACTTGGAGAAACCAGGTTATATAAAACTTGGAAAATTTGAATTCTGCATTCTACATGTATTCTGTATTCTAACATTGGCTTTTTTTTTCAATTTTCATATCAGTCCTTAGGACTTTAACATAGAGTTTTATCTGGTTATAAAATCTTTGATTCAGTGCTGTTTGTTAGAGTCACAGAGTTGACAAAGAAATATACCTTATTACATGTACATGTTTATCATTGTCATATAAGTCATATATAGCAGATTAATCTGCGAAAGTGGTATAAATTGATCCAGTCAATTTTTTCCAACCCAAAATGTAAGATAATCTCCTTAATTTGATGTGGCAAATGTATTGATTAAATGAGCTTAATGTACACTTTGGTTGTTCATTCTACTCGATAGCTTGTTCAAAGTCAGCTGTTGTTGTCTGACAAAACTGCAAACTTAACAGTGTTATCCGCTCCAATCACATTATTTATAAAGTTTTTTGAGGAAGTAAATTCACAGGTTTTGTGAATTGATCTTTCGTGAAAATCAATACTTTGAAC
The DNA here is from genome assembly GCA_016163765.1 of Magallana hongkongensis. Classification (NCBI taxonomy): domain Eukaryota; kingdom Metazoa; phylum Mollusca; class Bivalvia; order Ostreida; family Ostreidae; genus Magallana; species Magallana hongkongensis. Next base: position 11,589,948 of record WFKH01011801.1, read on the forward strand.
TGATAACCAATCCTCAGCCCTTCACTCTAGCTCTGCATGATGACATAATATGAAGGGGGACCCCATAAATCTGATATCACCACCTCTATATTGTGAAATTTTCTGTCAAATCGAGAGTGTTCATGTTCAAGGATTGACTGCGTAGCAACCTAAGCAAGTAAACTTTCTCTATTTTATGTTTGGTCCAGTTTTCTTTGATTTCGCATGCATGATCACATTCTGTATCTTTAAAAGAAATAAATGTGTTTTTTTCATTGTTTTTTGCTAATTAGAATTACCCTTGGTGAGAAAAACTCAATAAATGTGTAAATAATTTACCCTTCGTAATCCATAATGTTTTCTTTAATGTAACAATAACATTTAGTTTTCCAAGAAAGAAGTCTTTCATGGACAATTGACATAATTTATTGATACAAGATAGACATGTTTTGATAAGTTAATGGGTCGGTGTCTCATATTCTAGAAAAATATTCTTACAAATCAAATATGCATCCACCAACTGCAAGCTAATTGCTGATTTTTGAATGATCAAAATAAGTGTTAGAGGTTGATTGGGTTTATTATAGAGTCTATCATTATGATGATATTCAACATCCATGTACTTTTTATATGCATATTCTAATGAATACATATATACTATTTGTATTTATATGTTGCAATTCATGAAATTGTTTGTGTTTCTGTTGTGTATATTAGTTTATTCCTCTATCATCAAGCAAGGTGACTCAGATTTCTCAGAAATATTATCTAAGACCTGTGGATACATATGCACTGTATAGGCCCATATTTAAACAAAACGCATTAGCTGCTAAAGAATGAGCTTGCTGGGAAGGGATAAGTGATAAAAATCCAAGTATTAGTTCAGGCAGTATTTATTATTTGTCTTAATGTATTTAATATTTTTTGACGTCATGAATTCAACTCAAATTAAAAATGGAATAGATTGGTAAAGGTTGAATTTTTAAGATTACTGGTAGCTTTGATCTAGATTATGCAGTATTTCATCGTTTCATGATTTATCCAGTTTAGTGGTAATCATGGTAATGCAGATTCTTTAGTTCTGTTGAAGTCAGTTGATAGTATTACAGTGCAGATGCAGTGTCAGTATTAATGGGTTAAGTTGATGTATCATCTACATGAACATTTATTTCTCTTCCTTTGTTATACCGTAAATTCCTAAATAAAATCGAGTATTAAATCACTATAATCACCCTTTGCAGATTTTCCCTTTTATTTTTCTAATCTTTGTATTCTATATGAAATTAAAATAAAAAGTTCTCACTTGAGGTTTTCTATTCTTGCTATTTAACACAAAATGGCGGAATGAAGTACTTGCATAAAATAAGGAATTTACAGTGCAAAATATAATTCATCTATACTTTGTGCATCAAGGAAAAAAAAAATTTATTCATATTTAGAATTCTATGAAAACCATGGATCACATGGAGGACAGCCCTTCAGCTGAGGAGATGGAGGTCTTGGCTAAACAGAAATCTCATGAGCTGTTTGCCCTTTGTGACACAGAGGAGAAGGGCTTCATCACCAAGCGAGACATGCAGAGACTGCAGACTGAAATCGGCCTGGACCCCGAGCAACTGGAAGCGGTGTTTGATTCACTGGATGATGATAAAAATGGATACCTGACTCTGGAGGAATTCACATCAGGGTTTGGTAAGCATTATGATCTGGTTGAATATTTCTGTATTATATACAAATATGAGGGCTCAAACCTGACACTAGCTTGCTTTTATGAACACCCAGCTGTCCGTTATAAGATTTTTCAGGAAAGTATACTTGTACAATGAAGTAAATAATAAATAAATTCGGAATATCTATAGTTTTTATACATATGGAATAAAATGTTTAAATTGTGCAGTAATGTTTTTTTTTTTCTTTTTGATAACCGCCATTATACAATAATTAATATTACTAGCATAATGAACTTTACAGTCAAAGCTTCAGGAGTTATCTTTCTTTGTCAAACCAGGTTTTTTTTCCATTTGTAAACAGGAAGTTATCTGGGAATAGCTCCTGCTCCTGATGACAACAGCCTGAACATGAGCGGTGGGGACAACTACGAGGAGGACATGATGGACAAGGCTGAGGAGGAGGAGAAGCAGTTCAACAACATGATGGAGAGCATCGGGGCGGACAGGGTTATTGATGAGTAAGTGAACTCTTATATATACATATATATAAGTAGCCTGACAAGTAGCCATGTCCTGTTCATTACAGACCCACTGCAACAGGGCATGCCATGGTGGAAACAATGATATTGCATAGTTCGCTTTCTGCATGTATTTCATGGTTTTTTTTCACTTAAAAATTGCATAAATTATATTAGCTTATATTAGCTGTCATGGGTGGAGACTGTATCTTAGTGGTAACTTAACTTTTTAGCACTAATTTAGTAAAGTTAGTACGCCATGTACCCCAAACTTTCACTTGATTTTCTCCTCCCGAAAATCGACTTGCAGGCCAACATATATGGTGTATTTACAATGTACAACTGGTATTTTTTAAATAGCCAACATTACATGCATTTTGATTTTTTGCACTGCAGTCGAGCCACAGTGAAAACCCTGTGGATGAAGATCAGACATGATGAGCCAGAACTGATGTCAAACTTTGAGGACTTCCTCTACAAGATATCCAATGATATCCAGAGGGCCAGGGGAGATTTTGAGTCATTGGAGGCCGCTCTCAAAAGGTAAGATGCATATATGTATCTTGTATTCAGATTTATATATCTGAAACAAAGAGGTTAAAAGTGATAAATACGGGGCTCTCATTCATATGTAAGCCTTTCCTTTTGAATTTTACTGATTATGAATCACTGGTACAGGAATAAAAATTTGATGCAAGATTTTATGGAAATAAGTGTATTGTCATAGGCTCTATGTTTTTAAAAAAAACTTGTAAGATTACATCATATTATATTTTCTATTATCTTTAGAAATAGAACATTAGAACAATCCTATGAAAAGTGAATAATTTTATTTTGTTTAGTATGAACTTTAAGATTGTAAGTTGAATTTCACAGTCATGGTTTTTAACAGTTTATTCTTTTAATTAAAATTTACTTCAGAAGATTTGTTTTGGTAATACTAGAGGTAGTTGCATAGTGATTTTTTTTTCGGGGGGGGGGGGGGGGGGGGG
>WFKH01011801.1:11596083-11613868 GCA_016163765.1 Magallana hongkongensis
CCCCGGGGGTAGGGTGGGGCCACAATGGGGGGTTGAATTTTTACATATGAATATATAGAGTAAATCTTTAAAAATCTTCTTCTCAGAAACAAATCAGCCAGGAAAGCTGAAACTTGTGTGGAATCATCCTCAGGTAGTGTAGATTCAAAGTTGTAAAAATTGTGATCCCCAAGGTAGGGTGAGGCCACAATTGGGGGTCGAATTTTTACATAGGAATATATAGAGTAAATCTTTAAAAATCTTCTTCTCAAGAACCATTTGGCCAGGAAAGCTGAAACTTGTGTGGAAGCATCCTCACGTAGTGTAGATTCAAAGTTGTGAAAATCACGACCACCTGGGTAGGGTGGGGCCAAAATGGGGGGGGGGGGCGAATTTTTACATAGGAATATATAGAGTTAATCTTGAAAAATCTTCTTCTCAGAAACTAATCAGCCAGGAAAACTGAAACTTGTGTGGAAGCATCCTCTGGTAGTGTAGATTCAAAGTTGTGAAAATCATGACCCCCGGGGGTAGGGTGGGGTCACAATGGGTGGTTGAATTTCTACATAGGAAATTATAGAGTAAATCTTTAAAAATCTTCTTCTCAGAAACTAATCAGCCAGGTGATTCTTTAAAATTGTTTAGACTTTGGCCCTTTGATGATTCTTGGGCCTCACAAGGGGTTCAGAGTTTGATGTAGGTTTATATCCCATAGATAAACAATTGTTTAGGATCTTTTTGAGAACTGCAATGGTCAACATGTGTTATGACTATAAAATCATCCTGTTAGAAAAGGGACTAATGATAATAAAAATAAGAATATCCAGGGGGAAAAATGGATTTTCATTTATACAGGATCTACATGTATTATACTACATTGTCCAGATAGTTTGTATTATGACTCCATTAAGCTGATTTCATCATACCTATTGTTCCTCAGGTGAGCGATGTGGCCCATGGGCCTCTTGTTTTTTCTTTTTACAAACATGAAAATGACTGATGTAAAGAGCATTAATGTTTACACATTAATTTCATATTTATTGAAAAACAGATGTTCAAAGTCATAACATATAAACTGCCTTTTCATGTTATATGAGATTAATTTAGTATTTGAATGAATATACATCTACAAGTACTTGTGGAGCTAGATGTGTGTTCTGAATTGTTAAATAAACGACACGTTCATAAAAAGGATTTGTAACAAATATTAAACAGTGTCACTTCCTTACTGACTTTCACCATTTGTCAAGTAATTCACTGTCATATGTAATTATTCCTCAGTGCTTAAAAAATACACTGAGTGATATACAAAAATGTATTAGTTAAAAAAGCTACAAATTTTTTACATCTGTGTACCTGGACTATGCAAAATTAATGACATAATACACATTGAATTTGTGGATTCCATTAGACTAAGTTACACATACTTGTAGACATATTGGTATGTGTTCAAATGCTTAAACCCTACATGCGCGGATCCATAGAATTTTTTCAGGAGGGGGGTCTAAGGGATATTTGAGTTTTCCAAGGGGGGGGGGGGGTGGGAGTGGGGGTCGGGACCGCTCCCTCTTCTAGATCCCCACATGCCCTATTTGGTTGCTTTTGAACTGTAGCTATATGGAAAAAATTGGGTTGACAGAGCTGCAGTTCTGCAGGTAGCTTAATATTTGTATAAAGTTTGCACCAGATACAGAATATATTACCTGTGAAATGACCACCCTCGCTCCCCTTCAAGAAACCCCAAAGTCAATAACAGTCATACAAAAAGTGAGTAAAATCAACACCCCCACCTAAACGTAGAAGTACCTCTAAACTTTTTATTTATTTTTAACCAGGTTTTCCAAAGGAAAAATCTGGTTATTGAAATGGTAAAAATGGCGGGTGGGCCAGTGGGCGGGCGGCTGCCAAAAGGGGTACCCCTATTGTACGGATAACTCCTCTTACAGTTTTCAAGATAGGAAGTTGTTGGTTTTGCAGATCAATTGAACATATAGCAGAGATGTGCATAATTCTTGGATTTTGATTTTTGATAATTTATGAAAAAAATAAAAGCTGTTGTCATTTTTTCCCATAATATTGCCTATTATCCCTATTGTACGGATAACTCCTCTTTCAGTTTTCAAGATAGGAAGTTGTTGTTTTACAAATCAATTGTACATATAGCAGAGATGTGCATATTACCATGATTACTTGGATTTGATTTTTGATAATTTAAAAAAAAAATACCACCTGTTAAACTTAGTTATTTTTTGGCAAAATATTGCATATAGAGTACCCCATTTTTCTGTATAGGTAGTGTTTATCAATTCAGGGTTGACAAATGGATTATGGATTCTGTTCACACAAAAGAAAACCCGGTTTGCTGTCACATTGACAGCTTTTCTCTTGTTTTGTTTTTTGGAAAGGGGGGGGGATGGAAATGGATACCTGAAAGTTGCTGTTACCTTACAAAATAGGTAACAAGTACAAGGTCATGACAACCTGTCATAAACCTGACTGTTTTAGGGTGTTACTGACAACAAACTTAATACACTGATAAGGAGGTCTCCAAGGCTAAATGGAAAACTTCTCTTTATTGATTTTTAAGACGATATATATAACTTTCTAAAGAGGCAGGTCTATTTAGCATTTCTAATGCTCAGGGAGATAGCTTGGTGTTTAGGATTTTTAAAACCCAATTTGGCAAAGGTGAAGTATCACAATTTTATTTCAACACATTTTTAATTTTTGAAGACATTTCTTCTTATTAGTTATCCAAAGATATATAAATTTACATGTATAAATGTAAAGCTACTTTTAGATGGGTTCTTTTATTCATTGATTTAGTGTTTGGTGTATTGTTCTTAAAATCTATTCTGATTTTGCTGAATTGAATGGCTGTCATTAATATGTCTGAGATTTTCCACCCTATTCTAGGTTGAAGAATCAAATTGTACAGAAAAATTAATTAATCTTGACGATATACTCTAAGTATTTCACTCAATATATAAGAAACATAATACAATACCATATAATATTGATCCCACATAGTCGATGAGATTTAACCATAAAAATTTACAGCGCACCATAAAGTTTAATTGACTTAGCATTTAGTCTAAATTTAGATCTAAGTTTGCCTGCGGTATTGTTAAAACATGGAAAATAATTGTAACAAAAACCCCTAGGGTCATTAAGTTTACTCACGTATTAGAAGGGATGACATAAAATACCATGTTGTAAATCATCTGATTTTGTGAAATATTAACTACTAACAGCTTACTGGTAGTTTGAGTAAAGTGTATAATTTGTAGTTGGATTAAAAGGTATGATTTGTATGCAAGGAAATGACGCTGTTATAGATGTCTGTTAACCAGTGACCCGAATTGACACGGGCTTTTTCTGCTTTTTTTTTTCTCTCCCTGCAGGTAGAGCTAGTCAATTATCTTGTTATTGCTTGACTAACAAATAAGGAAGATTTTGTGTGGCATTTGATAATTGTTGTTGAATAGTAGTGATTATGATGTAAAATTTATTCTAATAGGCTAAACATAGGACAGCTAGTGCATAGGAGATTGTGATAGATAAGCTTTGTGAGGAGAACTATAAAAGTCTGTGATTTGTGTTGAGTAATTATGACTGTCAATTAGCTGGCTCTACATCAACAAGCATTTTGTTTTTTGTCACTTTTTTAGTAAGAACACAGCACACGACCAGGAAATTCAGAAACTTTATGAGGAAATGGAGTACCAGATCAAACAAGAGAAAGAGAGAATTCTGACAGAGGTAAGCTAACAATGACAACTGGTTGGATGGGGTGGAGGGGGGGGGGGGGGTGTAGTTGAGAGTGAGAGAATGAAGCAGGGTATTGGTGGGGCAGGAAGGTTGTTGCAGGTGAAATATCTAATTTAAGCTTACAGTGAGGGTGAGGTAGTTGGGGATAAAATTAGAAGCATCATCTGGGTTGGGGAAGGATGGTACTGGGGTATGATAGAGGTGATAATGAAGGACCTAATGGTGAGAGAGATAAAAGCAGTGGATTGAGAGTATATGCAAACTTAGTAGTATATATGCGATGAATTTCTATCTAACAATCTATGAAATTTGATGATATAAATTGAAAATGACTAAAATGCCATGTAGTCGGTATTGGTGTGGCAAGAACATGCATGTACCGGTATATTAAGGAATCTTTTGCAGCACAGGATCTGGCATTCTAGTTAGAAGATGGGTTAACTTTCCAAAATATTGACACAAGTTTTCAGATTGTATGGATTTATGGGTCTGAAGTATTTTAGGCAGAGTTAATGTATTTTCCATCAAAGAAGACACATAAAATATATTGTACAACATTGGAAAGATAAATGTAAAGCTAGTGGAAAAAATAGACATAGGAAACAAATATATCAAAGGCTGGTGAATTCAATAGGTTTAGCTGTGATTTATTGGGGTCAATGCACCACATCTTTGGGTTGTCAGACATAAATTTAAGAAGACTCCACATTGTTGTATCCTGTATTAGGTCAGCACTCAACATTAATGGTTATACAGCTTGAATATGATGAACAGATGACAAGGTGTTAATCATCTTGCTGAACATGTAGAGTGTAGATCTGGCTGAAGTCAGAGCATGATGTCTATCTGTCCAGGTGAAGGCCCACTCTCTCTCAATTTATGTAGGTGGTCATCCATTATCTTGTGTTACCTGTGCACATGCTCTACAGGTGGACACATATTTAGAGGATAACTTTTACATTTGTGGTGTTACTTTCAAGTTCTACCCATTGCTCTGTTCCTTTTCATTCCTTATTGGTTTAACTTTTGCGATTATGGATTCTGAGGAGGAAGTTTTACCTGGACAGCTATGTTTTAATGAGCTCAAGGTACTCGTGTGAAATTTGGGAAATATTTTGAATTTTCTTAAATTAATAAGGATGAAAATAATACATTGAGATTGAAGATACAAAAGAGCTTTTTATTTTTTAGGAGCAGTTGAAAGAAAGACAGATGAGAGAATCTATGGAAGAGGAATTGAAAGAAAAAGACAGGCAACTTCAGGATCTCCTTGCCAAACACCAGGAGGTATTTAATACAGCTGTTCTACAATTACTTATAGAGCATGGTTCTCATCACTATATCTGTGAAGCAATAAAGATGGTACTTGTACAGAATTGGATGGAATTGTTGTAGCCTTTTAATATTAATAAATTTTCAATTTCTTCAGATATTTTAATCATCTTTCCTAAAATTGTTAGATGTATTGGAGACTAGACTTTACTGACGTATGTGGTAAACTTAGTAGAACTTAGAACAACTAACACAAACAAGTGCACAATCCTATATTAAATGAGTGTTTATCTGTATTCATGTACTTTGTGAGATATGAAAGTAAATTTTAGGGAGAGAATTAAATGGCTACCACAGACCCTTAACAATGGTGTGCTTCTAGCTTTAGAAGGCCAAAATAGATGCCTAAAGAGTTATGTGATACCAGGAGTAAATATTTGTATACATTTTAATATATGGTACCAAAAAAAAAATAAACTGAAATGAATATCATGTACAAGTAATCCCCACCCCTTCATTAGAAAAACCAGTCTTTTTGTGTGTTTTGAAACTTCTAGTACTCTTTAAACACAATTTACAGAGTATTGCAAATCCATAAAATGTCCACAATCTTTATCTATTCAGTATTTATTCTATTATAGGTTTCTTGGATTAACAAAATGCACCAACTCTTGTTATGCATGCCAACTCCTCTCTCTAGCTGTTTTCCTTAAAGTACTGAATTATATGACTGAAAAAATATTTAATTGGAATAACTATCAACACATATTTGAGTTGTTAAAGAAGTCATGTATGGAATGTAGTTTATATGAATTTTTGAAGAATAAGACTTAACATTATTATTAAAATATTCTATTTCCTTCCTCAGATGGAAAAGAGGATGAGTGATTTGAACCAGACAGAGGTGGAAACAAAACTGGAGAATGACAAATTGATGAAGGTGGGTTGAAATATTTCAATTTAAATCTACCGGTATATATAGCTGTGCTTATGATAATGTGGCTTTGGGATGAATATTGAGACTGACATTCATTGATGGTTTTCCAGGAGAAGGAGGCTTTAGAGGAGATGTTACAGCGGTCCCAGGAAAGCCTGGAAGAATCAAAGTCCTACATCGGACAACTGAGATCTCAACAGAAGGACGAGAAGCGTGAGAGAGCAAGGTATGTGCAGGCAGTCTACAAGTTTGTTACTCGAATTGTTACACAGAGATGATACAAATACAGTCATATAATCCTAGATGCATTACCAATCAAAGTAATGTTAAGAGTATTGATGTTGTAGTGATCAGTCGCATTGAAACCAAAAGGGAAATAATTTTTTGTGCCTGGATGGATTTTTTTCTCATACTAGGTAATATTATAGTATATCTTTGTTAAGTATTACATCTTTCGTTTATTTAACAGAGCAGCTTTGCGTTTAACAGAAAATATTGCATTGGAGAGAGAAAGTCTGGTCAAACAACTTGATTTATTGAGGTAGGTATCTAAACCTTCATCTCTAGATGAGGAGTTTCACATTTTGAATTTTGCTTCACCAAAAGTCTATAACCACTCTGATTTGTATAATTTTTTTATTCAACAGAGATGTCAACAAGAAGCTTCGTGATGACAAGGATGAGGCAGAAACAAGGCGGGTACATATAAGCTTTTATTTAGATCTCCTCCAACGTATAAGCAACTCTTTGCATCAAATGACACGATCTTATTTTCTCTTTCATGTCTTTTGTATGATCTATCTAATCATTGGATAGGACAGAAGCACTGTATGCAAATAATATTGCATACCATCTAGGTCCAAAACAAAAATTTGCAGACTCTAATCTATGACTTCAGTTGATCACTGATTTTAACTACATGCATGTTGAAGTATCCAACATTTGGTAAAGTTTGGAACATCAATTTTTAAAATTGAAGTACTAAGAACTTTATTTTGGAGAAAAATCTTTGAAGAAATGCACTAAGTCATGTGTTTATTGAAACCTGAATTCTGCATATTTGTTTAAGAAATCAATTGTATATGGAAACTCTCTGCATATGGTATAACTACATGATAAATCATAGTTGTATTTTGATCATAAAACATGTAATGATAAAGTTATTTGTTGATATCAAAAACCAGGAAGGCTTGAAAATAGGTTGATTTTGAAGTAATTGTTTATGAACATTCAAAGTTCAGGATTTGTCAGTACAGTGAATATGGTAGAAATTTGATGACAGTTTGTCATTTTGTCAGTTTGCTGTCAGTGAGACGGACAGTTCAGATGATTTACACCAGGTAAACAAACAGACAAACAAACACCAGTGGAATGACTTTGAATTTGATTTACATTCTTTTTTGTAGTTCTTATCCAAGTTCCTTATTTCACAGTTATTTGCTTCATTTTACTAGATTTTATTGCATGGCAGGCAGCTAATTGAGTAAGATGAAATTAATGAATTGATTTCATATTGCATGGTGCTACTAGCAATGCCTCTGGCCAAATAAAGATAGTGAGGAAGATTTTATGGCATTAAATTCACTTTTTTGTTTTTTAATCCTGCATGTTAGTAACCAATGAAGTCAGTTGACTATTGTTGCACAAGTTTTTAAAATAAAATCATCTTGAACAAATATGATTTGTTGAAATGCATTAAATGCGTAGTTTTACATGAAATTTTGTACTACCTGTAGAGGAAATCTAGTGGGGTGTTAGAAATGACTTCCTATTGTTATCACAGATTGATGATTTAGGTAGATTGATATTCATATTAAAAGTACAGAATATGTTAAATGGTTTTCTTTTTTTCATTCTTAATAGATTTTAAATTGTTAGTGAAGGTGTTCTTAAACTATGAAATAATGGAAATACATTTGTGAACTGTTACAGATTTTGGAGTCAGAAGCAAATGCAAAGAGGCAGTGCTTCCGGAACCAGGATCCAGCCAAACGGGGCTCCATTATCGGAAACTACTTCCCTCCAAGCAGGTACTGTATACCTACTGGTGTACCAATAACAAACTGATATTTCTATGAAATAAATTGGGTACTTTTATCATTGCTTTTGTAGTGAGGCATTAAATTTTATGTAGATGTGGAACTTCTAAAGCAAATACATGCACTTGTACCTAGAAATTTTCACATTTTTTTTTACCCCATTAACCTTCATTGTATGGGAACAAATTTAAAATGGGGTGAAACATGTTCTAAGAATTTAGAGTGAAAATGATATGGATTGAAGATAACAATGTACTATACAGTTGAATTATTGAGAATTATTGTTTTACACAGAGGTAGAATGGACTCCACCCAAGAATCCATCTCGGAGTTTTCGAACGACGAGGATTTAGAAGAATCTCCACCTCATCGTCACTCACTTCATGACATCACTGACATCACTGATGACATAGAATGCGATGATGAGGTCATATCACATCAACACGCACAGTCACTAGATCATGTAGATAGTCATTATGGGATAGAGACACAGAGGTCAGAAGTTAAGGACGGCCACAACTTGGATCAGACAACAAGCAGCGATGGAGAAATCAATGTTAGAAATACCAGGTACCTACAGCTTATAAAATATCCACATATGGGGTACTTCGAGGGGGAAGATTCCATGGGTTTATATTAAATTTTGTTTGAAAAATATGTTGCATCTTTATTTTCCTTGGTTAAATTGTGATACAATTTTAACAGATCAAAAAAAGAAGAGGTTAATTTCTAAACTGTTTTAGGAAGAAAAAGAAATTGTCCAATTATCCTCCTCCAGAGAAAGTTGGAAAATTTTACTATTTCATTTCACCCTCTGTCACTTTACTGAGGGAGTATAAAGGAATAATCCTTCATTGTCAAAGAAAATGTGAATATATTAGACACATTTTCCTTACCTTTGATTATTTAATATATCTGGTTTAAAAATATTTAGAGAAAAATATATAAAATTGATCATGTATATTATCAACTTAAATGTAGCAGATCTTTAATTATAAATTCTTGGTACTTGTTACTTACTGTATCTTCATCGCTCTAACAAATACATTATGTTTTTTGACAATAGAGAAAGGCACAAGCAGCACAAACGACAGAGAAAGAAAGCTCACAAAGCAACAGTCGATGAGAACAGGTAACTTTTGTATGCATGGGTATGAGGATATGGATTTGAAGTGGATCACATTAACATCTAACTTTTAACAGCCGAAATATTACCCCAAACGAGGGTTTGAGGGGAATTATTAAGATGAGAATTAATTAGAAATGAGGGTTTTAGGGGAATTATTTAGATGAGAATTAATTAGAATTCATTACTAAGCTTCAAGTTTGACAAAATTATTTTTGGCTAACATTCTGTTTGCAAATTTTCAGATGCTGTCAATCATTGTAATGTAGAAATACATGTCCTAATATCAAGAAAGAAAATAAAATTTTGAAATCAAAATAAGTTTTTGATATAAAAAATGAAAGTATGCACACTCTTAAATGTGTGATGTTAAAAGTTACAAGATTTTTTAGGAAGAAAAAGAATGATAAAATGTGATTGACAGTATTTACGACAGTAATACCATTTTGCTGTAGGCAGTTGAATTCCTGTAGAAACAGAACATTAATTTCACATGGTTTTTGCTTAGTTTGCACAAAACTAGATTCCATGGTGGTGGAAACTGTTTCAGCGAAGATCTGGAGGAGGAAGGGGACAATATTGACCAGCAGGTGGCACCAGCATATGAAAACTTATTGAACGGCGACCAAAGGAGAGAATCTATATTTATGGAAACAATGGAAGATTACATGAGGCGACTGGACAAACATTCACATCAAGAACAAACGCTAGCCCTTAGTGAACAAAAATCAGTAGCAGCACCTGCTTTTAAAACAGAAGTTCTAGAGAGAGGGGGTAGCCGAAAGTGGTCCATGGGTGCTACTAAAAAATCAATGTATGCATTAAAAGCAGTATTGAGAATGTTTTCTTGAAGAGGGACCTGCTATTTTGAAGCCTTATTCAGTCTTTGGGACTTGTATTGCTTAGCCAGATAATGGTGCCTATTACATATGGGTCCGATTCAGTGGGTTGGTTTGTTTACTGGTGGTGGAGGTAGTAGGTTCAATTCCCTGGTCAGCTAGAGAGGTGATTATTTAATGTAGTGAATTTTGCATGGAAACAGTTTTTCTTTTTAATAACATCCTTCTAACATCTTTCTAATCCTTTAACTCATTTCATATTTCATTGCACTACCTGTCTGAATGCTATATTTATAACATTTAATGAAGTTGATACATAGAACTAACATTATATTTCAGGGTTGATACTTCACATACTAACACACTGGAAGACAGTAATGACCATTTAGATAGGTATACTAATGATTTGGTTTTCATCGTAGTTTGCTTCATTGTTTTGTTGAATGAATAGATATTCATTTTGATTTATTGCTGGATTTGTTTGAACAACAGAAATGGTATTGTTCCTGAAAGTCCTAGGGGGCAGCCTGTTGGAGAAGACAAGGTACATAACTCTTACTGGTTGAAGGAATGAAAGTTTTTTTTTGAAAATGCCTTCAAATATTTTTATAATTACTGTGTCATAGAAATTTAAAAAAGAACTATATTGTTGTTTGAAATTTAAATGGAGTAAAATCTCTTTATATTGTGATATGGTGAAAGTAAATAAGGAGCTAAAATGACTTTGTTAACAAGCAGTAATTGCCTTTTTTTAAGATTTGGCTAGTACACACAATTTTTTTGTGTACTAACAAGGATTGATGATATTAATTTTTATTTTGAAATGGAAATGTTGTATTGGATTGGTGCAGATTGTCATGTGTTGCAGACATTTCTCTCATTTTGTTAGAGTGTATTGATTATAAAGCTCATAAGATGTTGTCCTTGTGTTGATTGATGTTTGATGATTAACAGACTGATGAGGAAGTGATCCCACCCCCCAGACAGAGGCTGTTTAAGATAGTGTTTGTGGGAGACTCAGGGGTTGGCAAGAGCAGCTTCATACATCGATTCTGTAACGATCAATTCAACCCAACATTCAGTGCTACCATAGGTCAGTGTAAAAACAGAGTTAGTCTGATCAGTAACTTTCCTTTCACTTTAAAAATTTAAATAAAGGAGCTGTAGACGTAATATACATGTTTTCTCCTCATTTTATGATACAATACAAGTAGTGCCAAGCATGTTTACAATTTGCGAAGAACTTATAGCTAAGGAAGCCTGAATTGTTTTGTTTGAACTTTTACAGGTGTAGATTTTCAGGTGAAGAGTATAGTGATGGAGGGACAGGTGATTGTGCTGCAGCTGTGGGACACAGCCGGCCAAGAAAGGTAACTCTGACAGTCCTTTTAAAATTGTTGTCATCTCACTAAATATAAATGTAGGAGTAATTTAAGGTTTTTCCATTTCTTGTTTTTAAACTACAAGTCTTTAATTATTAAACAATCAGATTGAAAAAAATATTTAAATGATTTACTTTGCTTCATTGATCCACCTACAAGTTTGTTAAGCTCAATGCCACGTATAATAAGATCATGTGCTTATTTGAAATTACTTAGGTTTCGAAGTATCACAAAACAGTACTTTCGAAAAGCAGACGGAGTGATTCTGATGTATGATGTTACAACTGAAGCCACCTTTACCAATGTCAGGAACTGGATCACTAGTATCCAGGAGGGGGTGGAAGAAGGAACAGCCTTGGTTCTTGTCGGTAACAAGACAGATTTGATTGAAGAGCAGGATAGAAGAGCAGTTAAAGTCAAGGACGGCAACAAATTAGCTGCTGTAAGTTTCAATTTTAACAGTTATTTCAATTCAACTAAAATATCAATATTAAATGCATTAATTTTTGCATATGTACAGTAATATTTTCATAGGCTGTATATTCACAGGTAGACAGGAAAACAGAAAATAATTTGGAGCTATATGCTCTGTGTATGCATAGATCAAATAAAAATATTTTTCAGGGGATAGCATCATCGGAACCCACAGATTTTCTATCTGTTACATTGTAACAGATAGAAAACCCCTGGGTTCCGACGATGCAGGCATAGATAATTTATGTTGCTACCAATAATATTCGTTTGGTTTATATTCAAGTTTACAAATGCTTTTTTAACAGGAATATGATGCCTCCTTTTTTGAAGTCAGTGCCAAGTCTGGAACAAAAGTAAAGGAGTGTATGGAGTCACTGGCCAGGTGATTATTGCAGCTTTAATTCACATTAGAACAATAACTATAGTATGTGTATTATATTTTAGAATTTTGGTTGAAAGCAGCTTCAACTCAATCAAGTACATTGTTAAACATCATGCTTATATGTTTTGAAATAGGAAATTCAGAAAAGTGCTAAATCAAATCTATGCTAACTTGTTGAATATCTGATTTCCACCAAATATTGTTCACACTTATTATGATAGTTATACAGTATTTATATATTGGATTATCCATTTAATTGACTTATTTAATATAATTATTTAAATTGTTTGTTATATTTTCTTTAAATTTTTTTTATTTTTTATTTTTTATTTTTTTTAGAATTTTAAAGGAAAAAGAGGATGATGAGATTGAGAAAGCTCTTCATTTGGAAGATGGTGTTAAGAAGAAAAAAAGTGGATGCTGTAGTTGATGCCTAAGGAAAGATAAATGATATGACGAATATACTCAATTTATAAAGGAACAAGTCAGCTGCTGTCTTGTGTGGTGCGATTCCAAAGCTTTGGGTGTTTATATTTACCTCACAAACAAGGCAGTCCTGTATTTTGTTTTTTCCTTGCTGCTTCCTATTTTCTTCTGTTGTCCCAAGTTGTTGACATTCTAGCAATTGATTTCTCTGTTTTATTTGTTTATTCCATAATAACTGATCTCCATGGTTATAGAAATCCATTATTATAGTGCAATATTTTAGTTGTTTTTATTTACTGTTTCCATTATGATTTACATCAAGTCTGTGTCTTTTTTATTCAAATACTTACAGAACTATTTTAGAAGGTCTGCATTCACTTGATTTTAAGTATTCTTTTCCAAGAAAGAATATTCCATTTATAGTTGTAGTTGATCATGATTATTTCTTCAAGGAAGAGATACTTTGTTCCAGTGTCCTCTGATTCATGTGATTGTATAGCTGTTGTATTTACATGCATTGTTTTCTAATACTTTTATTTTAAGTGGTGGTCAATGGTTCAATATTGCTAGCATGTATGTTTCATATTGATACATAGGCAGTGTTTTCTGTTTTCTTATATTAAAATACATGTATAACATGCATTTGATGTAGCATTATTGTATGTTACTTGTTGGTTTAGAATATTTAAATTTATTGACTTAATACATGAATAATGTCTCTTTCAGCCCTTTACAGATTTAGCAATATCAACTAAATTTTTAAGTTTCCAAAATTATTTTTTACATGATATTTTAATCTACATGTACACAAATTTTCATTTTGTAGTCTAGCAACACATTGAACAAATACCTAATTTTTAATTTGTTTTAGTTTTGTCAGTTGTAAACCACCATTATCTCTTTTAATAGTAGGGGTAGGGAGTTACCATGTGACATTGTTATACTTTGTTAGAGAAAACAAATTTAGGGTGCTATGATAAATATGGGTTATAATATTTTATTTTGGGTAAAATATTATTTTTATTCCATACGTTTTGTTGCAATTGTTTTTCATGAAAGAATTGTTATGTTTTCATATTTTATATCTGTATTGTGATGTTTCACTGCATTTCATATTGTTTCCTTTAAGGAACAGAATTTTATCGTTTTTGTCATAGAACAGACACATGTATGTTTACACGTATGATGTTTTATCATTTGTGCAATTGTTGCAAGAACATTCTATTACCAGTTCTAGCATTTTTTTTCAAAATTATTCCAATTAAACTATTTTAAGAGCTTTGAATTTCAATTAACTAGGGCTTATTCACTAATATTAAAAAAGTTGAACATTATTTCGCTGGTCCAAACATTGACTGAAAAGTGACGTGTACAAAGTAATATCTCGTAGATTTATTTCAAAAGGGGGAACCTTTGGATCCACGCGTAGGATTTGAGTAATGCGACGTTCGTTACAAGAGGAAGGTTGTCGTAGTTCTTTATAGTTTTTTCTCCCATTCAGTCTTTTATCAGTATAGTGTATAAATCAAACATCCGTCAGAGTTTGTTTGTGGAGACGCAGAGGACTATGGGTAGCATGTTTTTAAACTATTTCACTATATAATCTTCAAATGTCAAATTAAAAGAGAAAATGCAATCTTATAACGAACACTTCCAAACTTGTATTGTAAATATTGGGGGGTTTTCACATTAGTGGTATTAATAGTTGTATATTTTTAATGAGAAAAACAGGAGAGAAACTTGAATTATCTTTTATTCATATGTTCATTCGATGATAATCATCCACATATTAAACATATTATCAAAATAAGTGATAACATGTTTGAAATAACTATGCAATAAATAAAACAAGCATCACTGATATTTCTTGATGACATTAACATTGATAAATAAATATGGTGCTTCTTTGGAATAACAAAACAAATATAAACAAAAAGCCAGTAATGAGTATTTACAACGAATAACGACAATTAAAGAAAATGGTGTACTGGCTTGCACAACAACGCATCAAACATACATGTATGTATTTGATTCCAGTCTGAGTTCACTCTTGGAGGTTCCTGTAATGGGAAATTTGGAACCTGTGAATGTCAATGTGGGGTATTCCGGAATAGTGAAACCTTGTACCCCAATGGTCCTTATCTTTCCTCCAAAATTTCACTCCTAAATCGCTAATATTGTATCCTCCAAAATTTCACTCCTAAATCGCTGATATTGTATCGAACTATGGATCAATGTCAGAAGCATTTCCTGTGCACTATTCCTGGGCCACATTCGTCATACTCTTGTTTGGTGATCCACATTTGTTGGAAAGTGGACAGAGAACCTAGAATAGATCCACCGATCCACACTGAGTATTTCCGCTCTGGCGCGGCGCTGATCTTGACCTTCATTGAACTGGGAGAGACGGTCGTGATCTCCTTGGCTAGTCTGTCCTTGATCCCCGGAAACATGGTGGAGCCCCCAGACAACACGATGTTACTGTACATGTCTCTTCTGATGTCAATGTCACACGCCATGATGGAGTTGTGGATCTGTTCGTGTATTCCGCTCGCTTCTAGACCTGTTAAAAATCATGTTTAATGTCACCTAAGCTGGTTGCAGACTTGATATTTATGTTTTGCCAATATATTAGACACGCTTTAAGTTAGTGTAAAATCAATACACAATTTTTCGCCACGTCATAAAAATTATAAAGAACATTTTATATATATTAATTATGAACAACTTCAGTAATTAATGTAACCTGTAAATGATGGCTGGAACAGCACTTCCGGACAACGGAAACGTTCGTTGCCAATGGTTATCACTTGACCATCGGGAAGTTCGTAAGATTTCTCCAGGGCGGAGGATTGCGCAGAGGCACAGAGTTCTTCTTCAAAATCCATAGCAACGTAACAGAGGTTTTCTTTGATGTCACGGACGATTTCTTGCTCAGCTGAAAAATTAAAACACAATACAGTTAGACATTTGTATTTCCATTAGAATTGTTCAATAGAAATCTTCAATTAATTGATAAAAATACTGAAAACTATGCAGAAATTCTTACAAGAGTTGACGAAATTGTATCCTCGTTCATGAAGAATCCTTTGTAGATACTTTGTCAGATCTCTGCCAGCTAGATCCACTCTCTTAATAGCGTGTGGAAGAGCGTAGCCTGGAAAATATAATCATTGAATATTTACAATTTAATTTGCTATCTACATAAATATTTTGGCACGAAAGTAATAAATTTTGATTCTGATTTACCCTCGTATATAGGGACGATGTGAGACACGCCGTCTCCCGAATCGAACACGATTCCAGTTGTTCTTCCGGCGCCGTACAGGGAGAGGACGGCTTGGATGCTGACGTAGAACCCGGGCACGTTAAACGTCTCGAACATGATCTGTACGTTGACATAAAAGATTTAGGGTTAAATCAATGATATTAAGATCATTTTACTAATATAAATTTACATTTGAAATCAAGTTTTAGATATGTTTGACATTTAAGGTCTCGAACATAATCTGAATATTCTATAATATTAAATCACTTTGTTAAAACAAGTTGGAAATAACATGAATAAAGTAAAAATATACACTCTATAATTTTTTTTTTCTTTTATAGATAAATGTTTACCTGCGTCATTTGTTCCCTGTTGTATTTGGGATTGAGTGGGGCCTCAGTCAGCAGCACTGGGTGGTTCTCGGGAGCCACTCTTAGTTCGTTGTAGAACGTGTGGTGCCAGATCTTCTCCATGTCATCCCAGTTATTGACAATGCCGTGTTCTACTGGGTAATTCAGGGACAGAACTCCCCGGTGGCTCTGGGCCTCGTCTCCAATGTAGCAATCCTTGCCTCCCATTCCCGCCATTACAATCTAAAAATGAAAATTATGTTTAATATAAAATGTACATGTGCACATTTACAAGTATTTAATCTATTTTTATTTGTACGAAAAGCTAGTAAACGAATTTATGCAATAATATCTAGAACTCATAGGAATGTTTTCTTTAGAAAAAAATGAATCTAGCTGACTTTAGATATCAAGACTTATTTTCAAAATGAGCTATTGAATGAAATTGACTCGTCAAGAAAACAGGTGACTTACGTCGTATCTAGGTCGTCCAGTGACGGCGGGAAACACGGCCCGCGGGGCGTCATCTCCGGCAAAGCCCGCCTTGCACATCCCCGACCCATTGTCTATCACAACACAGGCAATGTCGTCCTCAACCAGATTAATAGGCATGATTATTGTTTGGTTTGGTTACCGAAATTTTTTTTCTGAAAGGTATTGAAACTTTGAAATTACTGAGAAATTTGAAGCAAGTAAGTATCAGGGAGGGGGGCTGCCACCCCCTCCCCCTTTCACCCACTTTTTCTCGTAACAAACATTTTTCTTAAATTTGAATTTTGGAGGATCCCCCCCCCCCCCCTTTTGGGCCAGCAAAATTATAAAAATTAACCTTAAAATAGAAGTTTAATGTACTTCCCTAACATCCCCTCCCCCACAGGTTAGGATTTTGAAGAATTGCGAATTTTTTTATTCATTTATTTATTTTTATTTATTTATTTATTTATTTATTTATTTGCCCGTCAAGATTTGGGATAAATCTGCCCCTCCTCCCCCACCCCCACTTTCAAAAACGATGCTACGTGCCTGAGTTTATTTATTTAGAAAATTGAACGGAAATCTACAGGAGTACGTGTTAAACTGCAATTTTAATTGGTCCACAAGACTAAGATAAATGTAAGTTGTTCAGCGAAAAAAAATATAGCACAAGCTGTAAAAATTGAATGTTGGCGACGTTGAATCACATGACTATTTAATTTTTAAAATTATTTCAAAATCTTTTCTTACCTCAGGTTCGCTTTAGTCTTGCAGTTGTTGGTTTGACTGGCATAGAGGTACCGGGCACCCTTATATACTCTACACACTGTGTCATCTCTGAGAACACTGCCAGAAATGGAAACAACCTAATTCACCAGACTCAACCAATTTCCAAACAAGGAGATACCTCCTCCCTTTTACCTTATATGACACAGATCTGGGACTGAGTTTAAATCTAAAAATAGATATTAGGAATCAATACATACATATAAGTATATAGAGGAGCTTTAATACATATACAAATGTGTGTATACTTAGGATGTTTAAAAATAGCAGTCAAATATTG
>WFKH01011801.1:11618868-11649837 GCA_016163765.1 Magallana hongkongensis
AACTCGTTCAATTCCCAAACAAGGAGATGTCTCCTCCCTTTTACCTTATATGACACAAATCTGGGACTGAGTTTAAATCTAAAAATAGATATTATTCGCTTACAACTATCAAGTATACATATGTTTACATACCAAGGTGGTTTAAAATAACCTTTCAATATGAGTCTTTGAGTCACCTTTAATTATTTACAATGAGTGTAAAGTTATATGTACATTAATATTTGTTTTATAAATGATTAGTAATATACTTGTATATAAGCATTCTCTCTCTCTCTCTCTCTCTCTCTCTCTCTCTCATGATGGGGTACATCGACATGGTAAGTAAAACAAAAGCTAAATGTTTACTTGACGTGTTTTGTTGCCATTTGATGCTGTAAGTGCCTAATCAATTTTAGATTGTGGAGTTGTTTTTATCACATACATGTTTATCCATGGAACTAGCTTCTGATCTGTGCCTCTACGGAAAAAAAATCTGGGTTGATTTCTCAAAACTGGCTCGCAACGGGGGAGGGGTTGCGTCTTCTATGGGTTTTTTTTTTTTTAGCATATATTGACCCTTTTCTTTTCTCATATTTATCAGTATTCACATACATGTCAGGGACGTAGCATCAGGGGGGAGGGGGGGGGGGGGGGGGGGGGGATTGAATTTGAAGTTATAGGTAGAGTTCGGTCCCCCCCCCCTTTTTTTTTGCTTGTCAAGATTTTTGGGATGAGTCTGGCCCCCCTACTTTCAAAAACGATGCTACGTGCCTGCATGTAATTATATTAAAGTCGATTTCAAAGCAAACTGGTCCCTCTTAACTTTTATTGTTATTGAAAAGTGTATAATTTTGAGCTTGTCAAGATGTTTCAGGACCCCCCTTCCCCAACACACACACACACACACACACACACACACACACACACACACCTGCAGTGGAAAACAATGCTTCGAGACTGTGAAAATTATGAATAAACCTCGAAAGGTGACGGGAAGGATTTCTGTTTATCTATATTAAAAAATCTTCATTCCAAGCACCTGCGTGTGCATGGTGCCGATGATGTACGTGGTATGATGAAGCCTGATCAAGCGAAATGCCTGCATGTCCATGACGTGATAACCGCGTTTGTTAATTAGAGCTCCCCAACTAAATCAACAAACTATAAAAGTATTTACTTTGATTAAAAAAATTATAAAGAATAATTGATTCATTTTTTGAAAGTTGAAATTACAGGTACTTGCATGTAGTCGTGTTTTTTTTTTTATCTCGTCAAGTAATAAAGAACATGTACGACCCAATGACCATTCTAGGTCTTCTAATAAACATATTGCCAATAGGTATATAACCTAGAAAAGTCTTTTTGCCAGAAAACACAACTTTAAAGAAGGAAATCAAAGATTATCGATAACCTTCACATTCGCAGATTGATGGTAGGCCTATGGTGTGTGACGTATCTAGTCACATGACAAGGCTGTGATAATAGGATTGCAAATGGCCGACCGAACAAAGAGGAAATCGTGACCCAGAAAAAATTGAAATTTTTGCTGGAAAGAAGGTATATTTACGTGTTAAAGCAATTCAGTTATTATATCATGTGTTATGATTAAATTGTATTTATCTTTTGGGGGCTTTGATGTTTAAAAGTGGGAAAAACGTGAACATTGGTAAGGAGGAAATGAACCGCCATGCCCATGTCGGGCAAGTGGAATAAAAGCTGAAATTGTTTTCTCGAATATGTATGCTAATGGCATTACCCTCTTGTGCATTTTGTTAATATATCAATATATCACCAAAATATTATGAAAACAGGTGTAATCGTAATCAAAATTCGGTATTCGCACAATGTTGGTCTGTAAGTTAAGGGAAATAACTCATCTGCAGCCTGAGGATACATTGATTATATGCGATAGTATGCCATGATATGCTACCAAAGTGTAGTTTAAAAAGTGACAACAACGCTTAACGCTTTTAATAAACATTAAAGTCTAGATGGGTCAAGTCACAGCTGAGTAATGAGCATCTTCTTTAATGCTGGATGTTGCTTCATATACTGACAAATAAACATTTTGAAGGTATTTCCCAGCAAGTTGTCGGAATGACCCAAATCATGCAACCCATGCATCATGTCATTTTTTAGTCCACCTGCCTGTGATGCAGGGTTGACTATCCCATTGTTAGTTTTACAATACAGGTTTTGTCTCATCGCCTGTAGAGCAACGTTAACCACATACATGTAATTCTTGGTTTTTTGTTTTTTGTTTTTTTTAGAAGTTTCAATATTTGGTTGAAAGTTTCAAAAATCTTCTCAGACCATGTTACTTTGTTTGATCAGTTACTTCTATTTTGTAGATATCTATAGAATTATTTTTATAATATGTTCGCTTTTAAACTTCCTCAATATTTTCATAAATTTAACTTCATTCAATGACTTTTTTTTTTATCATCATGATCTGATATTCTGTACACTCAATTTGCCAGTTTTTATAATATCAGATATCTGTCATTCTGACAAAACGATCAGTTTACAGGAGTTGCTGGTTTAGTAACCAATTATTTTTCTAAAGAGTTATACATTTTGTCAACTAACATACACATATTGTGTATCAGGAATAAAGTTATGTCCCCAGATGTATTGTATTAAAGTTGTGATTTTATTGAAAATTAATAAGATTTGAATGAAATATAGAAGTTTTTGGCTTAAAGTAGATTTTTGTGAAGACTTCAGCATACGTGAAAATTTAAGCACATTTAATTAATGAAAACACTGCTTATGTTATGAAAATATGTTTGCAGTAGACAGATTTGTTTTATATAATTAAAAGAAAAAAGCATGGGCTCTTCAATTATAAGAAATAAACAATAGGAATGTACAAGCTGTGTAATAAGTGATTATTGCTTGTGTTTATCAAGATATGATAGTAACAATTGTCTCATTAATGAATTTTCAAATAATCATGATTATCTCAATAAAATGTAAATCATTACTCTTGTTAAATTTTCATGACCAGCTATGAATTATCAAAGAATTGTTCCCTGTGTCGAACATTTTGTATTTTTTCAAACTTTAATGGGTTGCATGCTTACATCAGTTAAAGTTTAAATTAAAAGTTTTTTTTTTTTATGAAAAAGGTCTCTATTGTGTCTATAAATAAATAAAAGTTTGTAAAACTTCTGTTCAAAGATAAGGCCACAGATAATAATTATAAATAAAATTAAACGCCTCTTATAACATGGACACTTAATGTACTGTAAGGCATTGAAAACTTCAAAAGTGCAAGTCATCATGCATTTCAAAGAAAAAAATCTGTACAAAAATAAAATTAAGTAGTATTGTTAATAAGAAAACACAATGAGGTTACAAAACCCCAAATCAAACCATTCTTAACATAGGTAACACTTTTCCTGTTGATAACACCTGTTTTTCACATCTGTGGAAAACCATAGGGATTGCTTCTGTCTTTTTTGTGTATGCCAGCTTGATAAAGACAAGTCAGGTTTTCTAAAGTAGCTGCTTATGTCAGGTTTCTATAGAAATTGTTTTAGAGAGTTAGCTGTGACTTTCTATTAGCTGATGTTGAGGGGGTGTGATGCCATCATTGATAAGTTTCACTGTAAAAAATACTATTTTTTCTTTGTAGAAATCCATACTTTTTGAAGCACCCAACATCCGTGAAGTGTGTAAACCAAAAAGAAATCCAACATGAGTTACCAAAAGGTGTACATGAATCAGATATACTCAAGTTCCACTATGAGCTACCTGACCCAGATGTGGAAAAATCAACTTCTGTGTGATGCTGTCATTAAAACAGGCTCAATCAACACTAAGGTTAAATATGCTTTGCATTTCCTTTTTCACTGATTTTGTTATCAGGAACATAAACAGTGTATCTTAATTAAAGTAGTATTAGGTATTGGAGATATTCTATTCATTGTTTTGATTTATTTTTCTTAAGGCACACAGGCTTGTACTAATAGCAGCCTGCCCAATGCTACAACATCTAGAGAATGCATCTCTGGGATCTCATTTAGAAGTCAGAATGGCAGCTGACATTAAACAGTCCTCGGTCATCTCGTTTCTGCGCTACCTTTATGAGGGCTTCATGACACTCACAGAAGAAAACTGCAGAGATATTGAAAAAATGGGAAAACTTTTACAGGTTGAAAGTGTTGTTAAGTGTTGCTCAGATTTCTACAAGTGCTTAAGTGATAACACTGGAATGAAAATGGGAGCTGGGCCTCAAATGAATTTCCAGGACAGTGTTGAATTCCGCCATGTGAGAACCTCAGATTTTCAGAAACTAGCTCAAGATATGGGCATAAAGAGGTCACTCGATTCTGCGAGTCCTAGTGGAAAGCGACCAAGAGTACAGCGAGTGGATGACAGGACTACCATGAGTCAGGGCTATAATAACTCAGCAGATGTTGTAGAAATCATAGAAGACAGTTTAGAAGTAGTTCACAAGGAACCAGCTCTCAGAGATTCTGAAGGATGGCCTAAAGAATCAGAATTACCACCAATCAGAACTTCACAGTCAATATCTGTAGCCTCTACTAGTCAAATATCAGCAAACTCTGACATTCAAATAGTTAATGTGGAGGAAGGAGATTCAAGAACTCATGCGGTTAATTCTTCTGCTGACATTTCAATACATTCCTCAAGTGCAAGACACGAACAGTCCCCATTACGAGATACTCATTCATCATCTTCATCATCATCCTCAGACAGAGTGTCATTTGAATCCACAAGGAGGGATCAACAGAGATATTCAGACCTCTCTAGTTTTGGAAACCAGCCACCAGGACCATCCACTCACACACGTACATCAGAATCATCATTTTCCCCAAGTTCAGCCAAGCGCCCACAAGCCTCCATTCCATCTCACTCAACTCCGTCAATTAACCCACCTCCACTCTCAACGTTCACACCAAAAATGCCACCTCTCCAGCCAAAGCCTTTTGCTGTTGGAAGCGCAGTGCAGGCAGCTAGCATGCCACAGCCAACTCCAACAAGACCTGCAGTTCCAATTCCAGGATCTTTAACTGCAGTGCAGCCAGTATCTAGCCAGAGTCCAGGATCAAGTTCTAGTCAAGACAGTCGGACCCAGGACAGATTTCAGAATAAAGGAGCCAGTGGAAGCAGCCAAGTCGTTCAGCAGCATTTATCTAACACACAAGCTAGTCAGAATGTAGAAAAACTCTTGGCTGGCGAAGGGTCATCTGAACAAAGGTATTTAAAACATTGTGTAAGGAAAGAAACTAACTTTAATTGCAACTTATCATCATGAAAATATTCTGATTTCAGTCATCATGAAAATATTCAAGATTTCTTGCAATTAATGAGTTCCATGACCATATTTTAAGAATTGTACTAAAAGTTTTGTGATATTTATATAGCATTGATTATTAGATTTGCAAGCATATATAGATATTGATCTGGAGTTTTTTTTACAAATCAAGCATCACAGACATGGTTTTTAATTTATGTTTGATGTTAAGAAAGTTTGTTTATTTGTTGTAGTGGTAAAGAGACCTCAAGTTCCACAGACCTGGCTCCTGATATAAGCTTTATCAAAGTGGAGGAGTCGGATACTGGCGGATTAGATATGTATGTGGATATTCCGGATGATGCCAAGGGAGCTCTACTGAGCAGTCAGGATGAAGGGGATGATGACACAGGGGAAATTCCATATGAATGGACGAGGGATGAATCGAACGAAGGCAGCAATCTAAGTGGAGAACAAAACATGTCTCTCTCTGGTCAGGAGGGAGCTTTTCAAGGTGGGTTTTCTTTTCTTATAGTTTTTATACGTCTTTATTCTGGTATGGAAATTTCATCATGTACTAGTGGAGGGTCATGCTTGAATGCTAAGTATGTTGCTGTACGTTTCTGTGTTAACATGAAAATTCTATTTGTTAAGAATTTATTCTTCAAGTTGATATAACTTAGCAGTCCAGCATTTTCCTCCATAGAGGATATTTTTGTGTTTGCACAAATATTTTCTCTCAGTCTAATCCAAAATATTTTGGAGATGTTTGATAAAAAAACACAAAACAAAAAAACCCCAAAGACTTGTTGTTTTGCAACTGAACCTATGTATAATAAACATAAAAAAATCTTCATTCATGATTATTTTTGTGCAAGCATATCTTATTTAAAAATTTTTAGAAGCACAAAATATGATTGATATATTATTTAAACCATAATAAAGTCTTTGATAAATATGTTCTCTATATATGGTGTACTTAATATTCAAAACAAATACTTCAGAAAGGCTAGTATTAACCAACTAGAAAGTCTAACAATAATCAGAATATCTCAAATGGGATAAATGTAAATGTGATAATATTTTAATTGTGATTTATACTTTGATTTGAAGTTCTGATGAAATATTGAATTTTTACAATAAAAAATTGTGTGAAGGTTAAAGAAATTAAAACATATTCTGTGCTTCAAATGAACATTTAGTATTTAGTGAAAGATGATACAGAGAGGAAGACGAAGAATGGAACCAATGGGAATTCAACACAATCTACACCTAAACATGAGTCAGTGTTCAGTGGGGAAAATGAAGTCAAGTTATCTTGATGTTATACTATTGTTCGATTGATCTTTATTGGCATTTTATTCAAATTTATAGTTTTCTGCAAAATTGTCATAGAATACAATTCTTACTTTACTGACATTTAATATCGTGGATCAACTCAACAGTTAAATCAATGAAAAATTGATTTTCAGTAATTAATGATGTGCAGTAAACACTTTAATGGTATTTTATACACAATTCATTTTTATTAAATCTTACACTGAACACTCTCTCCATATGTGGATTGGTAAACCACATGCATATTTTTACACAATGAAAAATGTATGTCATTGAAAGTGAGAAGAAAATTAAATCCGTTTTAATATATAGACTAGTTTATCCATACAAGTAAGTGTTGTGTTGTAATTCTGTAAAATCTGGTCAGATAGGAAAAATAAATGTGTGATGGAAGAAATGTTTTAAACTGAATGCTGTGAACTGAATTCATAGTAGAGATGTCAATTTTACTCAAAGAGACTAGTCGATTAATCTGGGGCTTTAGTCGAGCGATAGTTGAGTACTCATTGATTTATTTGAAACTGTGTCCTTTTCAAAAAAAATAATGCTACTGGCACAAACACCATATCAGACTATCTTTAACACAAAAACATTTAAAAACTTATAATTATACGTACTTAATGTATTTAATTTAAAATTAAATCGAAAATTTTTCTTTTGAAAATGTTTTTTGAAATGTTTAGCAAATGTCTTGGCTTTTCCTTTTTCCTGTTATGTTTACACATAATTGAGCTACATATCATCAAAGGCAAATCAAACATGTCTTGTTCCATGCTAAGTCATTTTCCCGTCCCAATCAGCAATTAAAGTTTAATAAGTATAAAAACGAAGATGATTATTGATATGATTAAATTTTTATTTATACAAAGTAACATCTTATCCAATGACTAATTGAATTAATATTTGACATTCAAAGAAACATCAAATTGGTCTTCTCAATCACGTGTATGCCTAAGTACTTTTATTCAAAACAATAATTTGATTAGACCAATATATTAGCTGCTTAAAAATACGCCAGGGGCACCGATGGAACAGACTGTAACTTATGGATAAAAAATGCTGAGAAAAGAAAGCTCAACAGTAGCCTAATAACTGATGCGTTTAGAAATAATAACAAAATTTTAATTTTTTTTTTTACTTTATAATGATTAATCGACTAAAAAAATTTTAATCGATGATCGTTGTGACCGAGCAATAGTTGAATACTCGAATACTAATTGACATCCCTATTTCGTAGTAAAGAGCACATACATGTTTGAATGAAGTTGAAGTTTGTTTTGGAAATCATTTTAAATAAGTATGTGAGGGAAGAATGAAAGTATTTCAGTATTTATGGTCTGGTTCTATTCTATTCTACCTCTCTCTCTCTCTCTCTCTCTCTCTTTTTCCTTTCATTCTTACATTTCAAACTCGTTTCAAGTTTTCTTATCAAATATTTTTCACCACATAATTCAAAGCTTTGATATGTTAATTGCCATAAATTTTAATTTTTTCAAAGGTGTTTAAATACAGTAAATGCTGAAGTTACATATTTCATGTAAATGTTTGAATTAAATTTGAATTGGTGAAAAAACCCAGGGCTAATTTAGTTTAAGAGGAAAAATGAGATTCTTGGAAACAAATTTGGAATGACGTACTCAATATTCTGTACCACTGTATACTATGATGTGGATGAAAATTACTTGATAAATTGACTAGTAATAAAATTTAGACTTTCTTATATAATTCAATAATTCAATAGACTATACATGACACCCCCCCCCCCCCCCCAACCCCCTCCCCTTTTTTGCCCTCATCCACTCAGACATACACATGCAAACACATAGGTACCAGGTATCCACCCCATAACTTTGATGGACTTGGGATTTAAAGGTAAGCAGTGGTAGGTATTATGCGAAAAAGCATGAGCAGTAGTGTAGCCAAAGTTCGTCAAATTTGAGTTTGAATTTAACGAACTTCAGCATGTTGAAATTTCCATACCTATTATGTTATTGAATCTTCTGCATTATATTTTTTTATAATTTGGTAATTTAGACTTTTGGTCTTATTATCCTATGAATAATATTATCTTGCTGATTTTTAATTTTTGATAATGCAGAGAGATTTGATAATTTTACTATGACTATTAACAAATATTATCCACAATAGTAAGTGTAGAAATCATTTTGTTTTACTTTGAATACTAAATCAGAAAATCAGATTTATTGTATTTGTCAAATAATTGCTTTGTATTTTGAATTAAGCAATATGTATTATGAAAAAATAATTAAATGATAATATTATGAAAAAATAATTAACATGATAAAGGCATCGTTCTTTCACCATCTTTTTTGAGGTATTAAAGAGTTGAATTTAATGATATCAAATTTCTCCAGTCTCGGAAATTTTTGTCTTGTTTTACATTCCTGTTTCTGGTTTCTACACTTGCCATTAGTGAAATAGATGTAGCATGTGATATTAGAGTTCTGTTAAATTTTCTAAAAGAGAAATTATTCAAATGAAATAATCATTTGAATAGAAGAAAAACAACTTTAACAAAACAATGAGAGACCCCAAAGCAGAAATGTATACAAAGACAAAAATTTCTGTTAACCGTAATTTTAATTCAAAGTAACTGAAGCTCTTTTAAGGGATTTGGGTCCTTTGTGTCTTCTTGTCTGGTTTTGGCATTTGGTTCTGTCAATCTTGTTCTGTGATTTTGAGATGGCTTCAAAGATACTTGGGTAGTTGGATACATAGTACTTGGTGGCAATGCAAGATACAGGACTTACAAAGGCTTAAATTGAAAATTATTTCCTTTCTTCTGTAGGATTTTCCAAAGCACGGCTTAAATCATTTAGGCGACTGAGTGGTACTCCACTGAAAGCCTCATCAAAGACTATCACAAAACTTAACACTGGCTTCAGTCTCTATACTTGCTCAACCTGTAGGAAGCAGTTTAATAGTGAATCTGACTTCCAGAATCATAAGATGGCGTGTTCCATTACCTGCAGGGTGTGCGGAAAGAAATTTTCCACGCGGGCAAACACTGTCAGACACATGAAAACCTATCACACAACATTTCGTGCGTTTGCTTGTCCGTACTGTAACCGCTCATTTAAGCACAAGTGTCATTTAAAGGATCATTTAGAAAAATGTCGTTATGCTCACAAGTGAAAAAGAAATCTGTTGTTGATATACTAAAATTTTTATTTAATTGTTATTTGTTGAACAAACTCTTAATGGTTCCTCTGTTACAGAAAGTTGTTAAAGCTGATGATGAAACAAGAAATGCAATGCATTATTATTCTATCTTTTATTAAAATACATGCATCACACACACTGTTCTATTTTCTTCTGTCTGATACTGGTATACCGGTAATAAGAACTTGACGTTAAATGTTGATAAATGATTACTGCTTTATTGATTAATTTCAATGTAGACTGGAAAACATTGAATTAAAGAATAGATTGTAATTAAACATACAGGTATTTGGATTGAAGGTTCAGGTTCATTCTGTCTGGTGTTTAACTTGAAGGAATTGAAAGTAGATAGTTGGATTTTTTGTTGTGATCAAATTTGTCTCTCTCATCACATTGATGTCTTAAAATTCTGGTTTTTGGTTTGTTAAATATCAATTCGTTTGGTATTTTAAAGGGTGAAATGGCACAGGTTGACTGGTTGTTTTTTATTTTGCATATAGGGGTTGTTGCAGAGATGAACAGATTCAAAGTGGCTAAAGGACCTTCCAGTGATCCCAAAATTCTTCATTGCCGACTTTGCTCATTTAACACTAGCTACCAAAGCAATTTGACAAGACATTTAAAAACACACACAGATGCTAGACCTTTTTTGTGTCATATATGTAAATTAACTTTCAAGAGAAGTGATCACTTGAAACTACATATACAGAAACATGTTACAGGATAGGTCATGTGAATGATAAAATGATCTTGAATCCTTTGAAACTGATGAAGGAGCAAATAACCACGAGGCCACTTGTCTACTTTTGAGTCTGTTAGTCAACCCCCACCTTACACAGTAAAAAAAAAACGTGAATAAGGTTCTATCCTTTGTTTCACTGTAGGATCAGACGAAACAACTCCAGGAAGAAGTGTAGGATCCAAATTGAAAGATGGTGGCAACCTCCCCTTTTCTGGAGAATTTGAAAATACAGAAGAATCTGTAATGTTGTTGCCAGTTATTAAAACAAAAACGTCTTTTAATGTATCACAGTATGTTCAAACAACAGGTAGTGGAAAGTATGATAGATGCACCTGCAAGATATGTGGGAAACTTTTCTCTCAAAAAGGAACAGCTGTGAGGCATGTGAAGTCGGTACACTTCTTAGAAAAGCGTATTTATTGTCCTAATTGTACTTCAAGCTTTAAACACAAGTTTCATCTTAAAAGTCACATGGAGCTCTCTTGCAAGAAAACTAACAAGTGAGGTGATTTGGTTTGTGTCCATAGTGATTTGTGTACTTTGCTTCACACTTCCCGGAAGTTTTACCAGATTTTTCTAGAAGTTGGAAAATTGTTTGTTACAGAAGATGTCTGTTTAGGTATTGTAACTTTTGTGACTTATTTTAAAATTGTGATAACAAACGGTATTTATGTATCAATTTAGGTGGGAATTTCATTGATCCACTCAGACCAAGAACATCGAGAGGCCTGTTAAAGTGTGTTCATTGCAGTTACTCTTCATCTCTTCGACGGAATTTAGAACGACACATTTTGACACACTCTAAAATTCGTCCAAAATTTTCTTGCCCGATTTGTCAAAAGTCTTACACGAGAGAAGACAATCTGAAAAGGCACATGAAGGAACATAGGGCACAGCAGTAAAATGTTAACAGAAATTTAGTGTATGCCAATTTAACTTTTTTATTCATGTACATTCGTCTGAGAAGAAATAAAAAATGATTATAACATTCCAACTGAAGACAGATGTCGAAGATGGTAGTCAGAGAAAAGGGTTGGAATTATTGTTTGACACTATATTTTCCTCAAATAAAAAAGGATTTGACATTAGGTTAATATATTGTTGATGGTTAATGTTGTGTTATTCAAATACATTTTTGATGGGTGTAATACAGGTAGAATAATTTTGTTCTTTTTACATAGGCTTGGTACAAAGTACTTGTATGATTGAAAGGAAACTTATGCATATGACTGCTTCATTGGAAAACCTTGCCTCTTCCTCTTCAAGCGAAAAGAACATTGATTTTGATCACAGCAAAACTTTATCAAATGATTTATATTCTCCATCAGCAGAAAGTAGTTGTCTTAATTTAATTGAATTTGTAAATGAACCTGAGAAAGGCTTCAGGTGTAAAATCTGTGGAAAAATACTTGCTATCAAATATTCTGCTGTCCGACATATAAATACTGTACATTTTTTGGTGAGACGGTTTTGTTGTCCTTTTTGTAAAGCAGGTTTTAAAGCAGAAATCACATTTAAACAAACATGTGCGTATTTCATGTAGAATGAAAATATTTAATACCGTACATGAAACTGGTTAAAAAACTGAAAAGTTTTATTTAATCTGAATGAATTGCTTTTGAATTGCAAGAAACGAACAACCGTGTCATACCCTACAAATTTTGTAGCACTGAGTCATAAGTTGTTGTAATAGATGATGTGACAGAACTTCTGTTTATATTAAAAAAGAAATCTTCAAATTATCGTCTTTGTCAATTTAGGTGGAAATAGGGAAGATTCCTCATCTGGAACAAAGAAGCACAAAACCTTGTTAAGATGTCCAGTTTGTGTTTATTCCACTGTCATTCGCCAGAATTTTGACAGACATTTGTGGACACACTCAAAATGTCGACCCAAATATACATGCGAAATTTGTCAGAAATCTTATAGCCGAGAAGATACTTTAAGAAGGCACTTCAAAGAACATATAAAGGAATGTAGCTGACGGTTAAACCGTTAAAATATTTAGGTACATCATTCTCTTGTGATGTAGATTTGACGCTTTTAAATGATTAAACTTTTCATAATACCCAATATCTACTATCAATAAGTATTTTAAGTTTAAATGTCAATGAATTACAGGGGTTCAAGTATTGACCCTGTGGCACCTAAGGCTAATAATTGGTATTTGTATATCTTTGATGATGTCTATCTTGTCGTCAAGAATATTTTTGTGTACTTTTGGTGGTGTAAGTTTTCTAGTATCTATATTGGTCTTCGTTTGATTGGATTATATAATTGTCATTGAACATATTATTACACTTTTCACACAGTATTTGGTGCCCATTTTGGGGCATATCAGATGAAATATGATTTTATAATTCCTTAAAGTGAGAAGTTTCATGATGAACATGTCTGACTTTTCCCAAATGTTTCGTTTTGTTTATGTAGGTAAAACAGGCAAAGTTTGGTCAAGTAAAGGCGGCCTTTTATGTAATATATGTGGCAAGATCATGGGGTGCAAAAGAAGTTTCAGGAGACACTTGCAGATTCATTCAGCGCACAAAAGTCGGTTCAACTGCACAATTTGTCAACGATCTTATTCTCGAAAAGATAACTTCATGAGACACAAATGTGAACCTGTAAAAAACAAAGAAAGAAAGTGAATCAGACCCTGTTACATTGGCAAATAAATGTAAGTGCATTCCAAAATAAGGGATACAGGGGACTGTAAAGAAATCGCGTGATAGAACCCAAAGTCTAGTGCAATAGCAGGCAGAGTTACTGATGTTTGTTTTCTTGTTTCTGTAGGACCGGTTCTTCTCTCATCATTACGTGAAACAAATGCAGAAAATCCTGGTGCCAGCAAACCGACATTTATGTGCCCAATTTGTGGGCTGACATCTTCTTTTAAGAGTAGTATGAAAAGACACATGGCAAACCATTCGAAAGCCAGACCTTTCAGATGTGAGGTCTGCCTCAAGTCCTTTAAGCGGAAAGATTATTTGAAACAACATGCACTGTGTCACACTGTAAAAGACGTAGAAAGTAGAAAAAGAGAGGATAAGGCTGCCATTGATAATTAATCCTGTCGATTTTAAAAATGCAGATATGAATTGCAGACTGTAAACAGATTAGTGTAATACAGTGGAGTGAGAAGCACTGAACTTTAATATTTATAACGATGTAAAACTAGATATTAAATGGATAAAATTTTGTCTTATTTATTTCTATCTTAGGAACATATAGAAACCAGCCCGCCACTTTGGATGGGACTACTGGTGGTGATGATAAAATACCCAAATACAGATTATGCCCAATTTGTGGAATGAAATGTCATAGAAATAGCATAAAGAGACATATTGCCAATCACTCCGACGCACGACCGTTCTTTTGTTTTGTGTGTAGAAAGTCATTCAAAAGAAAAGATTATTGGAAACGTCATATGAAAAGCCATAATAAATTTTCACAGTAATATGTTCCTGTTCGATTTTTGAGCATTTTGTTTATTAACAAACATATGACCCTATCAACAATGGACAAGAATTGTGCTTTAAAGTACATTTATTTGGAAAAGAAAACATGGATACTTGTCATATGCTCTTGATAATGTGAAGTAAATCATACTGATACAGCTGAATGTGTATTATTACTATTTGATATAAACACTAGGTATAGCATGAAACAGCATGAAACAGCTTTGTGTTTGGAAAGATAATGGTTCAGCATTCAGATAAGAAGCCTCTGTATAATGACATTGAATAGGAGAAACTTTCGTTTCATATGTTCTTTCTTTGAATAGTTTTAGTCTATTAAGGTTGTGTGAAGACAGTGGACTGACATGGGTTCCTCCTTTTCTTCTTCAGGATTCCAATCGATGTATATTCGCTGTCCTCGTGAAGATGAAAATAATGGAAATAATTCGTCTGGCAACATCGTTGCCTGTCTAGTGTGTGGATTTAAGTCTCATATTAAAAACATAACCAGACACATTCGACAACATTTTGGAGATAAACCATATAAATGCCATTTCTGTAGTAATTCCTACACAAGAAGAGAAGGATTAAGGAAGCATATGTTTGCTCATGGCAAAGATTTTTAAATGTTGACTTTTACAGAAATATTTTAAAGTTTTTGTAACGAAGACAGTTATGAGCGATGTTTAAAACGTTATTGTTTTATGTGTTCTCATGATTTTGAGTGATTGTTAGAAACAATTAAAAACTGACCATGAAACCTCGGTTTGCAAGGCAAAATTTGGTTTAGAACCATTTTAACAAGACCTTGGACTTTCAGTAGGATGTAACTATTTTTTTCTTGCATCAAAACAACGTGAAAATGACGCTGGTTTCAAGTGAAATATTCATGGATTGCGTAGTCATAGCTCAAAGCCAGACAGACCTTGTTAATTTCAAAGAGCCATGGCTGAGTGGCCAGCAATGAAATAGACAGGCCTACGTCACATTGCTGTTCGACACAACTACCCAAAGTCCAAGCTCGTGTTAAAATGGTTCTAATTTTTCAAGGCAAAAATGGATTAATTTTCTTTTGGGATGAACTTGTTACTTGGAATAAAGCTCATTTTTGTATTTTGGTTATTGCTAAATAGGTCAATGCAGTTAGAATAAGAAAATCGTTTCAAGGTTGACAAGTAGTAAATCTGACCCATAATCTTGATCTTCATGATATTACTCAGAAGATAAATATTTTGAAGGAAGTGATAAAATTAAATCTGCATAATTTTTAAAATTAAAATTAAACAGTAGGCAGTTCGATTATCAGCAGTGGTTGAACATTTATATATAAAAATTTGAATTTTTTATACAAACCTATATCAGATTACCGTTTATAATGATAAATGATAAGGTTATGTTAAAAATATTTTGATTGAATTTTATCTTTAGATTAGAGCCTGAAACATGTTATATGAAACCTTTAAATTATCAAATATGGTTTAATACGATTGTAATTTTTTATTTTAATCTCTATCAGGTACATGTTAAATTAACTAAGGGGAGAAGAACGTTATTTTGTTGTTAACCTTTCGTTTAAATCTGTTTTTTTTCCAGATTTTAAAAATTTTAAACTTCGTTGTCCTCTGGTATCCAAAGAATCGTATCTGACTTCATTGTTCCCTTTTCTAGGTTTAATTGATTCGTCATTATGGAGCAACGTGAAAATTTCAAGACGGAGTAAGAATAGAGATCCTTCCGAAATGAAAGAATGTCCTATTTGCCGAGTATGGACGAACAAGAAAAATTTTGCAAGGCACATGCATGTTCATTCAGACTTTCGAGCATTTCGTTGTAAAATTTGTGACAAAGGATTTAAAACCAGATTAAACCTTACAAGACACGAATCTATTCATACACGAGATAGTGCAACCTGATGAAAACGAGTTCAATGTGACTCAAGTTTTCCGAGTGCTGATATTGGATTTATAATTTTCATATTAAGATTGACAATCAATATTAAATGTAATACAGACTAGCAAATACGAAGGACAAGATGTAGTATAGGAAAAATTTGAATTTTTGGAGCAAGTAAATTTGTATAAAATGAAGTAAAAAAAGTATTATGTGGATTTGAAAGTGTTATTGGTCATTTAAAGAGTTTTTTTTTTAAAAGAACCTACTTAAAAGTTGAAAATAATCCGGGAGACTGACATTCGATAAATCATTTCATAGTTGATGATGAGCGGATATACATGGGGTAAATACTGTTGTAGAAAGACGGATTAACCGTTAACTTTGGTCGTTTTCTCGTAATAGGGTTTACCGTAGAGAAGCAAAGTGGATCCATAAACTTGGAGTGCCCCCCGAGAGAACAGCCTGTGAAATGTGGTATTTGTGGTGCTGTGGTGCAAAGGCGTTGTTACAAAAGACATCTGGATAGTCACACCAATATGAAAACTCATGTTTGTCACCTTTGTGGAAAGTTTTATACACGGAAAGACAGTTTACAGAGACATGTGATGTCCGTACACAAGTTGTACGATACAGGAGACCCCGACTCTTAGCTAATCCAGCAATTCGGCGTCATGTATTAAATCTTGCCCTTTTATTTTTCAATTTTGTTCGATAATTCTCTAAGTTAGAGAAGTTTACCCCTATTTAAGAGGTTTAAACGGATATCATATTTGGACATCCATGTATTAAATTTATCAAATATAAAACTGTAGCTTATCGCTGGTTTGCATTGTGTTTGAGAATTAAGAGGTGATTGAATTGCATAGTGTCTAGACAAAAGGATAGAGTTGAAATAATTGCGATTGGCTATACTATTTCTTTCTTTCTTCGTAGGCTCTGCCTCTAGCGTTTGGCAGCAGTTGGAGAAATGTCTGTTATCGAACAGGGAAGATGTCGTGTCATGTCCCGTTTGTGGCGTTTCGGTCCAGAAAGTGAGCTATAAAAGGCACATGGACATTCATGACAAGGATGTTGCTTTTAATTGTTATATCTGCCATAAGTCATTTAAAAGGAAGGACAATTTAAAACGACATCTTAAGTCTCATTTAATGAAAAGAATGGAAATGAATAAACAGAACTGAATATATATCCCATTTTTAATTTGATTGTATGTGAATATAAACATTCGAATAAATTTTGTATAAAATTGTGGGGATTTTTTTTTTCAATAAAGATGGCCACGGCTTGTGATAATCAAAATTATCACTTCTTTAATAGACTTCTCTACAATTGCGTACAATGTGTCGGCGCTTAAAATGTTTGACGTCTAACTATTGATTGGAATATCGAAGGGTTGTTAATATGTATTTTGTGATGAATTAAGGAAACGTGTTAAGTTAAAAAGTGTTGCAAAGAAGCAATTAGTGCACTTTTTGTTTTTTTTCTTCTGTAGGACATTTAAAAATGACGGACGGAAAAATGGGTGTATCAGACTCCAACCCATCTACTTCTGCTATATGCCCGATTTGTGGATTGCAACTTCATAAAGCAAGTCTTAAAAGACACATGATCCAACATTCTGATCTAAGACCATATGTTTGTCCTGCTTGTAGTAGAAGATTTAAAAGAAAAGACTATTTGGAATCACATCTGCGTACTCATAGAAATCGGGAAAGAGCACTCAACGAGTTTAAACAATCACTACAATAGACAAGGGATTAAATTATATGAAAGGAATATGGCGCCTTTTACAGTGTTGGAGAATTGAGTGTGTCTTTGGTTTTTGGTTTGAAATTTTGGAAAAATTTTGCAGTTGTTTACGTTGATGACAGTGAGAGTGTTGTAGAACGAGATTGGTTTTAACAGGCCAATTCTATAAGAAAAGCACATCTCTTTGATATATCTTTTTTCTTTCTCTTTAGGATTTCAGGACTCGGACTTCTTGGCTGGAAAATGTAGATCATCCGTTATATATTCTTTTACATGTTTCATTTGTGGAACGGTGCTGAAGACCAAACGAAACTATCAGAGACACATGGTTATGCACTCAACTGCCCGACCACATCAATGTAGTCTGTGTGATAAATCTTTTAAACGCCAAGATCATTTAAAAAAGCACGTAGATTCTGTCCACCTAAAGAAGATTCCATAGGATTTTCATGTTTTTAGAGTTGAATTCGAGTTCATGTGAGAATGAAAGCTGTCTAGTTTTCAAGACGTGATTTGTGTTTGGATATGATTGCATCTTTTTGCGAAAAGCATTTTTAGGACCTGCACGAGTTGTACTCTCATTTATGCATGCTAACGTTTCATCAGAAATATACATGAACGTTGTATGCCGCTTTGTTGATAATCAGTCACACAGTGACCTTGATATAATATCTTTAAATGATTGTAACAGTGTAATCTTTTCTACAGGACAAAACTGCCGTCAAATTTCCCAATCCATTCCATTCATGATCAGCTCCGATAGACAGTGTGTATGTCCAATCTGCGGATTCCGAACTATGTATAAAAATAATCTGACTCGACACATGGCTAATCACTCGAAAGAAAAGCCACACAAGTGCGAGTATTGCTTAAAGACGTTTAGAAGAAAGGATTATCTGAAACAACACATTTTGTATCATAAGGATGTCGCACACCCTTTATTTCAACCAGATGCAACCTGACCAGTAATCAGTAAACAAAATGGACATGTTCATTTTCAATTTAAGATATTAATGTAGTTATTAAAAACATCTGTTGTACTTTATAATTTCATTATTTAGTGTGTCAGCTTGCAGTAATAAATGATGATACTCTTTGTAATCCGTTCGTCTTGTATTCTCTAGGATCACATCTGGAACCAGAGACTCTTCCTAATCCATTAAAGACTGACGGAAATGATTCGTACAAATGTCCGATTTGTGGTTTTACGTCAATATATTGTGGTAGCGTCAAAAGGCATATTGCGAGTCATTCTTCTAAACGGCGTTTTCATTGCTACCTTTGTCCAAAAGCTTTTAAAAGAAAAGATTACTTGACACAACACATGTATTTGCATTTCCCAGAAAAAGCTAAAGCTAGCAGTTCGAAAACCTAATTATAATCTGACTGTACAATGCCATAAACAATTGTGGTAGTGTTTCTTGTTTCCAATAAGCGTTTCTTTATCTTATTAAAAAAAAAACTCTGGGAGGGAACTGCTACAGTTGTATAGATAAATGAAAAAAAAAATTAATGCCGTGTAATTTAAATATTTTTGTATCTGTAGTGTGTATATATTATTAAACAATTCATTCTGAAATTAAAATTTTGTTGGTTTTTTTTTCTACTGATAACTTTTTTTTTAATGTAGGATTTGCTGTGAAATTGAACGAATATTGTATTCGATTGGAGAATAAAAGATACCAATGCACTATATGTGGGCGGACATCTTTAAACATGAGTAATTTCAGAAGACACTTCTCCACTCACCATTCACTTAGACGGTTCCAGTGCCCTGAATGTGGAAAACACTTTAAAAGAAAAGATTATTTGAAGTTGCACATGGTTGCACACCAAACTAGTGATGTAATAGGGTATACGCCTAAAAAAATTAAGTGAGTTCACAGCGGAAAACAAATCTATAGAAATGATTTTGATTAAAATTTATCATAAATCAGCATGAAATTGTTTTGATTTGTGGTTAAATTCGAGAATCTACTCTGTTTGAAAAATGTTTGGTATTTATTTGGTGTGTAAGAAATACCTTGGAATCATATTGTTTTAAGGAAAGGAATTTGAAAGATTAATTTTGTTATTCTTAGACCACCATCATAACAAACAGTATCCATATCAACCTTTACTCTGCAGAGTTTGTGGTCTTGTACTAACGACGGAGGAGGAACTCAGAAATCATTATAAAACACATTTTACTTGTCAGTATGGAAAATATTTTAAGACTCGACGCGCTTATCGATATCATTATAAAGTGAAACATCAAGCAGGACGGATTTTGCATAATTGTCATGCATGTGGTCTAACTTCGGAGTACTACCATGGCTTAAAGAGGCATATGGCAACTCGCACTGACTGGAAACTTTTTTGTTGCAAAAAGTGTAGCAAATCTTTCCACAGAAAAGATTCGCTGCAAAACAACTGGAGAGCAAAGCACTGTGAAAGTGGCATTTGAATTTTTAAGATTGAAAGGTTACAATATTGGTTCTAAATTGAAAGGTTGTAGTTTTTGTTGTTTGATGCTCTTATGTTTCACTATTTTATGGATTGTTAGTTTGGATTTGTCGGCCATGTGATTGCCAAGGATAAAATGGAGAAATATTATTGATAGTAAAAACTTTAGAAATTGTATTCGTTAGACATCTTGCCTACACTAATTTAAGTACCTTGTCGAAAAAAAAAATGTTAAAATGCTATATCGAAATTTACCTTTTCTTTTCGTAGGCTATGATGTCTTTTATTGCGAGTGCGGACGAAGTTTTGATACCTTAACAACATACGAACAGCATTGTAAATCAGATCATGGGGAACAGCAGTACCCTTTCAAGTGTCCAATTTGTTCTAAGAGAATTCAGCATCTCACTAGCATGAAGCGGCATATGACAGCCTCACACTCTGACCATCGGCCTTTTGGTTGTTCATTGTGTCAAAAGACGTTTAAACGAAAGGATGTATTGACACAGCATTTGTTTAATGTGCATAAAATACGGAAAGGAAAAACAGCAATGTAGTTTTATGAACTGAACAAATTTTGCGTTCCTAATAAATTGCATGAAATATATGGTTGTGATTTGGGTCTGAGTGAAAATTGATTGAAAAGGATGGACTCTTTTCTTGGATATGGGTTTTTGATTGCTAACGTATTTCGTCACGTTATCCAATTTACAAATAAATCCAGATATTTCCCCAAAATATAAAGTTCTCAAACGTTGTTTTTTCTCTTTAGGGGAACCATTGCAAAGCGGGAAATTTGATTCATTCAGGGATGCTGATTTAAGATGTCCAGTTTGTGGAAAACTGTTTCATAATCGAAGCAACATGAGACGGCACATGTTTGATGTTCACTCTGATATCAAACGATTTAGATGCACTCTTTGTGATCAAGCTTTTAAACGAAAGAGTGCACTACGGCAGCATCTGAACAGTGTACATTGGCAAGCGGACAAATAAGATTCACGTCATTGTAGCATGAATAAGTTTTAAATTGTTAACATTGTGCATTTTCTTCTCCAGGAAACTTTGACGAGTATTCTGGGTTCTTTGGAGAAAACAAATTTGAAAGGATTTCTGCGGATCAGATCAAGGAATTGAACTGTCCAATATGTGGAAAGGAATTCAAAAATCTTCGAAACTGTCGTCGTCATTTCAGTACAAGACATTCTCTAGAGAGACCCTTTAAATGTTCCATTTGTGACAAATGCTTTTCTCGTAAAGATATTTTGAACCAACATGTAATTGGTGTGCACAAAAATGCATTTTAGATTTTGCTTTTAATGCCAATGAACATCTATTGTTCATTTATTATTCAGTACAATAAATGTGTTTATATGTTTTATTTAATTTAAAAGCTTAAATAATGTTGTATTGATATGGAAATAAAAGAATTAAAAATAAAAAGCTTACCAATCGTTTTAGCAGTCCCTAATTTAGATCTGTTATCATTTAGGTTTATAAATATTGAATTTTATTAATACTGAATATGCTTTATTTAAATTTATAGAAAATGTATTTTCCATTTGTACAATTTATGAAGATAAAAGCTCAGACGATTTTGACTATATTCAAATATTAAGTGTTCCGATATAAAGAGGATGGTAACTGAAAATATTAATTAAAGAATATACTGCAACGGAAATAAAAATTTTAACTTTCCTGTGAAAAAAACCAAAGATTGATGTATGTTGTTTAGGTGTGAAAATAGTATTAAAGTTTCTTCAATGTTGTTGAGGTGTGAAGAAGGTTATATAATCTTTTTCTTGATAAATGCGTATCCGATTGGTCAATTTAAACTTAACCTAGTACACGTACATGATTGCTGGATGTGTGCATTATCTGCATTGTCGTATTTGTAAACAAAATATACCTGCGGTTATTCCAAAGGAATTTGTATCCAATCAGTTGGAGGGTAAACGTTATATATTTTATTATAAGAGTAAAATGTTTTGACATCAGTGTGCATTAAAAAAAATTAAAATTTTTATTTGAAGGGTGTGTCTTCCTTTTGAAGGATATTTGTATATATTAAAAACACATACAATCGTTTGAAACAATGGATATTAGTTTAACA
Source organism: Magallana hongkongensis (assembly GCA_016163765.1). Lineage (NCBI taxonomy): Eukaryota > Metazoa > Mollusca > Bivalvia > Ostreida > Ostreidae > Magallana > Magallana hongkongensis. The sequence continues at coordinate 11,641,032 of WFKH01011801.1, forward strand.
TTCTCGATTCGATCTGTTGGGCTTAGTATAATACAACACAATTTTGATAAGTTTTTGGTGGTTGAAAATATCTATTCCCAGATTGTTTAGTTTCTGAGGTATATATGCCTTTATTTTCAACAGATACAGTTCGGGGACTCGAGGAACCGAGGCAACGCCCGATTCGATTTTTGCGGAGCGAACGTTATGATACCATTGTCAATTTGGTGCTAGGAAAATTTAAGATTCCCCAGAGACAGAGAAACAGAGAACAGCAGAATGCCTACTTGCAACACTGGCGAAATAAAGATAAATTCGAATTTAAGGACGGGAACTTGTATCACATGGGTCAAAAAGTGTTCAGACATTAAATACTAAAATAGGTATTTTCAAGATAAGAGAGTATCATATTGTGGTTGTTATTTTGGAAAATATATTATTTTGGAGGTCTTTTACACTTTCTCGGATTTAGTATTTTGTGAATCTGAATATTTGGTTTTGGTCTGTGTGACAATTTTTAAACGGGAACAAAGCATGTACAAACGTCTTCTGTGTGTGCTTGTCGCTTGTTACTAAACGGTAAGAGTTGTGTGGTAAAATTGACATTGAAATCTTTGATATCCTTGTGTGATCGATTTTCCATTGTTTATTTCCGTAGGGAACAACAAGTTTACTATGCGGACCGAGGAAGATCATAGTATTAAGTGCTACATTTGTGGAAGTTCTTTTGACAACGTGGAAAATCTCATCGAGCACGAGAAATATACTCGGAGCGTTCTTTGTTGCTGTAAATGTGGAGAATACTTCCAGAATCGCCAAGTGTTGGCTACACACGTCCAAAAGCAACACAATTCAGCAGAGCAGTTTATCTGCCCTGTCTGCTTCAAGTCGTTCCAGTATTCGGGCAACATGAAAAGACATATGTCCACGCATTCATCTGAAAAACCTTATTCCTGTCCTTTCTGCAATAAGTCGTTCAAACGACATGACGTGCTTAAACGTCATTTATCAATTCATGAGAAAGGGACGGGTCTTACTTAATTGTAGGAAGATGTTTCTTAGTTCTTTGATAGAGTTTAGTCTAGAATCAAATGTTCTGTTATTTAAATGTGTAGCTTAAAATTGTTTTTGTTAGTAGTGTAAATAAATAAATGTTTTATTCAAGTTGTGAATAAGTTTACTTGTTGGCATTGAGAATTGGTGTTATGGATATTTTATAAAGAAGGATGAGACGTTGAATTAAGAGGTATACAAGTGTTTGAAGCGGGAAAAGGTTCCAATTGTATTCTTGTATATGTATTTTGCTGTATATTACAGACACTACCATCAGAATTAATCCTGCTTCTGCAATATCCAGTCTTGATGATCGGATCGAATTGCCACCATACATATCATTAAAACAAAGTCAGAAGCAGCATCGAACAGACCAAACTGTTGTTTCACAAACCAGAAAGTTCGTTTGCAATCTTTGTGGAAAGTCTCAAATAAGCTTCGCTCATTTAAGAAGACATATGATAACTCATTCTTCACTGAGAAATTTTGTATGTAATTTCTGTGGAGAAACATACAAGCACAAGTCAAGTTTAGTGGAGCATGTAAAAAGGAGTTGTAAACGTGTACCAAAGTGAAAGAAAACGATACATTGCTGGAATGGAAAACGCTTTTGAATTGACTAATATAAAAACCGCTATTGTACCTGATTTTTTATTTCTGTATTTAAAAAATAAATTAAAAAGATATGTTTGAGCTCTTTACTCATTTAATGAAGATAAGGACTTGAATTTATATGTTTATCGGAAACAGTCAATTGTTGTTTTTTTTGTTTTTTTTTTTGTTTTTTTTTTATAAAGCGTGGAAAGCAAAATAAGCAACAGAACAATTTTACACAGACTGAAATATAAACGCTTAAAGCTGATCACCGCTCATAAATGAGCACCGTCACACAGGTAGTTAAAACACTGCTGTGATGTCATTCCTTTGTTCCAGCAGTCTAAACTTTTACCTGTGACAGTCCGATATTAGTGAGCTTCTTTATATCAGACCGTTACCAGTGGTTACAGTACTGCTATCCTTCAAAATCGGACTGTCCCAGGTAAATCAACAATGAATTTCAATGGCAGTACGTGTTTTAAGTACGATGTATGCCTCAAACACTTCTGTATGATATCAGACAGTTCTCGGCCGTAACGGGCCTCGAAACTGTTTGATATTTTTTCATACAGAACTGTTTTCGGCATATATCCATTACATAACCCTTCGATTTCGTTACACCCAATTGTACACCTGAAACTCGTGACCGACGTATTGTATATTATATTTTGTGCATTTATTTCTTGTTTTATGTGAATTTTCTGTTTGTAAAAAATGCATTAACTTGTATATTTGATGTTAGTATTCTGATGACTTGGAAAAAGTGCGTAAAATTTGATAATTTCATCGCGACCGAGCAACACAGCCATGAAACAGGTGGGACCTCTACAGCGAAATACTTTAAACTCTTAAGAGGTCTGCGGCTTATATAAGGGTTGTAGGGATTGCGGCGATGAAAGAGAAATATATATGGCGGACAATGCTTTCGACGAGCAGTGTTCAGCTTTAAAAGGGCATTTTTTTTCAAGTTAGTCTGAATAGCAGCAAATTATTACTGTCGCTGAAACTTACTATTCTTAGAAATATAAAATTGTCGAAGGATAATGAGACATTAGGAATTTTATATCCCTATTAAGTTAATAATTTCATACTCTGTAGAATTTATTGTCAAATGTTGTGTAAGTTGTTTTTCGTTTAAGAATGCAGTAAATTCGAAGATGTTATTGAATTTTCTTTCGATTTAGGTGTACAGCATTCGGCCACATCCAAAAGAAACTCCTCGTCGTTGCCTGTCATTAAGTGTCCATATTGCCAGTGTTCTTCCGCGGACTTGCGAAAACATTTTGAAGAAGTAAACAATCATGGCTTTGCAAAAATATGTCCTATCTGTGTGAAGGGCTATACAAATGCTAATAGTTTTAGAGTTCACTTTGATGTCTACCATAAACAGTTGCAAAAGCACAAGTGTCAAGTTTGTGGTAAAGCAAACCAAAGCAGAAGCCATCTTGCACGACATATGAAGAGGCATTCCGAACAAACATACTTTACTTGTCCGATCTGTTTTGAAGGATTCAAACATAAAAGTAATTTGAAAGAGCACATAAGAAGATGCACAGAAAAAGTGAAGCAGCAACAGTAACATTTCGGCGATGTCTTTTCAAATTGTGCTGAAATGTTCCTAAATAAAGTAATACAAATGAAAATAGAAAATATAAAAGTAAAATTATAGAAGATAAAAAACATTGTAGGTTGTTCTTCTTTTTATCATGTTTATTATTTTGAAGCTTATCTCTACATAAATGTTGTAACTACTTGAATGCATTAGTAAATACTCGGAATTCTCAAATTTTTAATTTTGTCGAGTGATTATATATTTTTTTTAATTTACATATTATTAAATATACATATTATAGACTTTAAAAAAAAATAATTTATTTGGGTCAATTTTTTTAAGATAAACTTGTCGCGGTTATTTCATAATGACCGATGAATATTCACACAAAACTCAGTTTTAAGATCCGTTTTGAGTTGAACGCAAAACCAATGTAAATGTATTAAGATTAAAATTTTAAGTAGCTTTGTAGGTTGCATACATATTCTTCACTGTCTTATCCTTTTCTAATGGGGTAATAAAAGTAATTCAGCTTTATTTTTCGTTACATGTTGGAAATTCTGGTACTTACAGACTGACAGCCAAATCAACTATATTTGTAAGAGATGTTCCTCATATTTAAGGAGAAACCGGTTCGAAACTTGTTCTTTCTCTTTGTGCATAAGTTCATGAAGTTTTTATGAGTTTAATAGATCATAGTACTAGAATATGTGTTTGGGTAGGAAAATGCGTACCTAAGGATCGATTGCAGAAGTAAAGAGTGATTTGGCATGCTGAATGTGCATGTTTCATCACCTAATTTAGTATAGAAACCGAGCTCTCACTTCGACACAAGATACTTAATTTGAAATGGAAAAACTTTCAATTAACGATGCTTGAATCTGAAGATTTTTTTTCTTCATTTGTTGTCAACATTCTTACCCTTTCTTATTTAAGAAATAGAATTGAGGCTGATACTCTCATAATTGATGGAAAATAGTCTTTTAACGTTCTAGTAGTGATGTACTGATTTGAACTCTGTGTTGGTATTTGTATTGCTTGTGCAAGTGGAATCCAAATCTCTTGTATTCTCATATAATAAGGACGTGTTCGACGTCATGCCCTGTGTCAATAACGCGTTGTAGATGCTACATTACTAGAATTTAACCATAAATCTGTTATGAAATCTAACTACGTCTGGTATTTTCTGTATTTGCAGGGGTTCGAGACAGAGGACATAGGCATTTACTAAAATTTCAGGAAAATATAAAAAGAAGAAATATGTTCACGCGAACGGACAGAGTTTGTAAATATTGTAAAGCATGGTTTTCGGATGATCAATCCATTTTGGAACATTATGCTTCAGTTAATAATCACGGGTTTGCTATTATCTGTCATTTGTGTGGTAAAGGGTTCAAGACCGTAATCGGCCAACAACAGCATCAGCGGATGGAGCACGAGTCGGGCAAGGATTGTCCCCGTTGTGAAATATGTAACAAGGTGTTCTCTGCAAAGTCTGTCTTGATGGTTCATAAAAAGGTTCTCTCTGATTACAGACCCTGGAAGTGTTCGTTGTGTGGGAGTGAGTTTAAGCACAAACACGTCATGTTGCGTCACGAGAGGACTTGTAAATCAAAGTTAAGAAAATGATTTCAGTTAAGAAAAAGTTGTTCTTTTATACATAGTTTTCAGATGGTGTTTTGGTCAGTGATTTGCATTTGTTCGACTTTTGGTCTTTCTCCCATTCAATTTCTCGTTTGCTTAGATACCAAAATTAAGTAATTTGTTTTCGAATGTTAATTTTATAAGCATAACGTATTCCATATTTGGTTTATTCGTAGATGAAGCCTCGCCTTCTTTAGGACTGTCAGGTGCACGATCCAGTTCTCCACATCAATGTTACGTCTGTCAATCACATTTTCATTCTGTTGAAGCATTGAGGTTTCATATGGACGCTGTTCAATTTCATGGCTACAAGAAGATGTGCCAAATTTGCAGTAAACCGTTCAATTCTCGATCGGCGCTGAAATACCATCTATCGGTCGTGCACATGTTTTACTCGAATTTTAAATGCGACATTTGTGACCGCACTTTTCCAACAAGGAGCTATCTATTAGACCATTCTCGACGACATTCGGAAGTCGCAAGCTTCACATGTCCACATTGTAAAAAGTCTTACAAGCACAAGTCCAACTTAGGCGTACATATGAAGTATAATAGATGTGGAAACCTATCAAAGAAGTAAAAATCAACACAAACCAATGTCTTTTTTTCATAAAAAAAATCCGTTTACAATGATTTAAATGTTGTTTAATGATACGAATTTGTAGTATTTTTGTAAATATGTGTTAATTATGTATTTCTTAAACAAGCAATAGGTACTTTTTTATTTTTGAATGTGTGTATACGTTTTTGCTTTGCGAGACCTCAAAATAAAGTAGAAAGTTATTACTTAAATGTGTTTTATTTATTTAATAAACGGCTTTAAAAAGTCGTTGTTAAATACATTTTATATGATAAACATCTCTTTTTTGTTCAAATAAAAATACACAACACCTATTAATTATCAATTGTTTAAAGTTACTCGTATCTGAAGGGAAACTATTAAATTTTTTATGTTAATTAGAAATGATGAAAATAAATTATGAGTGATTTTAAAGATACTTACAAATACATAAACGATTTTTACCCATTGTTCAGAAGTTATACTTTTGTCATAGAAGTAATTTGACGAACCACAAAATTTATAGTTATTAACTTGATTTTTGTTTTTCTACAGATAAGAGTACGAGTAAAAGCATGTATGTTACCAACAGCGTACAATGTTATGAATGTAACGGATTGTTTTCACGATCCGAGATCAAGCAGCATTTAGCAAATGTAAAAAACCATGGTTTTGCCATCATTTGTGAAGACTGCGGTAAGCCGTACAATTCGAGGACGGCTTTGAAATACCACATGTCAACAGTGCATAACAAAGGAACGGAGGTGTTTTGTTGCATATCATGTGGTAAGAATTATCCAAGCAAAACTCACCTCATCAAGCACATGAAGATTCATATGGACCAAGAGTGATAGGCAATCAACACCGTTCACGTATTGGAAATGTGTGTTTTGGAAAAGACGACTGTGTTGGTACGTCTGAGGAAATCAAGACAGTGTTATGTAATTACACTATTGTAGAAAAAACCCTGATATGATATATCAAATAATGTTTTTGAACCTGTGTAAAGGTTTAAAAAACTGGATGAATCCTTCATTTATACATTTTTCTCATGTATAGAGATATCCTTGTTTATTTTGTTTATTTCTTTTTAGTTTGTTTTAAATACAGAAAAAAGAAACATTAGTTTGCGGGAAATTTAAGATCATTAACTGGTTCTTTATTTATGGAAATAAAATAATTAAGTTTGGTTGACTTAGATTTTGGTTTGAATAAAATATTAAAAAGTATAGTAGCTTTTAAGATTAACAAAAATTTTCAAAGAAAAATTGTGACGTCATTTTTGTTAAATCGGGTCTAGTAAATCTCTTCTTCTGCACCTCGACCAATAAGTTTCAAGCTGCTGTTCACTGAGTTTCCATTCATTACACGGCCATAGACAGCTAAAAATTGTTATACTACTTCAAGTTAATTAACAGTTTGTTTGCTTTGCAATGACAGGCATAATATTAATAAATATCGCCTTTTTTGAGGTTAGAATTTAGAAACAAATCAAAATTTACAAAAGAAATTTAGATTTGAACCCATCATTTGAAGTTGGGAGTTTCTTTCAGTTTCTTCCGCCGCCAAGCATTAATGCAGAACTCTTCCAGACATGAAACATCTCTGTTTTGTATTGAAACGGGGAACACGGACTGACAGTCAGTCTGCCATGGTAAAATTTCTGCTTCGATCAATTCTGAAAAATACATTGAACAAAAGCATGCACACTGAAAAGAAAACATCTTAAGATCATATATTAAATATGATGACATGAAATTCGTTGTCTTATCTAAGATAAGATAACGGTAAAGATTATCCTAAGATAACATAAGACTGATATGGAAGAGACTAGAAATTACAAATTTTGTAATGATTAACAATTATCACATCAATGTGTTTAAATTTCTTATATATAATTTCTTATATACTAATAGAGTAAAAATCTACTCTCAATTAAATTCATTGATTTTCGGAAACTTGCATGATAGATTTCAGCCGCCTCTGATCAGTTCATTATACTTTAAGAAAGAGCGAGGGCTATTGAAATTCATTACAAATGAAATAGAATGTATTTTGGACCATATTGAACCCTAATGTTTGGAAATGAGTTCAATTGTCGATGTTGGGGGTACCTGTAAAGTGCGAAACGAAATAGAAACGAAACGAAATCTACCGAAACGAAACGAAGTCTACCGAAACGAAACGAAACGAAACAAAATCAAAACGGAACGAAACGAAACCTACCGAAACGAAACTATCAGAATATTTTTGGAATCATTAAAGGTATATAATTATACATATATAATGTGTAAGGATTATTCTTTACTTCATAAAAAAATTACATAGTTCAAGCACTTGTTATACAAAATTTGACACCGATAAAGGCTCCCTTCTCTAGTGACGTATTTTATTTATACGTGCATATAATTATATACTGTAAATCAGCTGCCACCTGCAAATATGTTCGAGCTTACTATTTAATTTCAAAATACTTATTTCAAAATATGCGTAGTATTCTCTTTTATTATGTCTTACTCTTATTTTTAGCCCTTAATCATCTAAATACAACAAATTGATGTGTTACATGTAAAAGCTTGTTTATTTACGGATCGAAATGGTGTTGCTATGCGAAATAAAGTTACTATACTGTTGTAATGCGAATGTCTATAAACATAATTTGCGAAAAAAAACCCCCAAAACTGTACACATTGAGTTAAATGAAATAAAGTGTATTACTGTTATCTATACATATCATTATGTAATCAATTATACAAAGCCCATTTATTATACTTTTGATCATTAAAAGCAAAGTTGCTCTACATTGGAGTTGATGTTTAAGCAGGAAATATTGAAATTTGAGAACGTTATCGCTTTGTTACTTCTTTTTGGTAGAATGATAATGAATTTAATAAAAAAGCTATTTTTCTTTACATTGAAATTAAAAGAGAGAGAGAGAGAGAGAGAGAGAGAGAGAGAGAGAGAGAGAAAGATGTGAAATTTTGCAATAGATCGGTCATCACTGATAAAAATTGAATTTTAATTTTCGATATTATTTCTTCTAAAGTTTCTTATCCTCCACTTTTAATTTACTGTTTATGAAAGAAGGCACGAAGCATCAGAGGGGCCGGGGGGGGGGGTCCCCACTTTTTCTCCCAGCAAACATTTTTCTTAAATTTTCTTAAAATTACATAATAAAAAGTGAATAAAGATGGAGCCATTTCCCATTTTTTTTCTTTGCTTGTCAAGATTTTTTGGATCAGTCTGCCCCGCCCCCCTTTCAAAAATGATGCTAGGTGCCTCGAAAGTGCGTGATCTGATTTAGAAAATAACCCAATTTTGCATCCAATCAGCAGTCGCTAAATATTCTATTTATAAGTAATGTTTTTAATCGTTAAAAAATTCTCGAAGTTCACAGCGACGTCACATTTGACGGTACCCGA
>WFKH01011801.1:11649937-11667058 GCA_016163765.1 Magallana hongkongensis
GATAATATTTGATTGGCGCAGAACTTTTGATCATGCAGCCAATGAAAGTGGTTTATTTTCTAAGTAAGTTAGATCATATTAAATGAAATTTACGCTATTAACTGATTTGCACAAAAATGAGCAATATTTATTTAAAAGTGTAATCCATATTTACAAATGCGCACATTTACATACGGCAATTTTTTTTTTACATTCGCTGCGTTTCAAAAGAGACTTGTTGCTTTTAAAATATACACAATAAAATATATTTTAAATCATAATGGTTATATACATTTCATTTTGCTCGATTTCGTTTTGTTTCGTTTCGTTTCGATAGGTTTCGTTTTGATTTTGTTTCGTTTCGTTTCGGTATATTATTTCGTTTCGTTTCGCTTCATTTCGTTTCGTTTCTATTTCGTTTCGCACTTTACAGGTACCCCGATGTTGGCTCTTAACTCAACTCGTAGAAAACATGTATCAAGAAGGAACTGGGCCTGAGATGTACCCTGAGACCAGACACATCCTTCACGAAAGTGATGTTTCTCACTGTGTTTCTGGTAATCCAAATTCGGTATCGAATACATGTAGACGCCCCTGTCGTCCATCAAGTTAGGCAGCGGTGATGATTTCCGGTGAGTTATGCGTTCATGTAACAAGAAGAAAAACACAGAAACGAATGTTATGAAACGTATGCACATATTGGAAATTAGATATAGAACCTTAAATCAAGAACGTTGATAAAAATGTTACAGACTTAGTTTTAAGTCCCGTTTTTACTTATTGACATGGCATCATTCTACACTCTGAAAACGTTTTGAGCGTTTTGAACTGTAGCTTTGACAAACACAAAGGCATGGGCAAGGTTGGTAATTCTTTAACATTTGGAGACTGAGAGGAAAACTCCAAACTTAATCGTTTTGAAGTAATATTTTTATGGTTAGAGCATATAGCTTCCGATTCAATACACCAGGAGGTGACCAGCAATACACTAAATAGGTGTTATTAAATCCAGTCAAAGTTGTTATTTCGACGGCAGAAACAATAAATGCACTGTCAAGTAAATATGTGATAATTGTCTGCAGTAAGAAAGTACGACTTTAAAACTGCACGTAAATTAAGGAGATTAAATCCGTGATAACGTCTGAATTTTTGGTTTTCTTTGTTTTAAAATCGAAACAAGCGCCCAGTCATATGAGCTGTCGAACGCGGTACGTTTTGTTTGAATAAATTTATTATATGTGAACCAGAATTAAATTCTACATTTATTATTTGGGAGTATATCTATAATTTATAAGTTTTGAATAGATCTATGGATTTTAAGTATGCTATTTCTTTGAGAGAGAAAAAGCAATCAGAATAGATTACTTCTATACACTCAAGATCTATACTTGAAAAATTGATAGTTCTAGGATTACGTAGATTTGTAAACAACGATCTACCAATAACACACATTAATGTTATTATCAGTTGTTTGAATTGGCTCAGCAACGAAATCTACGAAAATTGGTATTTGACAAACATTGATGAAGCCTCAGAATTGGGTTTTGAAATAAATTGGAAAAATATTTGATTTTTGTGATGTTGTTTTCTTGTTAATGTATTTGTCGGTGTTTGAATTCATCTTTATTATGAATTAAGTCCATGTATACATTGAGATTATATTCAAAAATTTGATAATTAAACATGATTTCTCTTTTTAGTTTATGGCCAGGATGAAGCACCCAATACGAACCTGCCCTTTGCCAAAGGTCCGCCAAAAAGTGCTAACAATTCTTTATCAAGTAAATAACACATTAGTTTTATAAAGAATTGTTATGTGATCTAAAATACTGGTAACCCCTACATTACTGTTACTGTCGAATAGAACCTGAAGCACATTTGCAGCTCGGTTCTGCTGCTACTTTGATTAAGAAAAACAATGGCTTGTGTGAAAAGCATTTATTAAAAATGCCCGATGAAGTTATAATAAACATGAACATGAAAATGTGAGGCTGCATACATTTAGTGAATTCATTTTTCTTTTCTATTCAAACATAAGCATTGCGTCTTCATTTCTTTCAAATTAACGGTAGGATTATTTAAATATCTCCCTATGCATATATGATACTCTTATTTAATGCGTAAAAAATACATCTGATTTCGTCACATTTTTCTAGCTCAACCATTCTTGTGCAACACCTGCGGGAGAGGCTTTCAATCAAGGCAGGGGTTAATTGACCATATGGGAATAAAGCATGGTGCTCCGAAGTTTCAATGTGCTGCGTGTTCCAAAGTGTTCTCGACCAAAAGTCATTATACGTCACACATGCAGAATCATTTGAATGTAAGAAATTCCGATGTATTTCATAAAACTAATTTTTCTCTTGATTTGATATGCATGTACCATTCAATCGTAAAAGTCAGGATATATAGATACATATTTTTTATACTTACAATAAATTCATATAAGTGTCATTGAATAATAAATAAAAATAATAAATAATATTTTCATTTGTTTTAGGAAAAGATGTATGCATGTGACCAGTGTGGCTCAAGTTTTGTACATAATAAGGATCTGGTGAACCATATCACTGCCAAGCATGATCTGAAAAAGTTATCTTGCACATACTGTAGCAAGTCGTTTTCCTATGACAGAGCATTGAAACGACATATTCGTGGTGTACATGAGAAACAAGTTTTTGTATGCCAATATTGTTCAAAAAGATTTGGCTACTATGACAATTTAAAGAGACACGTGAAAAATATTCATAAGCAATAGGAGTCTTAATCTTTTTGCAATTTCATCTTAATCGTTTTTTATAGTTCATGTATTTTTTGGTGGATCCATATGAATAAAGTCAAGTAAGGTGGTATGGGACACCTGTCGATATTAATGTGGATTAAAGTACATTAAAACCGAAATACTTTCAGCGTTTTAAAATTTTCAAAAATTACAATATTTGACCAAAAAATGTGTTTTAAATTTTTTTGGAAAGGTAAAAATTATTAAAGCCCAAGCGGGATTCGAACTCATGACTTACAGATTCGCAGTTAACGCTCTGGGGCCGGTTGTTCAAAAGGTGGTTAACTTTAACACACTGATGAGGGATAACACTGTGTTAAATCTTAATCAAATGATTAGCTAACACAGTGGTTAAATTCCGTTGTTCAAAAGCAATTTAACACAGTGGTTAGATAACACTGTGTTAACCACTTGATTACCACTTGGTTACCCATAATGCATTTCTACATCCTATGTAAACAATATGGCAGAAGTCGTCTGCATAAAGAAGGAAAGGAAGGCCAGAAGTCAGAATTTCAGTTTAACTGAAACGGAGATAATTAAAAATCAGGTTAGGTTAAATCCTATATTAGAAGCAAAGCATAGTAATGCAGTAACGAATGCTAAAAAGCAACATATTTGGAGGAACATCACAGATAAAGTTAATGCTGTTGGGGTATCACAAAGGACTGTCCAAGAAGTCAAAGATAAGTGGAGAAACGTGTGCCGAGAAGCTAAGCTCAAGTTCACGGAGCACAGGAGGCAGAGCCAGAAAACTGGAGGAGGACCCCCACCCACCCCATTGTCTCCAAACATTGCAGATGTCGTAGACATGTATCGAGACAGCAGCGCATTCAGTGGCATTCAATGAGGAATGGAGACCTCTATTTCTAAATACTCTGGTAAAAAGTTGTTGAATTTAGAAATCCTATAGTTACAATAATATGAAAGTATTTAAACTTTATATATCCACTTCAAAATTTACAGTAGGGCCTTATACTATAGGCCTACGTCATGTAAATTCACATTAATATACTCAGTAATTTCACGCATTGATTTTTTTTTTCATTATTTAAGTTGAAATTATACTATAGAAGACACCAGCTTAGCTTCTCGGCACATGTTCCTCCACTTTCTTTTAAAGTTAACCACCTTTTGAACAACCGACCCCAGGTAGATTTTAGCTGATTCATTTTATACATGTTTTAAAATGAACCTCAATTTTCCTTTCTTGATACTCGATTTTCCGCATCATTACACTGTGGTTTCCAAATATATATCATTTGAAACTAATGTTTGAAATGTTTGAAAACGATAGTTTCATAAGGATAGGGTATATAATAAATATATCATATTAAAACTATACAAAGAACTTTGTGTGAAATCATCCTCAGGTAGAGTAAATTCACGTTTGTTCAAATCATGATCCCCGGGGGTAGGGTGGGGCCACAATAGGGGTCAAATTTTTACATAGGAATATATAAAGAAATATCTTTAAAAATCTTCTTTTCAAAAACCAATTGGCCAGAAAAGCTGTAACTTGCGTGGAATCATACTCAGGTAGTGTAAATTCAAATTTGTTCAATTCATGATCCCTGGGGTTAGGGTGGGGCCACACAATGGTGGGTCAAATTTTAACATAACTCATATGGAGAAAAATCTTTTAAAATTTTCTTCTCAAACACCAATTGGCCAGAAAAGCTGAAATTTGTGTGAAATCATCCACAGATAGTGTAAATTCACGTTTGTTCAAATCATGATCCCTAGGGATAGGGTGGGACCACATTGGGGGGTTGAATTTTTACATAGGAATATAGAGAGAAATATCTTTAAACATCTTCTCAAAAACCAATCGGCCAGACAAGATGTAGCTTGTGTGGAAGCATATTTAGGTAGTGGAAATTCAAGTTTGTTAAAATTATGATCCTTTAGGGTAGGGTGAGGCCACAAAGGGGGAGGGGTCAAATTTTTACATAAGAATACGTAGAGGAAAATCTTTAAAAATCTTCTTCTCAAAAACCAATTGGCTAGACAAATTGTAATTTGTGTGGAAGCATCCGCAGGTAGTGTAGATTCAAGTTTGTTCAAATCATAATCCCCGGGTGTAGAATGAGGCCACATTTGGGTTGAATTTTTAAATAGGAAAAAATATGATTATTCTCAAAAACTCAAATGTTGTAGTATATGGTATTACTTACATGCAAGAATCTTGACATTTGTTGATGTCAATTATTTATATTCATATGAATAGTTGATCTTCTTGAGAACGCTCAATATGTAATATGACTATGAAATCATCCAGGTACAAAAGGGGCTCAATGTTTAGCATAAGAATATCTGGAGAAAATTTTGAAAATCTCTTTATACAGGATCTATTTTTTTTAAATTGTTCAGATATTTTGTATAGGACTTCATATAGCTGATTTTATCAATGTGGCCCATGGGCCCATTGTCTGAAAAATTAATCGCAATAAGGTGTTATCGAGAATGCGTATGAAATGATGTACGTTTTAACTAAAACTCAAGATGGGACATTTTTTGCTTTTCTTTTTATAAGGCCATTTTGTCCTTGTGTTTAGAATTTTCTAAACAGAATGCGTAGGATTTTGAATAAATAAGGAAACTCTACATCAATGTTGGAAGTTTGCAGAGTTGAAGTGTGCTGTAGATGGTTCAGGTACGACATGACCGGAGTCCATTAGCTTCCTTAAAAATTTAAATGACCAATCCATAACGCGATGTCAACGTGAAAAGCTTTTGGAAAGCATTTAAAAGCATGCATAGTTCGTTATTTAGTATTCTGAAAACTTGTGCGACGTAAACATTTCAAAGGAATATATTCTTTATTTTATCTAAAAAAAACCCCAACCCCCAAAAAGGCGTTTGTCCCAGGATGGAAAGGATATTTGTTGTATGGTTATTGACATTAATTGCTTATAAATTTGGTAAGTTACATAGAGTCTATTGCATTTTTTAAAATATTTTGTAAACAATAAATCTTTTAAAAAAATAAATATCACTTTAACCTTTAATTATTCTGGATACTAGCGACCATATTCCGTGTTAAATTAAATATACTAGTAGTTTCTTAAATGCATATGAAGATCTTGTAACGTAATTTATAATATTTGCATTGCGATGTGCACGATTAAATATATACTTTTTTGAACAATTGTCGTCTTTACACCTGATTTTTAAATCAAAATATGATATAAATGTCAAATATATAATGTTAATTATTGTGTTTTTTGTTTTTCTTTGTTTCAAAAATATATTTAAATGAATAATATTAAAATAAGTTGGATATGCCTAATTGTTATTTTGTATGTTAAATATAACAAATGACTAACTTATGTAAACTTGTAGTCCATGGTAAAACCTACGCCTTCTCGAAAAGCTTGCTTTATAGCAATGTGGTGCCGAATTCGGATCTTAATGTTCAAAAACAGGTGTTGACGCAACTAGAATGTGCTAGATTGTGTGGGCAAGAAGTTGCCTGTCAAACCTTCTTCTACAAGCCATTGGGCGGAGTGTGTTCTCTGTACAATCATCCCCTCCTTGAGCATACACCTGTCATCTCTGAGGAAGGTGTGGAAATATATATGATGAAAGGTTTGTTGCTTGCTCAAAAGATTTTTTTTTCAAATATTTTTTGAAATAAGTAATAATTGTTCTTTAGAAATCTTTGATATTTATAGATCTTATCTAATGTAACTTATTTATTAGAACCTCTCAGTTTTTCACATCAAGAAAATCATAAATTGGCACTCAAAACACGAGGAACTTGTTTTTATCTTATTTTATCTTATTACATCACCTTTGATAACAAGTTTATATATTTAAAATCCTTATTTTAACTTGTCTAAATGGCAATGCCTGTCTCCATGGTATTTGAATATAAATGAGGACAGACATTCTTCTAACTTTATACATTTGTCATTGTATATGGATATTGATTGAAAGATTGAAAAACATCATCAAATCAGTAATAACGAAGAAATTGCCTAATGATTTTCTGTCGGTAAACAAAATATATAGTACCAAGTTCCACCGACATGACTGTTTATATATCATTTTTACTAACTATGTTTAATGATTGCTTGTATTATTTGAAATATGAGAATTTGTATTTAATTTCAGAACACTGTATCAATATTTCAGGATTAATTAACAATTATTAGTTTGGATTTTAAACCATAGTAATATTTTTGTCGATAATTTTAAGGTAGGCGCTGATCACTAGACTCATCAATAACGTCATGTTCGATATTTGACAATTAAAAAAATAATTTTAGTTGTTGGTACAATAATATTTATATTCATCGCATTGATTTTATGATTTACTAGTATAAATATTTGAAATACTAATGAATTCTTGAACGATATTTCTAATTAATTTCCTACGATGTGCTAATTAATTATTTTTTTTTTAATTTCCACTGTATTTCAGGTTGTCAATTTCCTGATTTTTCAATGTATAGAGAAGGTGGAATATGCATTAGCATTTTCTCTGCGGAAAATATGACATCATTGTATGCCAGCACAGCTTGTAAACACCGAGGCGGAGAACTGATATCATTAGACACTGACGGAAAGATACAGTTTTTAAAAACATACTTGCTCCAATACTGTGAGTTTTTCATGTTTTTATTAAGAAAGAAAATAAAAAAAGGTAAATGGATAGAACACACACAAGTGGTTACCAGGTTGGTCTTTTTCTTTGCATTGTAGTTAAGTGGACAACACCAGTCTTGATTGGACTTGACAATTCGGATGGATGGAAATGGTCCAACAATGTATCTTTGATGTACAGTTCTCTCTTGCAATATCAGCTCAACAGTTATGATGCGCAAATGCACCCATGTCCCGACAACTACTGTGGAGTTCTTAGAATCTCGCCCACAGAATCACTTTTATTTGATCAATGCTGTAGTAACATAAGACCACTCTCGGTGTGCTCGATCTCCACAACACTGTAAACGGTTGAGTTTAGGTAAACATCTTAAGAGAGGTGGATAGTCATGGTCATTTTTAGACTGTATTGACCTCCTTGAGATGAAGAGTTCTATATCAAGTTAAAACATTTTTGTGACTCATCTTTTGTGAAACCGAGTCCAGTAAATCTCTTATTGTCCTGCAACCCTGCAATAAGTTACATGTAGCTATCCAATAAGTTTCTACTTATTAGACGGCTACAGGTGACATACATTGTACTTGACTGCAGCAGATAATTGGGTAAACACAAACTCACAGAAACAAAATAGGAGAGGAAAACACAACTACTGGTTCCTCCAATCTCACGGAATTTATCAGATTTCAAGTGCAAACTTCACAGAATATCCATGAGAATGGAAATCTACATATCCAAAAACGAAAAAAAAATTCTGGCAATAAAAATAACCTATTGCACGAATTTTAAAAACTTTCATTTACTCTGTTGGAAATGCTTGATTAACGTCGTCCATTGGTGATGGAACTGGATCGGAAAAGAATTTTAAATGAAAATGGACATTCATAAATTTAATCATGCAGAAATCACACCATCCTCACACCACCGTTGTTTGTTCAAAAATGACCAATGGGCGGGGATTTCGATATATGCTCACCTTTGCAGATGACTTTCATGACGCAACGTGGACCAATGCAAAAAACTTTTGGTTTATTTAAACATGCTTCATCGTCTTGACAAGTGTTCCTATATTCAATAATTAATTTATTTACATACCCAAACACCAAATGATCTGTTTTTGGCCCATGCTTATTGTTAACTTAGTGGATAGTGCCAGGTTAATGAAATGAAGCAGAACGATCGTAAAAACTGTTCACAAGCAATGAAGAGACAAAATGTTTTAGGTAAGTTATAAGCCGAAAACTGACCATTCTGTCGGATATTGTACTGTCTTTGGCGCCGACGCGCCTCGGACTGTACAATATCTGAAAGAATGGACAGTTTTCGGCTTTAAACCGTTACATATAATAGGAAAATGATAAATTTTAAAACTACAATAGTTGGATTGTATCTTTACTTATTAGTGTATTGCCAAATATATTGAGAATGTTACGGTAGATCAGGTGGTTAATATGTTGACCACCCAGCCTTTTCAAGCATTAAAAGACAAGATTCAAAACTAAGTTGAGAATTTGCTAATGTTGACTATATGACATAATTTTGCATAAAACGATATATATAGGATCTCTCATGATTTGCGATGGTATATGATTTGTATCCAACGAGTTGTGTGTTTTCTATCCTTGGCGAGGGGATAGAAAACACACAACGAGTTGGTTAAAAATCATATACCATCGCAAATCATGACAGATTCTTTTTATCACATGTTTTACCACGTATTTTGTTAAACCTCAATCTTTTCTGTAAAAATTATGATAATTGTGAGCCGCACAACACATTTACCACAAGACGTCAACAAACAACTTTGCGCATGGAAAAAGTTCCTTGAAGATTAACAAACAACTTCATTTTTGAACATATAGTTAACAATTCATGAAAAAAATAAACAGCATTAAATTCTTCACATGTACAACTCCACACTTTTCAACTGAATTAATGTTTTATTTTTTTCATTTTACGTCAATCAACCGCCAAAACCTACGTAATGTTTAATTATGACGTCACGTTGGGTAAGAATACACAGTGTAATATCAAAAATTTATTACATGAGTGATATCCACCGTATATTGAGCTAAACATGTGATAAAAAAAATATAAAGCATATATCCAATGCAAATACATATATTCGGTTACCTGTATCTATTAAACTAGCATAGTCACTTGCACTATTTATTGTTTTCCGCACATATCTGTTCTTGTGTTAATACACCAGTTCAGAACTGCATTGATTTTGAAAGTCCTTATTTTGTTAACATTTGAATTTAACAAAATGATGTAACTGCACAAGTGTCATAGTATAGATAACAAATCAATACCTGATAATTCATTTTTCAAATATTGATATTAATTTTGTAAGAGGCTTGCTATAAACATCTCTTCTGTGTGTCCTTTACTGAAATTTCTTATGTCATCTAGTGTAACGCTTTTGTATATTTTCTTTATCATAATTGAGTGTAACAATAATTTTGATTTGATCAATGTTCGACAACTATCATATTGACTTCCGAAAATTAATGGAATTACGTATAATATATTGTTCAGATAGTTGTATTTAATTAAGAACAATTTATTGTCTAAATATTGTATTAATAATGTTAATAACACAATATATTATATTCCTTTAACGTATTCTTTACAATGAGGTTTTGATGGGCCTCTACAATGTAATGCTAGCGACTTCTGGATTAGAGATTGCTGGTAGTAATCTTCGTTTCAAGTCCCAGAAGTCTTGCAGGAATCAAAGTAACATAAGTCCTAAAAGCCGGCCTAATTTTAACTGTTTTAAAAAATTAGGAAACGTTACCGTTCATTTCAGTTAAATACGTGGTGATTTTTGTCTCTAGGTGAAGGAATAAAAAAGTCGGACAAGCATACAGTGATTAGTTGCATTTTTTGCTTTGATCGATAGAAATCACTAAAAAAAGTGTTGGAATTTTTATATCGACCTGATAGTAGGAGAAAGTGAACAACGTGCCCGCAATGTAGTTTCATTGTTTTATAAAAGTATATGCCTACTAAAAATACATTGTATCGTCAGATCCATAGCCTCTGGAGGACATTTGGTGTTGGATTCTTATGTCATCAGCAATATTATAAGGATACGTTCATGACTTTTTGAAAAGCCATCAATAAAACTGATCACACATTAGATAATTAATCCAATGAAATACTAATTTCTGTCGAACAGAAAAAGAGTAATAATTTGTTCAATGAAAAAAGGGAGAATTAAATAGAGAATCATGGCCATTTTTTTTTGTTATAGAGTGAATTATGAAGTTTTAACGCAACGCCAAGAGTCCAGAAATAACGTTGCAAACGTGCGGCGACTGTCCTTGCCTCATGCTCTATAAAATATATTATCTTCAGAAATAATAACACAATGCATTGAAATTTTTAGACTTAATCTTTCATCATTTATCTTAAAAAGGTTAAAAATCGCTATATGTCGAAAATCTTTAAGAACTACAGATGTAAACAACTTCTATTTGATAATGTCAAATTACTTTTCAGCAACTATTATGCTTTCTGATAACTGCTACAACACTATCTTTAAAAGCAAATTCTACTTATTGTGTCCAAGGAAATATTATCTATTTAGAATTTAAAACAGTCTTCAGGATATACGCAGCAACACACAATTAATAAACCGATTAGAGTTTATCACGTTTTCTGTCAAGTTCAAAGTAAATTGCCATACATTATAATGAAATAACCATTGCTTTTTTTCCTGTTTTTCAATAGCTGAATCTTAAGATCAAACATTTTTTAATCAACCATGTGTGATTCTTATAAATTACTTATAAATTACTGCGTGTCATTTACATTCGTTAAACAACAATTCTTGCGGATTTCGTTGTTGAGTTTATTGCGCATTTCCAGACGTAAAATAAGATATTGTGTGAATAACAAAACATAGTACTTTAAAATTGCGTCTAGGTACAAAATAAACAAATAAGTGATATAAAATAATATATCTTCTCTTTTCCTCCTTGATACTTTTAACCCCCCCCTTTTTTTTTAGTTTAATATCCATTGATATAGAAATTAAAATCATAATTAATGACATGATATCTTATTATGAGATGGAATATGTTATGTATAAACACCGATATTTTGTAGTAACAAAAATGAGGTCATTGATTCTAGTAGAACCCCGCCATGATATAAAGGTACACGTAGACGTATCAATGCTTGCTGCATACATACTGGATAATTCATCATCCGTGAAACCTTTCCCTTGATTGAAAGAGTTGCGTACCAAAAGACCTTGCAAGTAAACCAATGAACTTGAAGTTTCGATGCATTGTACTAAGACTTTGCTGAATTTGTTTTTACCAAACAACTCATTTTGATTTCAATAAGAAAATGGTCTGCTTGATCTTGGCTACGATAGTATTTGCATATTGCTACCGCAGTAAGTACGAATTCCTTATTTATTATCATAAGCTTGATTTCATTTTATTAATTTATTCTTAGCCTATATTCACCGTATTTTCCGTTTTTACGATTACGACAAGGAGCACATGGTGGGTGTGACCGGTTAGCAGAGGATCCCCACTCCTTCATGGCACCTGATCCCACCTATTATTTTTGTAGAGTTCCGTGTTTGTTCTGCTTCTGTTATGTATTTTTCCCCTCCACTTTTGATTTTGAAAACTGTTCGTTATCACCATATTTCATTCTTTCTACATAAAGTTAAAAGTTGTATGTTTCAGATGTTGTACAGATATCGCAGACATCTTTTGTCTTTATTTACATCTGCATATTTACTGCAAAATATCGTTTTAGGTTTATGCTGTTGCATTTTAGAAAATTTCAAATGCAGAATATTAACGGATCCCTAATGCAAGAAATATCGTCTAAAAATAAAATAATATTTTCATAAATAAAACACATTTTTTAAGGCCAGTTCATCAAGTCAAATAGGTCTCATGCATATTTTGTAAATAGTTTTTTGTTTTTTTTTTTGATTTACCTGAACTTCATTTGCTTCATTGTCATTAGATAACGTTTATTAGAGAAATACGTTCAGTAAGGATTATATTCAAAACTTTTTAAAAAATCTTCTGATATACATTGCAATAAAAGTCTAGAAGTTAACGAAAACAGGTGCGACTTTCATGTTATAGGGAATTTATTATGAAAAGTAATAGATATATGTAAATATTGTACATATCCAGTAAATTCTCGTTCTCTATTAGTCAAAACAACAAACAAAGTAGATGACTGACACGTTCGTGTTCGTTTTACCACGGACCATAGAGAAGAAAAACATCAAGAACATATACAGTTCTTAATCTTTACAAAAAGAACCTGGGGGAATAAGCCGAGGCATATGCCCACAAGTGGCCACAATCCTATCACTAGTATGTTTCAAATGTCAATCACGCATTATGTGTATTAACTTCAAATATTTTTATTCCTGTGCATATCTCCAGAGAATTTATTATGTGCGTGTACATATTAGAATAAAGAATTGCAATCTTTTGTCTTAAAGTCCATAATTTGTTTCCCCTCAACAAAGTAACATGTTTATTTTATAAAATAATACTAAAGATAACTTATTTAGCAGTAAACTAAAAAACTATAAATGATTAAGTGCATGTGTTTAATTCATAATAATGCAATTTTTACTTTCTTGACGTCAAATGAGTTTTTCGAATTTAAACAAAGTAAACAAAGATATAAAAACATTAACAACACGATTCATTGAAATCGAACACATAATTCGGTCTTGGACATTTGATGATCATCTTGAAAATCGAAGGAAGAAAACTTGCTTTTTACCTCAGAGTGGGTCTTCGTACCATTTTTTTGAAAATTGAAAAAGATAGATATTTACATGTTTTATCAGTATACGTTCTTAAAAAATGATATGATGACCCACTCTATAAAAAACTATAGTCTGAACATCCGATTTCATCAGCATTTTGTTGCTCAATTAGCATATACATATTTTGATGTCTTAATATCAATTAAATTTGAAGTCAATTTTTAAAGGTTTTGGCAATACTGAATGCAAATGATTACATATGCTGAATAGATGTAACAAAAGTGATATGTGTAAGAAAATTTTTTGGGGTTTTTTTTAAATGGACTTCAGTGGGTTTATGCCTCGGCTTATTCCCCCGCGTTATTTGTATCACGCATATAAACATGTATACTCTACCTTTCCAACTTTTGGAGAGAGAAAAAAAATACTATACTACAAATATTGGAACAAACCAGATGATGAAGTTTTTTAAAGTGACATAGACCTACCAACAAATAAAGATTTTTTCTCGTAGACTTCTAAATCCTGTCGGATATCATAATTAACATTTATCTATTGCCGCTCATTTCTTTTTTGAAAGCTGAGGCTGGTGATTAAATATATATAGGATCTCTCATGGTTTGCGATGGTATATGATTTTTATCCAACGAGTTGTGTGTTTTTTATCCCCGAGCGTCGGCGAGGGGATAGAAAACACACAACGAGTTGGATAAAAATCATATACCATTGCAAACCATGAGATTCTTTTTATCACATGTTTTACCATGTCTTTCATTAAATCTCAATCCTTTTTGTAAAAATTATAATTGTGAGCCTCACAACACATTTACTGCAAGACGTCAACAACTTTACGCACTGAAAAAAGTTCCTTGAAGATTAACAAGCGAACATTTCATTTTCGAATATATTTGTATCAATTCATGAAAAAAATTAAAACAGCATTAAATGCTTTACATTAACAACTCCACACTTCAACTGAATTCATTTTTTTAATTTTTCATTCTACGTCAATCAACAGCCTAAACCTACGTAATGTTTAATTATGACGTCACCTGGCGTAAGAACACACAGTGGAATATCAAAAACTTATCCCATGAGTGATATCCACTGCATATTGAGATAAACATGTGATAAATTAGTGTGATATGAAAATAAGAAATCAATGAAAAAAATATATTTTTCTTTTTGCGGGTATAAAAATGTTTATAAAAATAAAACAAATGATTGATATCGAAACTTTTGAATATCATCCTATGCGCAATAAGAATTTTGTTTTATTTAAGGTGGCCGACTTTAGTTTTTATTGTGCATGATTTTGCGCAATCAAGCTAATCAGGTTATACCTTTTGTAGAAATTGTTTTGCTACCACTTATGAAATTGATCACAATAAACAATGAACACATAAAATGTATAGATGTTTTTTTAATAAAAAGATTATTTTAAAACGATTTTTCTGTTGTCTGGTAGGTGAACATTGCCATTTTTCTTTATGACGAAATGATAAAATGATGCTTTGTAGGAGAAGAAATTGGCAATTATCTATGTATTCCTATGATAAATACACCGGATTTGTTAAGATTACCCCTAAAAACAGATGGTAGTTTAATTTTCGTGAAATTTCGCAAATAAGCTAGAGTGGACTGGTGTACTTTACATGTAGTGAAAAAAGGGTTTTGCATTTACGGTTTTAATGTAAAAAAAACCCACCATATAACTATTCATGTACTCATTGGATTGTATTGTACTGTCCTATTGAGTGAACAACAATTTCGAAAGCACATCCAATAAATTTAAGTACATACCCCTTCAAATCAGTTTATGTGTGCCAAAGTGTATTGAAAGCGATCTTTTGTTTCTTGAAGTTACCGCTTACTTTCCATCTACCTCTGGATTGTGGAGTTAATATCTTTTTAATTTGATATTTTATTAATGACCAAAAAAAAAATTACAGACAAATTAAGATATCATGGTGATATTCATGTTAGCTTATGATTCAAACCATTTATGAGATTAAAAAACAGACTTACGCTTTTTTGACTGTTCTATGTGGTATCCATTTAGTTGTTTTAGTGTTTTGTATGGATTTGGCGCCAGGAAGTAGCATCGTGACATTAATAGGATAAAAAGGAACAATACAAGAAAGGAAATTATTCTTTAAACAAATATTCTTCACTTCTGAGGATCTCAGTAGGCAAAATAATTACATTATTTATCAAAAGGACGAAATTGCACTTTACTTTATCAAAGAAGTACGTTTGACAGAACATTACATTGTATACGCGTTGTATTACATCGTTGAGTTTGATGAGAGACATTCTAGAACTGTCTGTACAGGAATGGGACTTAGACACGAGATTTGAGATTAAATGTTTACTTTGTACGCTTAAAATTGTTTACTTGTACATTTTGAATGATTGACAAAAACTTGAATGTTAGAAGTCAAGTTACAAGCGAGATACAGATGTAAGAAATCATTGTTATGATGTAAATAAAGATCGAGTCTTTTATTTGTTTTAAAATAATGCAAAGTACTGAAATTGCCATTTCTTTGACAAAACGACTCGTGCAAAACAAGATAAACTGACTCAATGTTTTCATAAATATCATTATCAACAAAAAAGCAACTTTTGATTGACACTAACACCAATCCCACACATATGTTAACAATAACAAGAATTTCGAACTCTGCGTCTTGCTTGTAATGCAATATTTGACTTTCAAATTTTGACGAAACATTAAAAAATTACCAATAATGACCATTCTATAGTCTACCCCAAGATATTAATGCCGCTAATTTGGAGGATTTTAAATAAAAATACACACACCTGTGAAAAAAGTGCAATTGAAATAGATAAAAGGGAAAGTTTCCAATATATCTTCATTCACACGTTATCATTTTTCACTTGGAAAAAAATCACAGGAACGAAAACAAACGGAGATTTATAATCGAAGATGTTGACATCTTTTTTTTCATTCGGAAGTCAGTCGGAATACCTCGCACAATTTTTTAGCGTTATCATCCGGGTCTGTTGAAATATAAAATCCCCATAGACATCACATTTTTAGCTGTGTATTGAAACATGACAAGCTTTTGAAATAACCAGAATTCAATTTTGTAAGTATGCATTTTGCGGGTTTTTTTGTTTGATTTTATCACAAGAGTTAAACTAAATTTATTCGTAAGTGAGGCCCCTTGAGGGGTTATATGACATATTTATGTATGTTCTTGTTAAAATGAACTGAAATTGGTAAATCATTTACAATTTATCGAGAAAGTGATGATGTGTTCCGTTTAGAGAGTTCCTTTTACCTCGTATTCCATGATGACCATAGTCGGGCGAAGATCTTGTAGTTTTCAGCACGTGTCAAAAACTGTCAATCAAAATCCACGTGGTACAAAAATCAATATAAGATTAATCCGACTCTTCAATTTCTGGAAGCTTATAATTACATTAATTAGGTATTTGAAAGTGAATTTTATGTACTTCAACTGTCAAATCAACGTTATTTCTTATTTCCTTACGATACAATGGGCAAATCTGAAGTACTAGTAAAACACACACATTTTTCACCTGTACTGTCTTTTTAAACCGTGTATCTTGCAATATGTTATTTTCATACCTACCTACATATATATATATATATATATATATCTATTTATTAGATCACCTGAGCCAAAGGCTCAAGTGATCTTTTCTGATCACAATTTGTCCGTTGTCTGTCGTCGTCGTCGTCGTCGTTGTCGTTGTCGTCGTCGTTGTAAACTTTTCACATTTTCATCTTCTTCTCCAAAACCACTGGGCAGATTTCAACCAAACTTGGCACAAATCATCACTGGGTGAAGGGGATTCAAGTTTGTTCAAATGAAGGGCCACGCCCTCTTTAAAGGGGAGATAATTTAGAAATATTAAAAAATTGTAGGTATTTTTAAAAAATCTTCTTCTCAAAAACTATTAAGCCAGAAAAGCTGTAATTTG
>WFKH01011801.1:11687485-11703038 GCA_016163765.1 Magallana hongkongensis
ACTTGGGTTATTTATATTCCGTTCATATGATGGAAGACCCCGTCACAGACATAATCAAAGACCCTGCTTTCACGGACAGCAATACTTGTTTTAAAGCTGTTCTTGCTGAGACAAAACGTGTCGGAAAAGGGGATGTTCAGCACTATCCCATCATTTCGGAGCCTGATATACAGAAACTGTACACAAGCATGCACCTCTCCATAAATACTCCTCAAGGACTGTTCAACAAAGTTCAGTTTGATGTACGGATGTTCTTCTGTCGCAGGGGCAACGAAAACATGCATAGAATGACAAAAAGCACATTCCAAGTTTTTACCGATGACAAAACTGGCCGAAAGTACGTGAAAAAGGTAGTGGACGAGCTCACGAAAAATCATAAAATTGACAAAGAATCGTCTTCAGGAATAATGCCAGAAGTGCAAGGTAGGTGAACTGTTCATCTTTGTTTTGAATTATAAAAAATATCATATTCACATTAATGTACAGCTATAACTGTTATTAAGTGTACTTTCTAGGCCCGTACATGGATATCAATTTATATTTTCAGGATCCATTTTTTGCCCAGTACTCTCCTATGAGATGTATATTTCAAAGTTGCATCCAGAGTGTGACAAGTAAGTGTTAAAAAACCCAAAAGATATTTATAGATCAATAGTATAGATTTGTTTATCAGTTTAACACATTGAATACACATTTCATCAGAATAGAAAGTAATGGAAATGCAGCTTGTCAAATAAACACGAACCTTTTGTATTTTTTTTTCAGACTATGGAAACGACCTCTAGAATCGTTTGTTGACTCAGACAGTGTTTGGTTTTATAACGCACGGGTTGGTGAAAAAAAACTCAGCACATTTCTAAGCTGTCTTAGTAAAGCAGTTGGTCTTTCTAAAATTTATACCAACCATTCAATCAGAGCAACCGGTGCGTCCATTTTGTCAAAGTCCATGTTTGGTCCGTCACAGGTGATGGCAGTCACAGGACATACTTGAGTGTGTACCAAAGAGTCAGTGATGATGAAAAGATAATGATGGGCGACTCCTTAACCAAGAACATTCTACCTTCCATGCCAGCGTTGCCAGACTTAAACAAGCCAGCTATTCTGCCTGGGCCCGCATCATTAGCTTGCGCTGTCCGCCACCAAAATAAGGCTCTCCAAGAAATTCAAAATGTTGATCTTGAGCTGGCAGACATCAATATGAATGAACTGTTTAATGATTTTGCGGGTCAGGAAATCACATGTACCCAGTCGTCTATTTCTGTAAATAAGACCAGCCTTCAACCAGCCTCCCTGTTCAGCAATTGCTCGGTGACCATCCACCAACTTACAATTAATCAAAAATAAATGTGACTGTTTTTCTTCAAACCAAATTGTTAAAAACTGTTTATCACTGTAGAACTTTACACGTTTATTAAAAACTATGTTATTCAATAAAATTTGTGAAATTTGTTAAACTTTGTTGAGTAATTAAGATTTATTAAATGAATTTAATTGTTATAGTATCTTTTGTTTGTTTACACATCAAACTTTAGGTCCTCGACAAAACAAAACACTTATTAGGTTTGTTACTGACTGTTTACAGAAATTTGTGGGGTCGGTAAAGTTCATAGAAGGCGAGGCGAACAAAAATTTGTGGGGTCGGTAAATTTCATAGAAGGCTCGGCTTCGCCTCGCCTTCTATGAACTTTACCGACCCCACAAATTTCTGTAAACAGTCAGTAACAAACCTAATAAGTAATATTGTAAGGCGATCACGTGACGCGTTTCATCAAATGACGTCCAGACATTCTAGTCCGAGGCAAAACAAAATATTATGTTGTATATTTATTTATTTGTACCATATATGTGTAATTGTAAAAGAGTTTCAATAAATTTCTTGGAAATTAAAAAAAAAAGAATTATATAGTTTTATATTTTTAAAAAGAGAGACACGTATATTTAGGAACTTAGTACAAATTGATTGTGATTTATTGTATTTTTTTTAATAATCATACAAAAGTTAAATAGTATACCTCTATAATTATACACTCTAAGTGTTAAATATTTGTAAAAGTTTCAGAAACAAAGCCTAATCAATCAGATGGATTCGTTTGCAATGCTAAACAAGTACTGGGACTTAACACGTTTTTTGGACAACCTTAAGTTTACCTATCAATAATTCATTCTTTACGACAGATGTATATGGGTTTTAAAGTTTCAAAGACATTTTCCAATAAAATCATAACTCTCTGAAACTGAATAAATCAATAGGAAGCATAAACCAAACGTTCTTTCTTTTTTTGTAAATGCGTTTTATCTATAACCATTCCTGTACTCAACAAGTTCACACACAAAAATGGTCATGGGAATTTTAGGTGCAATTCTAAATGTATTTTGTCACTACTGTAAGTATGAACTAAATAAGTAATTAACCACTACTTTTTAATGTTCTTTGAGTAGTTTTTTTTATCTTGTTAAACTCTTACTGTACTCATGTTGGAATTCTAATAATTGTGACACCTAAACAAATGTATATCCTTGAGCTCGAAATAAAATTCCCACGATTAAAAAATGGGTTAATAACCTTGGTAAACTTCTTTAAACGTCCGTTTTAAATGTGATATTGTTAAATTTTCTTAAATTGACATTAAAATATGATGATAAAAAGAATAAAGATGTCCTTTTTTGTCCTAGTTTAAAGTATATGTAATAGTAAAGAATTATTTGAGCAAACGAATCTCAATTGTTTTTTTTTTTTTTTTTATAAAAAGAACATATTTTTAAGCTTTCTCAGATATTATTATTGAGAAAAGTTTCAAAAGAGAAGGGTATCTATTTTTCTGTTTCAGTTCAAATGTTCAAATATGCAAAAGTCCTAATCAACTAAGGCTTTGCTTTGTTCAATGTGTCGGGATAATACTATATCCATTGTAATCTCCAGCGTTAATGTTTATCACATAACGGATTCACTGAGTTGAATTTTATATCTCTCAAACAATGATTTAAGACTTCTTTTATCCATATATGACCAAAGAAAAAAAGGACAAACATCCAAAGAAGAAATGCTATAAATTGAATATGAACGATGATCAAATACTGTATAACAGGTTATTTTCGGCCCGTTTAATTTTCGCCCTCTATGCACGTGCAAACAGTTTCGCCCCGTCCTGAATTCGCCCAGACACAGTTATGTTTAAAGAGATAACACTGTGCCGGATAATTATGCCAGTGCCAAGGTGGCATTTTTCCACCCGCTTAAGACGCAGTTTCGTAAAAATTCATAAATACCAAATAATAGACCATTGTCTAAACAGTATATAACTACTTTTGTTTTTAGTGTGTCTCACCTGACAGGTGAGATATTTACCTTTAAAAATTAATATCCCATAGTAAATAATAATTCCCTAAGGAGAAATAATTTTCCTAAAGGAAATATTGAAATCCTTTAGGATTTTCTAAAAAATCCTCTAGGAATTATATTTCTGCAGGAATTTGATTCAGACAGGTAGTTTTCCTATAGGAAATTAAGATTTCCTATCGGATTTTAAAATCCTATGGGAGTTTTGTTCAAATCCTATTGGAATTTAAATTTCTATAGGACGTTCTTTTATTCCGGTAGGAAATTCAAAATATCCTATAGGAAAATTATTATTCCTATGGGAAAAATTATTTTCCTGTAGGAATTTATTTGTTAAAGGTTAATATCTCACCTGACAGGTGAGATACGTTAATAACAAAGGTGGTTATAAAATCTTTAAGCAATTGTCTATTATACGGCATATTTGAATTTTTCGATACATGCAGCTTAGATGGGTGCAAAAATGTCACCTTGGCACTGGCATAATTATATAACTTGAGACATTGGAAATCGCCCAGTCTTTAATTCGCCCGTTGACAGAGAGGGCGAAAGGGGCGAAAATGAAACGGGAGCGAATATTTCCCTGTATACTGTAAGCGATAATATTTTAAGGACGTAGTGTTGTCAATGGTATAAGTAGAAAAAAGTAGGAAGTTGAATAAATACATACATACATATTTGTCATTGCTGATTATAAACAATTGTATGAATATATTGTTATTTTTTTTTCAATTGTAAGGTGTTTTGTCTGAAGCCATTGAGTTTTACTATGGAAAAAACATCTTATATAGCGATGTCCTGCCAAAATCAGGCCTGAATTCTACACAGGGACAGTTGTCCTCGATCAAGTGTGCCAAGTTGTGTGCAGATCACAAATATTGTCAAACAATCTTCTACAAACCTATGACAAACATGTGTTCTCTTTACAAGTACCCATTGCTTAAATACACACCAACATCTTCTGAACCAGGAATTGAAGTTTATGAATGGAAAGGTTTGTATTTTTATTACTTTAAGTAGTGTTTGCCCGGTTTTTAAAAGGATATCACCAGGAAAATCAGCACTTATTATTAGATAATAGAAAGGCGATTCTCAGTACCGGGTCCTAAAGTTTGTGGGTGGAGTTGGAGGCCAGAGTAACACCTATAAGACAGAAGTTAAGGTTGTGTTACCCATCCGGAATTATGGATTTTGTAGATAATGAATGATAAGCTGATACAGCTAGTATACATGTACATAGTACTGAGAAGAATTTTTTTTTTTAAAAGCGAAATTATTATAATAATTCAAAATAATAAATTCAAGAAAGGATCCGGTTTTTGCTCTCTCTCTCTCTCTCACACACACACACACACACACACACACACACACACACACACACACACACACACACAAATACAGGATTTACATATGCTTTAAGATTATTTAATGGTATTCAATAGACAGTGTATACATAAAAATCACAATTTTCTTAAAGCTATGTTCAGGGATATTTTCTTGTTTAAAATCTATTACATATATAATAAGCAAGTCAGTTATATATTGAATTAGGTCTTTCAAAATAGTATTATTCAATGTGTCTTTGGATTGAAAGATCGACCGAAGAAACTTGATCTTAGATACCGATTAATCATTCTTATAAATAATATTGTATGATTCAGTTACTGACATTGCAAATCCTATTTCATATATTTTCGAGATCAAAGTTAAAATATTATATTGGCATTTTTTGTAAATGAAGTTGATACCGGTTTTTAGTTTACGATAGTTTAAATTACAGTCAGCTGACTGTTTTATTACGAATTCGCTTTAAGATTTCTTCCGAATTTGCTATAACCGTTTAACAAATTCCGGCTAAGCGAAATTTTGCTGTACTACAGAACGTAAAACTATATCAATATCACGTCTTAGTACGCCTTGGCGGTTATATTTCAAAATAACTTGTCTTGATACGGAAGATATTCTGCAACAATCTTAAAAACTTTGTTTTAATTGACCTTATTAATATCTTGTTGACGTACACATAGATACAGGAACATGTATCCACGCCGCAGTATGTGTGAAGACATTAGAGTTTACATTTCCCCTTTCAAATGACCACATAACCCCATTATAAAAAAACATATAATGCCTTTACAAATGGTCGTACTTTCACCATAATTGACCTCTTGCAATATTATTGGAGCGGCAGCTGCATCTGTCTCGTTGTAAGTAAAATAATAAATGTACTATAAGTATACTTTAAATATGAACAAGTATTTAAATCCAGTGCAATAAAAATAACCGTCTGATATTTGTCTTTTCTCTTCACAACTAAAACTATGATTTTGTCCTCTTCGATATTTCCCATAAAAGTAAATTATATCTTTGAAAATTTTAATCTGATTTAAGTAACCTTATTACTAAGTGACGATGACTCCTTAAAACCCGTTTGAGTGGCACTGTCGTGAAATATATGTGAACATAAGAAGAACCATGAACATAACACTTTTCTTTTTGTATTGGTTATTGTTTTGTAAGGTTGTCTTCGCCCGGATTTTGATGTCTCCAGAGAAATAGGTATGTGTTTGAAAGTATATCAAACGACGAATTTCACTTACTCGTACATCACCTCTGTTTGCAACCAGGAGGGCGGAGAACTGATATCATTGAACACCGACACTAAGATTGATTTCCTATCAACTTACTTACTCATGCACTGTAAGTTTTACAACCTGAAGGGATAATACTGTTTTACTTAGTAATTTAAAAAATCAATAACATTCTTCTTTAATATCGTTGAAAGTAAACTCTAGATATGTGATATTGATAAAAGAAAGTTTTAAGTAGAAACCGATAGTTTAGTTTTTTTTTTTCAAATTAAAATCGATTTATC
Organism: Magallana hongkongensis; assembly: GCA_016163765.1. Taxonomy (NCBI): domain Eukaryota; kingdom Metazoa; phylum Mollusca; class Bivalvia; order Ostreida; family Ostreidae; genus Magallana; species Magallana hongkongensis. The sequence continues at coordinate 11,693,698 of WFKH01011801.1, forward strand.
TTTAGTTGGGGCGTCAGTCGGTATCACCGTTGGACTTGAAAACTCTTCGGGCTGGAAATGGATCAATGGAGAGCCATTATCAATCAGCCATCCCAATGTCTCCAACACGATCAACAATTATGATATGGCCATGGAACCCTGCGAGAGCAACTACTGTGGAATCTTTTCAGTTTATTCCACAACAAACATGGGACTGTATGACAACTGTTGCAATAATATAGCACCCTACTTTGTGTGTACTATACCTTACCAGCAGTAAGAACAACATTTACCGGTGATGTGTTATTTAATCACCATTTTTCTCATCTGACCTAGTGTGTTAAACATTTTAATCTCGTAACTAAGGATACGTCTAGTTAAATACACAATTTTTACAACCTTTAATCTCTCAAATGCACTTTATATATTTTCATTTGCGCCTGTGAATATCATTCTATTATTGCAGTGTTAAAACTTTCTACAAGCCAGCCTAGCCCATGCCACGCTTTGTGTCCCATTCGACTCATATATCTACACGATCGTGAAAATATCGGACATGCAACTATTTTGCGCGAGTAAAAATGTTATCAAGTGATAAAAAATCGTGGGATGTTTTATTTTAGTGAATGAATGTTCTAATCATAAGAAAGTTATGAATATCAATGTGCTGAATAAACATATTAGGACAAAATAACATAAAACTTTTCATTTAAAAATATAAAAAAAATGGCAAGTTTGACATAATTCCAATAAATTGACATGGTACTAAATACAAGGAACTAATAACTTATGAGATGTCCCCTCCATTTAAGAAATAATTAAAGATGTTAAATTCAATTTTTAACTTTTGAATAATTGATATACAGAGTAATATTAACGAAATTCTAAATTAAAACATATAAGCTAGAAATAATTAGACTTGGCCTGGTTATATTCTGAATGCTGCTGGATATCAGTATACATGTAACTCTACAGTAGGATTGAAAACTGTTGTTGTATGTGGTTCTACGTGAACAGAATGTTTAAAAGAACACTACATGATTGTATATGCCTTTGTTTTTCATTGCGTGGAGACAGATAAGAAACAACCTAAAGGTGTCTCTATTAATAATTAGATTGATATTAGATGAATAAAAAATTGCCTATTCGGTTATTCTATTCTATTCTTTTGTGTCCCCAATGCAAAACATTAGAAACAAAATGAGTGTGCCCTATTTGTCGTTTTATTGAAGATTTTGTCTCTAATTTTGACAAGCATTTTGATTCAAATCTGTCCTTTCTTTGTTTTCCCATCTAACTATACTCTGTCTGCTACCACCACCTTTTGCTTAATATTTCGATAATCATAAATACCTTTGTGCCAAAACGACGTTCATTCACTAGAATGAAGAAAGTCCAGATTATCTGCATTGTACCATGCCCCCTCTACTGCTTCAGGCTTCAATACAAAACCAAAAATAGAAAGTATACGGGGATTTTGCATTGTAAAGACATGAAAAGTACCTGGATGATAACGTTGCAAAAAATTGCGCAATGTGGCCCGAGTTTTCCCAAAATAATGGAGAAAAGATGTAAACATTTCCCATTATAAATCTCCGTAAGAAATTTGATTTCGTTCATGTTAATTTCTCCGGGTAAATATAGTGTCAGTGAAGAAATCTTGAATTTTCCCCCTTGTATCGATTTCTATTGTACTCCTTTGACAGGTATGTGTATTCTCGTTAAAAATCGTCAAAAAGTGACCGAAGCAGTAGCCCGGGACAGACTATAGTCCATATTCTGTCCATTCTTTGACATTCCACAGTCAAAATAATTGAACAAAAAATAGAAAATGATTAGTGAAAAAAAATCACATGTGTTTTCTTCAGTTTGATAAATACGAATAATTTGATCCAATAACCCATGGATGGAATACACACAAATATTTCATGAATCGGGGGCTTGAAGTTTATGAATTTAAAACTTGTCTCTTATTTGAAGCAGTATTTATAAATTTTAAAGTATATTTCTTGGTCAAATAGACTCTTTTCTAAAAATTGAACATATATTCTTGAAATAAAAAAACTTTGGCACATCTATACTGATATACAGCTAAACTAAAAATTTAAAAAAAATGAAAGATGAAAAGATAAAACAGTACTTTGAAAGAACCGCTGGTATATTTAGTTCTTATATTTCAACATTAAAAATTTAAATAATTTGTATTTGTTTGAATTTCGTTGGTGTAAATTTTTAAAGATTTTCAAGTTCACCAATCCATATTTTTAGAATCTCATAGGTTAATTTTTAAAATTTTTAAAACAGTTTATTTATACTAGTATCTCCAATGGAAGTAGCTTAATTTATTAATATGCAGATATAAACACTATAGTTTTTTTCGCGCTATGAAAGCGAGGGTGCAGTACCCGTGTAGATATGCAAACATACAGAAATATACATGCAGCGTATTAAAATTTGTGGATATAAATGACAGACACCTGTAAGCGTTATCTTTTTAGTTTTACATGTAGAATTCAAATCTTAAACTGCATTTCTCTACTGGAAGCTACTTTTGGATTCAAAACATTGTATGATGTAAATTTAAAAGTACTACATATAAGAACATCTAAAAAAAAACCCCACAACCAATTCACAAATAAAAACATCAGACAATATTCGAAGTTATTCCTTCTCTGTATTCTCTCAAACTCTTCCAGATATCCATCCAATCTTTTTCTAAATTAAATTCCATAGATAAAAAAATAAGATTATAAATAATATCGACATAAGATTATATTATGCTGTGGAATATTGTGCTTTTAAATTTTGATAGCCAGTAGTAAAAGGTGGGGGTCATTGATCCTGGTAGAACCAAACATAATAAAATATTTAATAAAGGTACATTTCTACCCTTGCTTGCTGCATCCATGTTTTATTGATGATTAATCATCAATGTCTCCCTTTCCTTGATTTAAAGAGCTTCAAACCATAAAATTCTGCAAATAAACCAATGCTCTATATGAGCTAATGAAGTCCAACATAGTTGTTGCTGAAATTGGTGAAAAGAGTTTATCTGTTTTTCTTCTATCAGGAAAATGGCCTGCTTAATCTTGTCTACCATATTATTTGGATTTTGTTACCGCAGTAAGTATCGGCATCTTATTTCTTATTTTTAGATTTGATTTGGTTTTATCAATTTAAATGCATGTTAATATGAATTTTGAAATAATATATGTCTCAGATTTTGTGCAGATTGTAGTTTTTTCTTATTTTCCCGAACTAACATCCGCATAAATTCCGTTTAGAATTATTTGTTAATAAAGACGCATTGAAGATTACTCCAAATGCAAATATTTACATTTTCCAGTGTGTTTGCCTGTGATAACACTACATATCGATTTTGTACTATAAAACCCCTAACTTCAAAAGACGCCAAATTGAGGCGCCAGCGGGGTTTGCTTGTTTATATTTAAATATTTAATCGTACGATGGTTTAAAATTATATAAATATAACTAATAAGGAATCATTCTTTGAATATTCGGTCGGGGCGTGATCAAATCTATCATAAAGCCCTTCGGGCTTTATTGGATTTGATCACGCCCCGACCAAAATTATCACCTCATAATACTCAAAGAATGATCCCTTATTCCTTAAGAAATTACGTCTCAAAGAATCGGTTTATAAAAGACAAATTTTACTTGAAAGAAGTTTATTAATCCGAATTAGGCTTATGCATGTTTCGTGGAATTTAACTTTTAGTAGGGATTTTATTTAAACCAAATATCAATTTTTAAAAATTTTTGATCTGTATTGAAAACAACAAAAGCTTCGATCGTGTAAGGTAAACTGAAAGGTGCTAGACGGAAAATAGAGGGGAACAGCATCAACAATCTAAACAGGTTTTTATTATTTCACATAATTTCCTGTACACCAATATATACCGTAATATGCCAAATTTGGCAATGAAAAATTGAACTCTGATATTATCGTTGGAACAACTCTAATCAACGTTTTAAAATGCCATCCTCTGGTGACTTTTTATAACTGCTTTAACATAGATAACAGAGAAGTAAACACTATATAACCTGGTACTGAGTACTCATCACGTTTTTCCTAAAGGGAAATTCATTTGTCAAAAAAGTACAATTGAAATCGATCTTAATGAAAAAATCCAAGAATTCTTCACTGACTATTTACGCTTATTCACTTAAAAAAATTGACAAGAACGAAGAAACGTATTTCTTATGGAGACTTATAATGAGAAAACCTGACACCGGGAAAACCTGGCATATTTTTTCCTGTTGGAAAATTTTGAAACACCTCGTAAAATTATAAACATTGTCATCCGGGTACTTTCGTGTTGTTTTAAGAGAGTACAGAGTATATCCGTTGTCGTTTTACTTTCTGCTGGGTTCTTTAACGATGGGGCGTTTCAAAAGAAATGAGGGGGCTACGAATATCAATGTGCTGCATAAACATATTGGGAAAAAGTATACGATAAAAATACATAAAATACATTTCAAAAATGTTCGTATCAAATTTTACTTATTTCCAATAAATTTCAATGGTTTCAAATGAAAGAATAACTTTTGAGACCCCCTTCCAACGCCAGAAATAAGGATGTTAATGTCCGGTTTTTGAAAAAAAATAATTTTTGTCAACCAAATTTTTCTATATAAATAACATATTTGCATTTCCAAGAGAAACACCTTATTAATTTTGCCCAAATTTGAGCTTTGTTGCTACAAGTAATTTTACGCAATACAAGTACCTGCCGGTTTTTAAAAAAAAAATTGATATAGCAGTAGAGTTCACGTGAGGGATTCCATTAAAACTCTAAGCTAGAAAAAAATGGCGTTGTTTAGTGTGGAATGTTGCTGGATATCAATATTTATATCTATATTTCACGCTCATTTGTAAATGAAATTTTCCATCTAAACTGCTAAGGATTGCGATTAAAAAAATTTCTTCAGACAAAATGATTTGACAAACGGAAGTCAATGTTCAAATATCTTTTTCTTTTTTGCTGATATATGAAAAGCTAAAAAAAAAGATAATGATTGATATCCATACTGCGGCATATTATTTTGACGCATTAAACATGTTGTTTTATTTCCAAATTTACATGTATTTTGAATGAAATTTAATTCTATTGTATTAACCCTTTGAATCAAATTAAAAACGTTTGTATTTTGACGACAGTTAGGTTTTTTCCTTTAATTTCTGGTTTGTGCGGTAAAAATTGATTAAATGTGAAGTTTTACAATTGAATGAATTACGGACGCATAAAGACGTCATGGCGACATATCATTTAGCTATACAATTCAAATCTTTTAAGGGATTAAAGTCAAACATTGGGTTTATATATAAACGTCAAATGTATTCGTTTAGGGTTTGTTCTATGCTTGCTGTGTTAGTAGCGGGAAATTCAGCAAATAAGGAATTAGACAGCTGAGATCAGATAAAAAAGGATTCTTAACATTTTTAAGGTCTTTATTTAGTATTATTTCAGGATGCACAAATACATGATATCATATCAATTATATCATATTTTACCAAAATAGAACGTTTAACGAGCACTATATTGTATGTGCATTTGTGGTTCCTGGTGTGGAGATCGATCAAGACTCTGTTTGTATAAATAATTCGAGATTTGTATACAATAAATAAAAAAAACAAATTCGCAGACTTCCGCTTCGTTCAGTGATTTCAATTTCCGAGATAATTCATTTTTAATTAAGTAAACTTTTCCCCGAAGGTATAACATTGGGCTCAAAATGACCTGTTTATCCTTCTATGTGTCGTTTTCTGATTTAGGCCCTTTTCTGGCTTGATTCGTGTCTTTAAGTATGACATCCAAGCATTTATAGTATTTCTTTTTTCGAGGCCTTCATCAGATATAATATAAGATTCACCTTTAATAGTTACCATCCTTTTTTTTTACCCTGTCGATTTTCGCTGACATATGTTTTCTCTGTTTGTCAGATGTTTTCTCTGGAGTGACTGGATTCTACTATGAAAAAAGTAGTTCATACAGGGATATCTTACCTCGTTCAGATCTAAATCTCGCAGAAGGACAGTTCTCCCGCATCAAGTGCGCAATGTTGTGTGTTTATCAGAAGTTTTGTCAAACCATCTTCTACAAACCCTTGGAGATGACATGTTCTCTTTACAATTACCCATTGACAGAATTCAAACAAACCTTTCCTGAATCGGGGATTGAAGTTTATATAATGGAAGGCATGTATCTTATTTGAAGCTGTAAATAAAGGTCCTAATGTACATTAATTTTCCTTGTCATAGTTAATTCTTCTTTAACAATTAAACATGTACCTTTAAAATGTAGAACTTTGGCACATCTATATTGAAATACAGCTAAACTATGAAGTTTGAAAAAAAATGATTTATATCTTGTGCGCAGATCCAGAAATTATCCCAAGGGAAGGGAGTATGAGGAATAATTTTGTTTGCGGGGGGGGGGGGGGGGGGGGGGGCGGTCCGAGGCGTATTTTTGGTAACTTTACTGTCTGAAATTAAAAAGTTTGAATTATCTATGGACGGGGGATGTCTGGACTCCCCTCACCCCGTCTTTCCTATATCTGTACACGAATAAAACGTTATTTCAAATGTCCCTGGTCAGTTTGCCCAATTTTGATATCGCAAACTGAATAAATGTATATTGGCTTAGAGAATATGTAAGCTTGTCCTCAGATTTTCAAAACAATTAAGTTATCTCTTTTCAAGGATGTTCTCGACCTGGATTTGATGTCATTAGAGAGATAGACATTTGTGTTCAGATTTACCAAACAACAAATCTCTCATATACGTACGGCATGGAAGTATGCAGACAAGAGGGTGGAAAACTGATATCACTGGATACTGACTTTAAGATGAATACCCTTTCCTCCTACTTGCTTCTTCAATGTATGTATGTTTTACACAATGCTGTAAAACCAAACCTTACGACATTTCACTCAAGAAATTTCCTAATTTTGTAAACTTTAATTGGTTAAATGACAAACGTATTCTTTTCTTTTGTCTAGTCGGAAAAGCAGCAGCTGTCTCTGTCGGACTTGAAAATTCTTCAGGCTGGAAATGGGTCAATGGTCAGCCACTGGCCATCGGTCATCTCAATGTCACTAACATGATCAACAATTATGATGGGTACAAAGATCCTTGTGACAGCAACTATTGTGGAATATTTTCTGTTGGTTCCTCTAAAAATTTAAAGATATATGACAACTGCTGCAATAATATTGTGCCCTACTTTGTGTGCTCCATACCTTTTAAGCACTGAGAACAGCATTGCTGTTACATTTCTTTGAATCATCGTCGATATCTCCTGTAGGACTTGCAGAACCTTCATTCAAGTTCTATATTTCTCTTCATTGAATATGCAGCATAACGTGTAATATTTCAAAACGATATAACTTTGGTTTCTATATCGGGGTTTCTTTGGTGTAAATATTTGATCATTTTTTATTCATTATCACATTTTACGCATGACTTCAATAAACGATATTTAAATTAAAAAAAACTATAAAGATTAAGTGGTAAAAATTTAATACCAAACGAAATGAGTCTCACATAACATTCTGTTCGTAATGTTTCATTCTCTCCACTTTGCAATGTGTTTGCAGAAAGATGATTTAAAAGCCCGACCGTGATAACGCTAAGTTATATAGAGGCAATTAACACAGGTCCCAATAGATAACACTGCATGCAACGTCTGCCGTAATCACCCCTGCGAATGTGTTCGGAATGTTTTCTTTATCATTGCTAAGAATGTAATAAATCCAGAGGTGTTCGAATGAAAGTTCACGAGACTTCCCCGAGATTTGTTCAGTTCCTGTGAAATTTCGAGCGGAAGTATAAGTGTTCGGATAATATTATCAAAATACGTAAGTACTGATCGTTTTTCATATCATATCCTACTTTGATTTATGCTAAAACATGAAAATCTATTAAGATATATGTCTTATTTCATCATCTAGCGGTTATTTAAACTAAACGATGATATTCAGAATAGAGTTATCGTTCGTGTTCAACCACTCTACACGTGGTTGAAAATATAAACATTGGGTTGCTTGATAAAATCATAGCCATGTTTGATGATTTTGGTGTGCAATACCATGCTTTTTAAAAAAAAGAATGGGTGTCTGTTTTGTATAAAAGCTTAGTATATCGAGTCATTTTCAAGGAACATTCTGCATAAAATAGTATAGTCTGTTTCACTATTGATGCTATTACTAGGTCAGGCGCGGATCGAAAAGTAATGCTTAGGGGGGATCGCTACTAAGCATGTTAATTGTTGCAACAGCAGAAAAAACCTATATTTTCTATTGTAACATTTATTTCTAAAACTCATTTCATCCACACCAATTGATGAAGATAAAGTTTAAAATCAATAAAAGTCATGATTTTATATTTGACTACAAAGTACCTAGATATTAGGAAATAGACTATAAACACGAGGCACTATTTTTACTGCGAAACTGAAAGGGTCAAATAAAACCACGTGGTCTAAATTTAAATGACAATAACATTCGCAGGGGTGGTAATGATACTGTTGTAGTAATGTCATCTCCTTGATGAAAATAATTTGGTCAACATAAATACAACTTGATCCATTGGAGCGAAACTTCTCGCCTAAATAAGATTTTTTTTTTCACATGAAATGACGTCTTTAATAATAATTGTCCTCAAAAAATTATAATGAGGCATTGCCACCTTTTTTGATTAACCCTCGAATTTCAATTTGCCATCGAAATTATAGTTTTAGGACAAAATGTCTGCCCAACACTTAAGTTGTCTTACGTTAATTCTACGTTTAACGTATCCCGTGCACGTAGGAGTAGAAGAAATTGTGTTTTAATAAAACCCAAACGAACCCCTATTTAATTTGATATTTTCAAGTTTGAATTTACAAAAATACTGGAATCTGTAGAAATTCGAAATGTTTACAGCACATTACGGACTATAAATCAGATACCCAATGGGATTGGCAGGAAAGATCATTATTAAAAAGGTTGCCTACATGTAGCTTAATTACTCACGGTTCTTGTATTAATGTAAATGAATAAAAATCATTTGTTTGCAAATTCTGTTTGTTTTAATTTTATCGCCCTCCCTCGTAGGTTTGGTATTTTGAAGTGACGTTAACGTATAATTAACTATGGGCGGCCTTAGGTAAAATCTTCATGAAAATAAGACGAGCAGGCTATAAATCAAAAACAACATCAAGACTCTCAACGTGTCAGTATGGAAACACAGAAAGTTATTGACAGTGGGTAGAAGAAAATTCATTTCTTGCTTTTTAGCTCACCTGAGCTGAAAGCTCAAGTGAGCTTTTCTGATCAAAATTTGTCCGTTGTCTGTCGTC
>WFKH01011801.1:11708038-11728091 GCA_016163765.1 Magallana hongkongensis
AAGCTGTAGTCTTTAGAACTCGATATTTGCTAGATATTATCAATTGTTTGTTTATTGATCATTGTTTTAAGCAGAGAGAGCATTACTAAATGATCGCTGATGTCTATATATCTGAATTTTAAATTCAAAACTTATCGATCTATATATAGATTAAACGGAAAAATATGAATACTGAGCAGATTAAACGGAAAAATATGAATACTGAGCAGAGCAAAATACCGGTACGTAAAATCTAGTTTTTTCCAAGAAGCGGTACTGAATTAATACCAGAATTTACTAACAATATATTCTTATTTACACTTTAATAATCATAGAAACCATGCAGCATTTCTTTGATGGGATTACATTATAAACATCTTTATCGGATCTAAAAATTAACGAAAGAATATTGTACAACACACATCCATTAGGCTCGCCTTGGGTTTATTCTTTAAAAGTCATCGATTTCGAGACTCATACTATTACCAACCAAAATGTAAGGTATTTGTGGGGACTCAAAGCTGACAAATGACGGTGTTCTTAACCTTGTGTAATGACACGCACAAGATCTTCTATACACTAAAACATCCAAGAAGTACATGTAACATATCCAGATTCACAGATAAACACTTACATGTGTAGCAATGCTATATTCCAACAGAAACACGTTGCGCGGGAGGGTACATGTAATTAGATACCCAGATCCGCGCATATGGATTGCGTAATGTATCGACGAGGCGGATCCAAGATCTGATTCTAAACAATTCCGGACATTTTTGGTGATGATCATTTCCATTAGAAAAATATAGTTTTACATGGTGATTTCGCATTTTATTTAACAACTTTCAGTACTAGCATATTGAATGGTAAATTCTGTGAGTGGTAAACTTTGGCAGTTTTTTTCTGCGAACGTTATAATCAAATGTAATATATTCAAAGTATCAGTTAAGAAAACATGACAAATATTCAACAATATCAAATTACACAAAGTTATAAAAATCCTTTGCGAGCATCAATGCTGCAAATCACACAGAACAAGGAGGCGAACAATGTGATGACACATGAGGTGACGCCTGAATCTACTTGTGCTACATTAGTTTAGAAAGATGGTCTGGTCTTTTCAGGAAAGGCTGAATGACTCCAGTGTGGACTAGGGTGTGATATACGGCGAAACAGTTCCTGGAGTCTCGAACACACAAAGGCATCTGACAATGCGAGCAGTGAGACTCTGTCAGGACGTCCCAGCCGCTCTTGGTTCGGTTCTTGCGGAGTTTGCAAAAGATGCATCGTTTTTTCTTCTTGTCTGTGTTTGGTTCCACCCTATGGATATCGGCGTCGTAGTTTGGGAAGCCAGGAGACATCTGAATGTCCATTATGTCAACCAATTTGCGACCTGTAATGAATAAAATTTCACCTTTATAAATCAAGACCCAATTTTACAAAATGACTGACAAACTTATCAAATGCAGTTATGGCACTAGTTGCAAGACCTTGGAATGAAGTTTTCAACGAGTCTGGTATTTGACAAATATTGGTGCAACGTATTTTCATATACACATTGTATATTGTGTTTCAACATACTTAATAACACTTGTAGGGTGTATTATGTACACGAAACTCAGTTACAAGCCGGCATTAACTCTTAATTTTCACAGTCTCTTAATTTTCACAGTGATTAAAGTGCTTCAAATATAATTTTTGTATCTTTTTAGTGGTGCTCATACATAAAACCATCACATTTAAAAATTGCGATTCAACTGAGTTAAGAAATAAATCAAAATCACAAAAAATTAATTCTATAAGATCTTTATTGTCCGATATAATATGAAAAGAAAACAAATCTAGATATGTTGTATACAACAAAGTATAAAAATATGCAAAAATTTAACAATCCATATAATGTTTGGCAAAAACATAACATACAAAATTGCTGACCTGTAGAATAAAAATGCCTTATTGAGGTTCACCAGTGCTTTTGACCTGAGGATATTGTATTAACTGATATGAAACACTTATATGTAATGCATAATTCATGGCTGAAAACTGAATCAAAAAGAAAAAAAAATCTTTGCTGATTTAAACAAGAGGGAACTTATAACAAGAAATATGTTTGGTTAATTCAGTAATACATGAGGCTCAAGAATATACAGTTCATATCAGTATTCCATATTACAATAAAAACACATGTACCTACTTTTAACAAGTATTCAATTAAGAATATACAATAGTGCTGGTGTAACTTTGTATTTCAAAAATCATTAAATAAAATAGCATCAAATGCGAAATTTTTCTTATGACAAAAAATAGTGTTTGAAATTTACATTCATATAACAATTCTATCAATTTTTTAAGTCAACAAAAACACTCCCTGAAAACAACAAATTCCTGAAATAATCTAACGACGCCTCGAACACTCTAAAAAGCAAGTTAATGACGTCATATGGGACAGGTTCAAGAGCATGTCACCGGTTTCGAAATAAAGATTATCTAAGTCTAATATGACTTAATATCTATAATACTGCCATTCTGTTTCTTTTAATCGTAAATAAAATAATATTGTGCGTCTGAGGTCCAACGAAAGTTATACATCAACATTATTAAATAACGACTAATACAAAAATGAAATTATCAGTAGCATTAGTCCATAAAAAGCGAGGGCAACATGATGAGGTTAACATTTCCTTTGTAATAAAAATCTGTGAATAACTGCTAAAAAGTATAAGTAGTCCAACGTATAACAATATCTAGAATCCTTATATATCTACACACTCGGGTAAAGATTCGACAAATACGTGATGTAAAAATTTAAAAAATAAGAGGTGACCGGAATATATTCATGATTTTAACACAAGATGAAGCAGTATATTTCTATCATCCTACATAGGCAACAAACACATGAGAATTCTTCTAGAAAGGTAAGTTTACAGACGGGATTCTAAAAATGCATACATCCTGCAGTAGATAAAATATGAATGTAAATGAATCAGTGATATATGATGCACCAAACTTATCAACATACAAAAGGTTGCCGTTCGGGCAGCCAACATTTCCCATAGGATAAACAGTCGAACCGGGTCTAAACAGCAGAATGAGTAAAATAGAAAGTTTTAAAAAAAAGTTTATAGCATATACAACAAATTAACCATTGGTTTCCTTTTTCACTTCCACTTGACCTGTGTCACGTGATCTACGTCGTCCTGGATTTTCAACATTCGTCATACCCAGAAAGTATTTATGATACAGCACAAAGCAGTTTCGATCATTTACACACAGAGGAACATCACATTGAAGACATCGGTAAAACGTGTTCACCCGCCATCCTGAACGGGTCCGGTTCTTCAGCCTCCCGCAGTAGAGACACGGGGTGTACTTCCGGTCTTTGTTGTAGATCGGCACGTGTTTCTGTTGGGACGACCTTATTGTCAGGTCCAGCCCTTTGAGGACCTCTGAGGACGAGTCTGCACTCTCCATGTCCTCCACGGGGTCAGAAGAAGCCGATACTTTAGGTCTGTTGCGCATCATGTCGAAGTACATCGCCTTTGTTTCTGTACCAACAAAAACACTAAGTGAATATTTCGTAATAGACATGAATATGTATGAAACATAAATAAGTATGATACTAGATACAACGCTTGCTTTATCAAATATTGCGAAACTATAAGTTTACTTACGGAGTTCGTGTAATTTATCGATGTACTCGGAAAGTTTACTTCTGCCACCCGATTGGTCTCCCGAGGGCGAGGGTCGGTCATCTGTCGTGTTTGCTGAAAGTATAAAATCTTCACTGAATGACCAGGCACCGGACGATTTGTGAGATACAATGCCGTGATATATTTACATTGGTCAGTAAGGATGAACAAGGTCAGTCATGCTCTGATCACAATATCCTACACCCGTAACAATTCTCTGCAGAACTGCACATGCACAACTGACGCATAAGTAACTTTGCCAAAACTTTATTCAATATACTAAAATACAAGCTTGTATACAACAAATATTACTACAACAAGTTTCTTTTAAAATAAAACTGCCCATTATACAAAGCAAGCATAATTAAAAAATTGCAAAAAAAACATGTATTAAAAAATGTTGGATTTTCTTAGTTGAAAAGTGAATATTAATAACAATCAATAAATTGAATAACTTGCATCACTTAACTATAAAACAACGCGTATGATGAAATTATTCTAACAAACCTCCAGTTGGGAATGAAGTTTTTGCTAATTGTTTGTAAACAAATAAAAATTAACATACGAGTTGAACAGTGACGTTTCCAAAAAAGAAAATCGCGGCACCCATCCGTAAACATGGAAAAAAGTGACACAAATCCGAAAACATGAAAAAAGCGACACAACTCCGTATTCAATGAGAATAGTGACACAAATTCGTCGCTAAACAGCACATGACAAAAGGCAGTAATGAAATGTACACGTGGGGGAATGTCATGAAGGGAAGGAGGGTGGGTGGGTGTAAAAGATAACACTACAAAGGGCAGTAAATCGCCACAAAAAATATATGTATCTCCTGAATAGATATAAATATCTTTGTGTATAGATACAGGTGTATCAATAATGAACCAATAACAATGAAAACACTAGCAGTTTTACAACATGTACATTAAAAGATACAAGTAGATTTTCTTTTTCTTGGTCATTTTAATCAATTCAAAGTCCCGAGTCATAAGTATGATAGTATTCGGTATAACCACATTTTTATTTACACATTGATGCGGCTGCATAATTCAGAATGCATATCGACCTCTGGGTCACTTAAGAAGGTGGGTTTTTGGTATACTTTTGAAATATCTTCTGAGAGCCTAGCATACTCACACGACCAGTAGGCAGCGCCCTAATCTGGCCAGAAAACAACAACCTGTGATAAATCTTAAAACAGTTCCTCTCCCCGGTACACAGAGGAACCAAACACCGGGCACAGCAAAAATTGGTCAGAACCACCCATCCCCTTTTGGTTGTAATATTCCGGTGCCGGCAGAGGGCGCACCGTTTCTGTTTTAATTCTGGGTTGTTCTGAGGAAAGTGCAAAGCCGCCTCGGCTATAGAGATTAACTCTTGGTCGACTATTTGACCTATAGGCGTTGATGGTGAGGGGGCGGTTTCTGTTCTTTGACCACAGGTCGAGTGCTTCGCTTTCTGTTTAGCATCGGCCAGTGCCTCTGAAAGGAGAAATAATCTTGCCGTAGGCTCCTCAAACTATACGTTTGTATACCGTTCTACAGGTGAATGTTGCTATAAAATTAACCCATTGCTATGTACTCTGTCCTTACATAAAGTAATTGCGTTATTTCATTTAAACGGAAAAACAGATTTGCATCTGTATAAAATAAGAACCATGTCTTTTTAGGATAATATTTTATTGTGCGCCAACAAGGTACATGTACATTTAAATAAAACATAAGCATGACATCAAAATCAAATTGAAACGATTTTCAGGTTTAAAAAAACACAAATTAAAAGAAACACACAACAATAACTAGTATGTCTGTTACTTTTGGGCATTAACAGATAAATTCCCGTGTGAGAAAGAGTGATACAAGGCAAAACAATTGCGCACTCCTGTACACAGTGGAACAAGACAACGAGAACATTGGTTCTGTGTTAAAACTTCCCAACCACTGCGAGTGCGCACTCTTCTTAACTGACAGAGCAAACACCGCTTTTGCTTTTTGCCTTCCGTTGGAACAATTCTGTGGAGGTTTTCATCGATATCGTTCTTTGCCAACCCAGAGATTTTCTGTTCACGCCCTGTAAACAGAAAAGCTTTGGATAAATGATACTTGCAGCACTTCTGATAAATAATCCTTATTCACACGAACACAAATCTGGGGATTTCTCGTGTCATTTCCCCTTATCGTATCGCATTACTACACTTCAGTTAACCACACTAAAAATATTGTCGCTGGTCTTATTGATAGTTTACGAAAGATCGGTAAAAGGGAATAAAACCGGGGCAAATTCACTTGGGAAACTGCAGGTACGAGAAATTTTTCTTCCGGAGTACCGGAGCTCTTCCTTCTGAGAGAAGAATATGGTATATCACAAAGCATTCTTTACAGAGGTTTATGTCACACTGTTTACACTGTAGTCGCGTTATCACGTCCCAGCCCGACTTTGTTTTAACGTTCTGATGTTGGCAAAGAGCGCACCTATTCTGCTTCCGACCTTCCACAGAAACACACTTATGATCTGCATATTGTGGGGGCAGCATTTTATCTCGAACCCGGGGCCCTAAAAGCAGAAAATTGTTTCAAAAGTGAACGTCGGATATAAGATTTACCCTGTTTAAAAAGTTCAAAGTATAAAACGTCAATACACTCTTTGGCGCGCAATGGACAATTGTACGCGTATTTTGCAGTCAGATATAAATTTTAGAAAACCGAACTCTATAGAATAAAACTTCATTAAGAAGACAATGCACAGCAAACTACGAGTAACCAACCCAGACCTCACACAGAAACACCAGTAACAACTACTTGTTGAAAATATCTGTGTCAAACACGGGTGCCTGGTCCAAGGATTGTCTTCTCTTAGCGTAATGTTCGTGGAACACTCTATAACAGTCCCTTTTACTCTTACACAGCGGCACGTCACATATACTACACTTTTGTCTGGTATACACGCGTAACCCTGACTTTGTCTTTACGTCATTCAATGCACAGATTACACAAGCCTGCAGTTTACATCCCTCTGTGGGGACCAATATGTGGGTATGATTGTAATTCTCATGGTACACTCTCGCAGGGGGAAGAAAGTTTTGCATTGTTCGACCATGTTCTAACGTTTCTGAAAGACAAAATATCCAAATTTAGCTATCTGTGTAGGAGAGGTTTTTTTTTTTTTAAATATTTTTTTTATTTGTTAATAAAAAATTACCAAGTGGAACAAAACATGCAGAAATCACAGGAAACTACTGCAAGGTAAAGACAAGTTACAAGGAATAATACGAAGCACCAGGAATACGATTAAATTGTACCAATTCATCGTTTTTAGGGAAAGTGAAAAAAGGTATACAAAGTATTCATCTACAGAATCAAGAGAGAAACCCGTTAAAATGTTGGTAACTACATGTATATACATAATCCATACACTGTACATAAAACAGCTGACCAAGGCATTTCCATATAAGGAATATTAATTTAAAGCCACAAACTATTTGCTAAAATCGAAATAAACCTCCCTTCTGTACATCTTGGATCAAAAGTTACTTTTAACAATAAAATTATCTCCAAAATCATCCCAGTGGGCTTTTTATATCTTGAAATCACTATCTTCTTCAAAATAATACAAAATTAATGCAAGTAAATAAAAATAAATCTACAAATGGAATGTTTAGTGTACAATTCAGTTCTGTCATCAAAAAGTATCACATCACAAACTTTTTTTTTTCCCATTGAAACCCATATGAACTCATTCCAACTCAAAATCACGCAATTCAACACAGAAAAGTCGTCAACGCTATCATGTCGATGTCTGTCCTTGGGTAGCCTTAGAAAACAGGGCATTGTGATACCTATCAAAGCAATGTCTATCGTTGCAGCAAAGGGGTACCTTACAAGCAGAGCATCGTTTTCGGGTGTAGCAGTACCACCCGGAGTGTGTTTTGACTTTCTGACTGGTACACAAGACACAGGGCTTGAGTTTACCGTCTACCTCGGAGACGGCCACGTGATACTGGCCGGTCAGGGGGTCACGGCACTTAGCCACTGCGTTCATAGTATCATATTGATTGGTAGAGTAGGAGGTCAGAAGGGACTTTTCAAAGGCCGCAAGGGACCGAGCTGGTTGTTGTCGCATCCAGCCTGAAAGACAAGAAAACCCAGATATACAACTCAACATCACTCCGCAGTGACCTACTACTTTTGTTTTGTTTTTTTCTGTTTTTTTCTTTTAACTTTTTGGCTCAACATTAATATCATCAAATGTCTCTATCTTTGGTCACTCATTATTTCTGTTTCCTGATCTAGCTTTTGAAATAATTTCTTAGTTTTATATCTGGATTGTCTTATCCACAACATGACTGACCCTTTTAAAGTGTGTTTTTCATTGGTTATAAAGACTATCAGTACAATCTCCACACTTTAAAAAAAAGTTAAAATCACACAAGTCAGAAAGCTTGAAGAAATGTATAGTATCATTGTTTATTGTTCTGTACAATCACATGAAACAATATTATTTTGGCATGAGAATATAAACAAATGTAATTCCATAGTTAGGTGGGGTGATAGATTTCTTGAACCATCTTTAAAGCTTTCTTCCTTCCTGTGGCTAATTTCTCATTCAAAGCTCTAGTGGCCATTTGTGCTGTCAAATTCAAATTCCGCATTCCATAGGCTACAAGAAAGAAAACAACAACTGAAAAGAGTCTGATTGAAATGCATCTTTTTCATACAAATGCATTTCCAAGTAAATGTATGATTATTTTGATGTTTTAAAAAATTGTACAAGTGAACACCAAGAATTGGGTAGATTTTTCTTCTTTTTTATATCTTACTAAAAGCTTATGTGAATTTCTTTTTGCATCTCTATTTTTTGACTTCCTCCGTTTTATTTAATCTGTAATGAGATATATTTTACCTTGGCTTTCAATCAAGATGCGCTATGGGCTTTGTGCATTTTCCTACCATGAGCTAGTTTTTCATTGATTGCTTGCTTTGCACCAGACCAGCTTAACTTCAATTGTTTGGAACCAAATACTAAAAATAAATGGTAAAATAGGGTAGTTAATGCATTTTACCTCAAGTTACAGATTTCTGAATTCCTGCAACTTTTCTTCCAGCATAGAGTTTTTCATTGAGGGCCCGCCTGCCCTGAGAACTCTTCAAGCCTAACCGTTTCTCACCAAAGGCTACAATAGTAAACACTCTGTTTAGGTCCATGGCTCAGACAATGCTTTTCTACATCTTGAGAATCAATTATATTTTTTAGGAAAAATCATACATTTATTGGAATATGCATGTATGGATAACATTACTAGTCAATCATTTTTGCATGGTAAACGGGTAAATATTTAAAAGGATTTTATCCTCGCAGATAACTGTTAAAAGAGCAAGATCATGTTGATCTATCAATTGAATTATTACTTATACTATTCGTTTGGTATTTGATAAGCAAGTTATTCATGTGTTTGAAATTTAAACCACAACAATGTAACTGACACCCTCTCCCCCCCCCACCCCCCCAAAAAAATCCTACAATTAACTTGTGTTTTGTTTTCCAAATTAAATGAGAGCACTGTCAGTTTTACACATTGTTGGTAACCCATGGCCGGTACTAACCATGGACAAACTCACTGAACTTTTCTCATTCTCATAATTCATATCCCTCTCTGATTGACTCTTTCATACTTTCCTAAACGAAACTTCTCACATCATATGCTTATGCATTCAACTATAACAGCATGTTTTATTACTATGTTTTCTAAACAGTTTTTTTCAAAATTTATCGGTGGATTGACCATAAATGTCCTTGAGAATGAGAAAAGTTTATAGAGTTGACCCCCAGTCAGTACTCAGCTAGCATGTGTGAGATTGGTCATGGGTTTCTAGTGATGGCTTACATTAATTAGGGCTGAAACAATTCACCGAAATATCGATACTGTTCAATACTTACCTCCGATTCAATTTTCGGTTCGATACATTTTTTAAAATTGGGTTTGGTTTATTACATCGGGTTCAGCCTACTTAATTAGTTTTTAAAATCGGGTTTGGTTTATTACATCCGGTTTGGCCTACTTAATTAGTGGGAAAAACATGGCGACAATTTTGATGGATACAAATGAATGGGGCGATCGCGATGTATCTGTTGACAGATACAAACAATAATAACTCGTAAAAACCTGCCAAACTGAAGAATCCACCTGCCTTCTATCGTTCAGTGAAATCTGGGCGATATGCTTACTTTTCTCCTTATAAAATGATTTGTATTTAAGATTTGCAAATGAACTCCGAATAAGGCAGATTTGCAGCTATAAATCTATCAATTAACCTTGTTAACATAGCATCGCAGAAGCACTAAGTGTGGAGTCAAGTGATCTGAAGTACGTGTCTGATGAGAGCCATTCCTTTTTTAAATTTTGAAACTTAAAAGAATGTGTGACCGTTCAAACATTACATAAAAACAGTTTGACTAAAAGTCATTTTAATAAATGACTAATCAATATAAGTTAGCTCTATTATTTTCATTGTATTCATCATTAATTAGTGCATAGTGAATTATCTGTTTACATTTTTTAATTAAATTAAAATTGCAAGTGTGACTTAATGCCTAAAATATTTCCTTTCTTCAATTTTTGAATTGTTTCTTCTTCAAAATGTATCGTATTGAACATACTGAATCGTGCTAAAAGTATTGCAATACATATTGTATCGTGAGGGGGGTGTATTGTTTCAGCCCTATACATTATAGAGGTATAATATTTGTACAAAATTCTATGGCTATAAAAGTAATATTTACATCACTTACACAACAAGGCATTGAACACAGGCTCCAGCGGCGTGTTCTTGTAGGCTGAGGTTCCCCCATATTTGCACTCCCATGGATTCACAAAACCATTGACTAGTTTCTTCAGTGTAAAGAAGGCTGGCTTGCCCACACACTGACTTAATGTCCGATTCAGCCACACAGATGGAACACACACTTTCTCCTCCTCATCTAATCGTACATAGCCTTCTGGTAATGGCTGCCCAAGTTCAATAAATATCTGTCCAAAAAAATTTAAATATTCTTTACCACTGGCAATTCCGAGTCCCTTAAGCTTTTATCTTAATTAACTTAGAAAACTTTTACAAATGCAACTGTTGCCTATTGCTTTGAATAAAGTTGAAATTTATATGACAATACTGCTTACATAGTTAACTGGGTCTAATGATGGAGATCTTCCCAAGTTGCTTCTATATGTTGCAGGGAGATTAGGTAGACCGCGATACTCTTGTGTAGTCCCCTGTCCTACTACAGTATCTGTAAAATGTTAAATTATCTTTAAATGCTATTCAAAATACAAAAATTCTATATCAGAAACAATTGAAATATATCTCAGTTTTTACTTCTTCAGTCCAAAAAAATATCAATTTTCTTTAACAATTTAAAAAAGTCGCTCTTATAAATATTTTTTTTGTCAAACACAAGAATCAGTCCACGAGCGACATCCAATGTTACTGGAAACAAGAATAAAAATAGGTTATTACCTTGAAACAATTTGCTGCTGGGTAAATTCCCTGATCTTCCTCTTCTTGTCAAAACAGAATTGTTTCACAGTGACAGTATAGAATGTCGCACATGTACCCATTCCTTGTATGTATATATCCCACAATCCTCTAGTAGTTTGTTAAAAGTGCGCAATGTTAAACATGAGGAGCCACAGGTCTTTATCTTAGTACTTTTGGCAGGCATAAATAAACTAGGTAACAACTTAACTCATGATATTGAACTTGGATTTATGGTGTTAGTCAAAATTTCTTCTGTTCAGCTAAGCTTTGGCATCATATACACTCTGTTTACTTATAAAGAGACTTACTTATTGATGCCTTTGTTATTTGCTCAACAGTTATGGATATGGAATGAATATTTTTCAGGGTTAATCTTTGATTTGAAATTCTTTTCAAACTGCAATGACTACATTCAAGCAGAATATCTCAATCTCGATTACAATATCACAAGTGATCTACAAACAATACATTGCTACAGCTGGTCCAATTGCCAAATCATACATTTAGCAACCATACATACTCAATGTTATTTCATCATAAAAATTGCAAATTAGCAATTCTTTACTTGTCAAAGTATCACAAATTTTCTTTTCAATGATGAAATGTGTCACATCAAATGCTAATTACAAATACAGATTTTGCAAGCCAAACATAAAAGAGACATGAACTTAAAAGCTCAACTATCTTAATGACAACTTTTAAATCATTTTACCCCGTTTTGCAACATGATTGATAGCAACAACTGCTTTTTAAAGAAAACAAATCGTAACATTCGAAAAAAATATTTTTTTCTCTGACAAGGCTTAATAAATGAAATCTACTCTCCAAGATTCAACTAAGACTAGTTGCTAAGGTAACAATATGTGCAACTCATTATTATTATTCATAGCATTAAGGTACAAAGTCTGCTAGTATTTTGAAATCTGCTGTTTTCTTTGATGTGTACAAATAAGTCTTATGACTGTGGTCTTCAGGTAAAATACATGCACCAAGTCATTAAAGAAAGATGTTATCCCTAAGCATGCTAAGACTTTTAAGGGATCTTATCAATATCAAATAAAGACATTGTACCTTAATTTGAAACCCACGGACACAGGCATCAGCTAATGTTTTTGTAAAAAAATCCTTTAAACTGTTGAATGATACTTTTGATGAATGCTTACGTAGTTTATATTTTTGCTTTCAAATACTTAAAATACTTAACCTTTTTTTAAAGTTAAATGATCATGCTGATGGTAAACAAATAATCAACTACTTACACTTCATCAATAAATTCTGTCACAAGCCTTGTTTGCCCCCTTTTAGTACATTTTTTATTCTTCTAAAAATCTATTTACCTATTTTCTTTAATGTAAAATTGTAATGATTTTTCTTTTACATCTGGAAAGCTGGCAAATGTTGCACATTCATTAGTGTTTTTCAAAGCTGTAGACAGAGAATTCAGCATCAATGTCAACTTTAAATATTTAATCCCTCATGTTCAAGACCAGATATGAGATACTAGACAAGCAGAAAGTTTTAACCAGCTGAATTCCTCAAAAAAGAAAAGAAAAAAAGAAAAGAAATACCCCTGATGTGAATATTTACAGTTGCATAACTGACACGACTGCCTGAACCTATGCTTTGCCTGTTTCCATAAGTTTACTGATTAATGAAGACGAAGCAGTTTATCTACCTTTCATTGTATCTGCCATCCACTGAGGCATCTTGTCTTCACTTGCATTGCTTTCTTCATTGGATGTGTCTTCTCTGTTCCAGTCTCCTGATTGGTCGTCAGGTTCAAAGGTGACATTGGGGTCGTCACCATGGAACTGTTCATCAAATGACACCTCACTTTCCACTTTAACTATTGAAATATCTGCATCAGAAGTGGCTGGAGTGCTTTCTGACCTGCAATGGAATCATCATTCTCCTTTATATAAGTATATCTTCCTTTAAAGAACAATTTATATTTTTTTTTCATTTTTGAATTTGAGAAGAAAATAAGCCAAATCTGATTTACATTTATAAACATATTACCTAAATCAATAAAAAAAATTTCCTTTAGAAATGTTAATTTATCATGAATAATGACAAAGATCTTTGATTCATTGGGACTAATGAAAGAAAACAGATGAACATGCCTATGCAGCAATGGCTTCTCTGATATCTGGGAGGCTGCTGTAGACCCTGTAGCCACTGCATCGGAACTGGTACTCCTCCATAGAGCCACTGGTTGAGGTGCTTGTGTAGAAGTTGATGGAGAGGAAGATGGAGGACCTCCCAATGAAGAGGAAGATGAGGAAAACGACAAGGTGCTTGCTCCTGCTGTTACCCGTGACTGATCCTGGGAAGAAGAGCGCGACTGCTCCCCTGGTGACGGTATGTTGTAACTCTTTGATGCCTGGGCAGCATTTCCTGCAGCAAATGGCTTTGGTTGTGAATGTGCTGAGGTTCTTTGAGGAAGATGGTAAGCTGATGAAGGAGATGGCATTCTAGAATGACCTGAAGGAGATGTGGGAAGTCTGCTACCTGATGCACTATTTGGATTAGTGAAGTTAGGATCATGTCGAAAACCCAAATTTGATGATCCCTGAGAATGTGAAAATGAAGGATGAGAAGAAAATCTAGATGATTCTGAACTGCTTGCTGTGATACGAGGCGGGGGCTCCGATCCACTGGAAACATTAATGATTTGCACATCATTGCTTGCTTTCATTTGACTGGCCACAGATATGGACATTCTGTCTTGCGGATTGTCTCGCCGTGTCCCTCCCGAGTCTTCTGGTTTATCCGAGTGCACTATTTCCACACTATCTTCCATGATCTCAATGACCCCTGGCTGAGTGTTTCTTGCTGAGGAGATTCCCATGAGTCCCTCCCTAGGAACTCTATCCCATGGGTCGCTTGCTCCGAAATCATTGAAAGAGTCTGAGGAACCCCTGCTTTGAATTCTTTGACGTTTGGCTCCTGGACTTGGGGGTTGTACCTCAGAGATTCTTTTGTTTCTTTCATGAACCTTGAGAAGATCTGATGCTCTGACATGCTTGAACTCTGCATTATCGTGGAAACTGTATTCATATTTATCACCTGCATGCAAACACTTGTAGAAGTCTGCACAGCACTTCAGAACACTATCCACCTGCAAGACCCGTGCAATCTTTTCCACATCTTTGGTGTTTTCTTCTGTCAGCATCATGAAGCCCTCATATAAGTACTGAAGGAAAGTGTTGATGGCATCTGCTTTAATGTCTGCTGCTAGCCTCACTTCCAGATTGGAGCCCACAGAGGCATTCTTCATGGAATGTAGCATGGGGCATGCAGCAACTAAGACTACTCTGTGTGCCTGTGAATGGAAAGCAATGAAATTTAAAATTGCATTGCAAAATTTCACTTAAATTTCATTGTTTTTAATAGATTAGACAAGACCAAACTTTTTTCTTTAAAACTGTTACAAGTATAATAGAATAAGCAGTATTACATTTAGAAATTCTTCACCCTCACCATAACTAGGGTGTATGTATCAAATTTGTATGATGCATTACATTCCATACAATAGATACTAACTTTAATTTGACTGTTCCCTGCTTTAATGACTGCATCACATAGAACCTGGTTCTTCCACATGGAGGCCAGCTGACATAGAAGAGAACTGGAATGGATCTGGTTCATGTAAACCTTATGGTAAAACATGATGGCTTCCTGAAAATAGAGAAATATTAATACCATTATAAAATGTATTAAACACATGTATGTTTAAAGCAAAATGATGTATGACAGTTAGACTGTCAAAAGTTTAATCTATGGTTAACAAAACCCAAATGTTTTGGTTTAAAAGAAATGCCATTTTTAAAAAAAAAAACCTACAACAGGGGTCTAGATTTCTTTTTAAAAGCCACTGCCCACTGGCAAGTACTGACTGGGAATCCAATTGCCCAGTTTCAAAATTCACTTGCCCATTCCCCCCCCCCCCCAAAAAAAAAACAAAACATGAGTGAGAAAATCTCTAATTTAACTGATTTACTCATTTCATTAATCATTCCTGAATGGATGGATGTTTTTTAGTTCTAATTTATCACAAGAAACAGAACTTAAAAATTAAAATCTAGAAAAAATATAAACAATTCATTTTTTTGTTATTTATTTTTTCATTGTAAATTCTTAAATGTATACACTACTTAAAAGCAATCACTATTTGTACTTGTTTATTATTTTGTTGAAATATCTATTGACTTATCCACACATGACATGTGTGATTAAGTCAACAGATGTCTACATGTAGACATAACATATTTTTCAAAACATTAAATCTCGTTTCAATATTATACAAACAATTGCACTAGGCCATATAAAATTAATATTTAGATTCTCATCCTGATTTGCAAAAAATATGGGGCGGGTGGGCGGATTTTATTTATTATTTTTTATTTTTTTAAAAACACCTTTTTCACCGTTCATTTTCTAGAAATAACAACTGCTCTATTCTTTTAATTTGTTAATTCTAATATGAGTACACAAACCCAGTTGTAATCTTTTAATTCCATTTTATTTTGACTTAACTGTTAATGCATGAAGACATTGGTATCCTTATGATAACAAACATGACTGGAATCAAACGGTAATCTACATGTTTAGGCAGCCATTAAAATGTTTTGAATTTTTTGTATACCGAGCCCGATTTTTTTTCCCGAAATTTTTTTTCCACACAATTTTTTTTTTCAAAACAAAATAAAATGCATCGGGCGGGCGGGGATGAGAATCTAAAAATTAATTTTATGTGGCCCTACCGGTGATGAGTCTCCGAAATTAAATAAACAAAGTCATTGTGAATCAGCCTTGTGCAGATTCTGTTAGTTGGATGTTTATTGTTATTGATTTATTTTAATGTACTCAAAAAGTTTTGCTGGCTCATTCTGAAAATTTATATTACTGTCTCGATTGGGCAAGTTCATCATTAAACTAGCTTTCCCGATGTGATATTTCACTTGCCCAGTCCCTAGGCAACGGGAAAGCGTAATTCTAGACCCCTGCCTACAAATCCTTATAATGAAAAAATTGATTAAATAATCCCTAAAAAGTTCCTATTTGGTTTAAGTTGAACAAATAAAAAACTACATTCTGTTGGAAAACCATTGGGGCATTTTGAATACATTTAGTTTGGGTATCCACTGAGGCTGTCAAGGAATAAAAATCATTTCTTAAAAAAATTTCATTTGTTTAAATTCTATCTCCCTTCCTCACAGGTTTTGTACTTAGAAGTTCACAATAAAAACCTCCCAAAAAACAAACAACAAATTTGGACAGTTATATTTTTTTTAAAATGAAAATGTTCCAATGCGCGTGTATATTTGCAATTTTTGATTGAAATCTTGTTTGATATGATTATGAAATATATGGATCATAGACCATTGTGGGCTCCCAAATTTCATGCTCAACCCTTAATATCATTAACCGCCTTTTGTTTGACTTGGCTTAGGTTCGGCTTGTCAAGGACGTGGCATTCCTGTTAATCTTTCATCAATTTATGTGAAACTCTTGCAAATAGTTCAAAAACTGTCTCCTTCATCCCACCAATCTCCCCAACAAGAGACTAATATCTTCCACAAATATATTCATATTTCCCATAATCACCGCATTAAACTGTTTGTTCCCGGGCAGCTTTAAAAGCTAATATTTAGCTTGAATTAAAAAGTAGAGAAACTGAGGTAAGACGGCATGCAGAAACAATGAAACAAATTGATTATATGGGACTTCCTGGATGCATTTAATTAAATACGCCAGAGAGATAAAATCCACCCTGAGAATTTTTAAAAAGAAAGTTAATTTATGAAGTACACATGAAAGAGTACCAGACCCTTTAGTTGAATTGAAGAGCTTTTTCTTTAAAAAAAAATAACAAACTTGACTAAACCTCTCAGTTGTAAACCCATCGTGGTGTTGACCGAGTTGCTTCGGTTTACCAAGATTTTGACTATAGGGGTATCATACAGGTGTTTGGCGGAGTTAAACTCTCAAAAGAAGATTACACTGCTTTTAAATTGGTTTATTTTGTTCATAAACAAAAATGTTGAATAAGCAGTTAAAAAGTGAAACATGAAGTGAAGTATGAAGGCAAATTTTGTGTTTATCTTATTGACATGTTCAATCACAACACAACTGGTCGATGTTCTTCATATTTTCATTTTCAATAATCGGGAAGCCCGCCATTAAGGAAAAGGTAACTCTGCATTTCTACTTTAAAATTCAAATAACACAGCTTACATGACGATTATTTCAACAAGAAGAATTAACGATATCAGCACTTTTTACTTAATTCCAAATTATGTTTAACATCATATTCAACCCAACTGACACACGCACAAATCGTTTCATTTCTCAGTTTTGTTTTCAAGCGCTCTACAGAACATCAACTATTTTTGCAAAGTTTTATAACCAATTTACCTATAAACCATGCTATTTTTACACGCATACTAAATTTCACATAACAGTGTACCTAAAGCATCGTCATCATGTCATGTTTTAAAGAAATTACCTTCAGTTTTTGAATTTTTTATTGCAGTCTTTGATTTCCGATGGTACTTAGAATGGCCGCGCAGATTTCCTTGCGCAGGGGTGATTGGAATTTCCGGTTCCGCATAAATTAACAAGAAGGTTGCGCGGTGGATCTAAGAAGTTTTTAAATAGATATACACCCCCTGATTCAATTTTAAAAATTAATTGCTGGGTTTTTTTAAGTTTCGCGACATATTAGGAGAATGATGCACATATATGTATGGTATAAAATTATAATGCCTAAAAAAGGCAAAACAAAATCAATGAAGGAAAGAAAAGGAAAACTTTGACATTTAAGGTATCACACCGGTAATTGTTTTCACTATATAACACTATAGAGGGAAAAAAATTCTTAAAAATCAGTTTGTATTTCTCATGAAAAAATATTCGAAGGAAATGTTATTTGTTACCTATCTCATCAGCTAACACCATAAAAAGGGCACACGATATGGCATTTTCTCAAAATATCTAGCTTCAAACAGGTCTACCCTCAAAACCACGTGTTTTCTGTTTGTATGTAAACAGACTGCACACTCCCAAGGAAGCTGCTGCATGTGCCCTGAAAGAAGTAGTCCCTGTGAAAAAAGATCATCATCTAACAAAATACATGAAATATCCTTCTCAGTGGTACAAAAATTTTTAAAACTGAGTAAAGGAAAATGTAAAAATGCAGTCAAGGAAAAAAATAATTCTGAAGTATATATGGAAATACAATTGATATTTAAGCTCAAAATTATCCAAACTAGGCACAATTAATTTATGAAGGAACAAATACATTGCTTTGGACTTGGTTACTTACAAGAGATTTTTTAAAATTTAAACTAAAAATTAAATTTTAATTAAAAATTAATGAAATGATTTTTTAAAAACAGCGAGTCGTATCCATTTGCCGATAAAACGGTAAAGACTAAACGATCATTTTATACAAACTTTGTCAATGTTATATAATTAGGCTTGTTTTATTTAGAATTAAAAGACAAAAATTGAATAAAAATAAGACCGAAATTGAATAAATGTGGTTTCGCAAAATGAGGTTGTCCTCGCATAATCTATTTTTTTTAGTTATTTCTTACCATAAACAATTGTAATTAGGCATACAATATGAAAGAAATGTCTGTGGTATAGGTATAAAACATTCTAAGAGACAAATTAAAATGTTTTTTGTAAAACTTGTACAACTTACCAGTACAAAATTGAAGATATAAAAACATATTATACTTGTGTCCTCATAGTATTGACAATACGATTCTTTTGAGAAACTTTTATCAGGGTATATTCTTTCAAGCATAAATATACGATTGTGTAACATTTCGGAAAGTATCTACAGCTTACAAAATGATTAAAACATGTAATTTTGAGTCATGGGACAATTTCTGAATGTTGCTATCTTATAATTATGGCTGAAAGATGTATCCCTTCCCTATAAACGAAACTAAATTGACTTTAATTGTATGTTCGAAGGAACATGTAATTTTCAAATCAATTTATGCTTTGTAGAGCAATGATCCATGATAACATGTAAAAGATAAAAGTTATTTCCCTTTGCATTGTATGCATGGTATACCTAATTTGTTATATTCATGATAAATGTAGCGTAAATTATAATGGGGATTGGCAATGTAATAATCTTACATTTCTAAATCTTAAATTTACATCTCTGAAAGTAACAGATCAAACAAGTTAAACATACGTGATATTCTGTTTTATTTCTCCCAGTATAAATATTGTTTAAAATTTGTTCTTTGTAAAAATAACACCGCCCCAAGAATTGCGAGGCTTTCATCTAGACTGGCCAAATTTTGACAGTTTGATCAGAATGAATTGATGAATGTATATACATTTGCTTTTTGATCACATATAATTGTTAATGGAGGTAACTGTAATGATGCCATCTTGAATATATAACACCTTAAGGTGTTTAAGTGCATTTTAGGTAGCGATATCGTACAATCATCCACCCTTAAAGTCAGTTATTGCATAACATACTTTCGCTGTAAAATTCAAAACTCATGCTATGGAATGAAAACAAATATGATCAGTTTTCAATACTACTAGTATTAATGTGATCAAAGAAAGATACTTTATGAACAGTACTGATCGAAGGTGGAACTGGTTCAAGTCCCACTGTGGGCACTTGATGTGTATCTGCACGGTCTTACATGTACATCTTGCTGAAAATTAGTAACACTTGTTGCTGGAATTTGACCTGCGATGGACTAGTAGCATCGTTTTTGAAAGTGCGGGGGCCAAACTTATCCAAAAAATCTTGACAAGCAAAAAAAAAGAAAAAAGACAACTTCTCCAAATCATGAAAATCCTAAT
>WFKH01011801.1:11737590-11796579 GCA_016163765.1 Magallana hongkongensis
AGCCAGGTAACTCATTCATGGTGATTTTTAACAATCTCAATTGCAGGCCCTTGAAACCCCTATAAGGAGTTGAAAAGTGGCCTAGAATCCAATATTTTTAGTCTGGACTCTTTATTTCTAAACCGAAAACCGAAACGAGTTTGGAAATCGAAAGAATAATAAAAAAAGTCGCAGCTACAGGGCTGTTCTTTTTTTTTTTTTTTACTTTGACCCCTCTAGATCCCTTATCTCATAGAATTTTATTCGGGCTACTCCTTAAATTATTTTTTTTTTTACTTTCATCTTTAATAGATTCAAAATCAAAATGGATTGTTAATTTTTGCTTCTGGTTGCCAGAATGTGCGAACCAAATAGATGTATCTCTTTTATCTATTTTAAAAACCTACCTTCTTCTTTTTTTTTTGGGGGGGGGGGTACTGTTGGGTTTTTGTAATTTTAATTTTTAATCATTTGAAAATATCGACATAAAAAAATTAAACCCTCATAAAATGATCATTCACTGAATTAATAGATCATTATTTAACATAAGGGGAGAATTTAGCCAAAATCTTTAAACCTCTGTTCAAACACCTGTTCATTCAAAAAATCAGGAAGATTGTACGTGTATATCAGGAACACTAGTTTGAGAGATGATACTTTAGATAGTGCTATTTATAACATTGGTCCAAGCTTGCGTGTTCATTGGTCGTGATTTCCAGTTGATTTTAAAAGTCACGAAAAGTATTAAAGGATGAAAAAAAAACTTTGACCAGGAAGATAGTACTATTTATAAATGTTGTTAAAACTTATTGCTTATTAGGTTTACTACTGACTTTCCACAGAAATATGTAGAGTACGTTGTTAAAGTTTGTTGAATTGTCGCCTTGCCCAATTTGCATTTGTTGAAGCTTGTATTATTCTTAGTATATATCTTATTGCAAACATTATCCAACATCCACTAAATAATACAGCATTTGAAAAGACGATGTGTCTGTCACACCACCTTAGATGCTGACTAAACAAATCTGAATTTTCAACTCAATTTTGCCAACATTGAAACTGCAAATCTACTCTAAAAAGTTCCATGAACCCAAATGGATATAATTAACTATTATTTACTTTTAAAAATTCTTTTCTCATACTTTTTAATGAATTTTGAATTCGCATTTTATGATAAACAAAAACAATTGATAGTATACATGTATTTACATTTGCATAATTATTTTTGTGTATTTCAAATAATCTTACATCAATATTTTTTTAACAGTTATGTTTTAGCCGTGATATTTGTGAAAGTACATTTGATAACAAACGAAAATTGACAAGAAATCAGGGTTGTATGAGAAAATATTAAATTGTAATATCGGATGTTGATAAAAATTCCAATTTAGGACCATGAATTGTTGTGTTCGTGTACTAGAATTAATCATATTCATCATTTTTTAGCAAATATTTTTGGATATTACTTTTGAAAAATTTATACTAAGCCTTTATGTTTTAAAATACAGTCATTCATCAATATTTTAGTGTTTTTGTTACGTACACGAATAAACAAATTCTTAATTCTTCATACCTGTTGCTGCATGTGTTGCCTAAAACAGGATTTAGGCAATAATAGATGTCTCATAGACACTTATCGATGAATTATTAAATGTCTAAAATCAAACAAGTTGTATATCGAGTTGCTAGATTTATTCACAATGGTGATTGGAATAAGACATTGTTTTATTTCTTGTGTTCTTTATTCCTTTCATATTCTCCTTTTTATGGACAGTGATGAAATTGACTGACCACTATTTTACTATCGAATCTATCTACAATACTTTGACATTCACAGATACATAGTGTAAACCAAATGATGTTTATTATCGATGGCGGTAAAACGAAAGAAAGTGTTGCTAACATGTACAGATTTCACTGGTCATTCTTTAGTCGAGATGAGAGCAAGCTTAATTATAAGCATATTCGATATTAGATTCATAGTGGTAAAAGGAATGACAGAAAAATAGCGTGGGGGTTGCTTAAGATAATTCAAATTGCTATAAATGTTCTATCAGAATAGTTCGATTGTTTGTATCCTCCTTGGCATTGCAGCATTGGTTTGAATATATATCATGATATGTATCCGACATATCTATCTTTAGATCAGAGCATGACTTTGATATTCTCTTATTCTGCTTAGCAAGCTGAGATACACTGACATAGCAATCGTCTTCAGGAAATTCGGACATCGTGATGAGCGGCATTTTACTTCTAAAACGTGCATCAATCGCACTATAATGTTGTTCAGGCATCTCACTAATTGATTTCCGTGATGTGCACCCTTTGAGAAACAAACGACTATAATCCGTTGAACTTAGTCTATTCTCTTTAGTTTCCCTGTTGCGTCTTATTTTTCATCAAGGAGCATTCGAGATTCTTGAATATCATCGTAGTTTTCCTGAAAAACTTCGTGTTTTCCAGAAAAAGGTAATAAATCCACTTGGAAACCTACAATAGAATTTCCCCTACTGATTAAAACTTGATGTTCAACGAGATTATATTTTTAATAAGATTCCTGTAATAATAATTTTTGATGAATATATCTGAAAAAGAAAGGCATACAAAAAACAAACTACCTCTTGGACGTAAATCGCAAAATAGTACGCCTGAAAATCAATATAAAACACATATCAAACATTAGTTATTCTTTTGGCATCACAGAAGTAGATTTGATTGGTTTTTATTAATTAATTAATTGCCTGTTTTTCTTACCACCTATAGAACATGACACCGACAAACACCAAGGCGAGTGATAGCATGGCTGATCCGGATCCGATCACCAACAAAAGCATTGTGTTATGACACTCTGTGCTGCTGTCCATTTCAACTGATCAATTCACATATAAAATAAAAATGTAAGTTTGTAAAATACAAAATTTTAAAATAATAAGATTTGCCGTTTTCTTTTAACACACCAGGATCAGAAAACGAGATGCATGCATAAAAATCTCGCTATGATAAATCTAAATTTTCTCTTCTTGCTAACACGGATTTGTAATATTTAAATAATAATTATGTTCATAAGCAGAGTATTTTTTTGTGAATACTTTTAATCCATTATTATTATTATTTAAATATTTGAGTCGAAATCATATTTGTGTCGAAATCATAAATCATTGCTATACCAGTTTAAAAGGGTACTCACCAACGAGTTTGCAACCGGAGTATCTATTGCAATTTTCATCCTTCTGGCAGTCACATGGATTTTTACATAGATATCCAAAGAAATTACTTTCGCATGGGACTGAGCAATTAGGTCCAATGGCTCCAAAACATTCTATAATAAAATTTTAAAAGAAATACAAATACTTCTTCGATCATATTATTTTTCGTGAAATGACATTGAAAATATTTCAATAAATTACATGCATTAATCAAACAGAGCGCGCCTTTACATATTCCATTTTTATTATAGTATCCTGTACAGCATTTAATGCTTCCACTGAAATAATTAAAATATTTTAAAGTTACCCAGCAATAAATCTAAAAGACCCTCATTCTAACAATAATTCTAGGTAAACAGTTTTGACCAAAGCCTTAAAAAAGAACGTCAATCAATTTTATCTAAAATGTATTTCCATTTTAAAATTAGCCAAAGCTTCAAACTGGTGCAATTTATAAAGCTTTACTTACTTTTCT
Organism: Magallana hongkongensis; assembly: GCA_016163765.1. Taxonomy (NCBI): domain Eukaryota; kingdom Metazoa; phylum Mollusca; class Bivalvia; order Ostreida; family Ostreidae; genus Magallana; species Magallana hongkongensis. The sequence goes on from WFKH01011801.1 coordinate 11,741,251, forward strand.
TTTCCACATATCTGTTTTGACGAATTTGTCTCATAACTTATACTTTGTTCTTGTATGGACTGCACAATCAACAACGTTGTTAACGCGCATTTTAGCATTTTGGAAAATTAAAGTCAATTATCTTTCAATGCCGTAAAACTTTATTTTTCCTGGCGTTTATTTCTGATCATCTATTATTATAAATGATCAGACCTCACGTGATTTATTTTCATGGCAATCGACCAGGAAGCAAAATATACATGCATCGGGAGATCCAAACACATGATTTTATCATCTATCATGCCATTAAACAGAAGAACTTACTTACCAATAATTTGTTGATTGTTAAACTAGTTTATCATACCTATTTAATAGTAACCAAGTATTAAGTTTTTAACTCGACGCTAATTTGGATTATTTTTGTAAATGCTGCCATAATTGGACCTTTCGTACTTTTTTCACGAACAACAAGGTTTTGAGAGGGTAGCTTTAGAGCTGTGGTGACCTATGGAGAAAGTATCATTGAAAGTACTACCGGTATATAGACATTTATCCCGTGTCTCGCTTTTAACAAATAGTTATAACACTGACGTAAATCAGCCACTTGCCCGAAAATATATTGGTGGTTTAACAAAAAGTTCTTTAAATATTTTTGAGTTACTAACATTTGTTAAACGTTTTTTAAATCACAGATTTATGCATGAAAAAACCCCAATCTATATATATCAATATTATCAGAGTATAAACAATCAAGATATTTGCTTTTAATATAAAAATGAAAAGAAAAACTTGAAGATCATGACAACTATGCTTTCTCGAATAAGTTTTTCTTGAATGAATATTTGCAACAATAAAGACGTGCCACTTTAAAATGTAACTCACTTATCGCCAGACAACCGAAGTATTTAATGCAGGTTTCATTCTTCTGACAGTCACATGAATTTTTACAAAGATATCCAAAGAAATTACTTTCGCACGGGATTGAACAATTAGGTCCAATGGCTCCAAAACATTCTATTATAAAAGAATTACAAAAACATCTCTTCCATCATTTATTTTTTGTTAAATGAAATTGAAAAAAAAAATCAATGAAATATTAATCAAACAGAGCGCACCTTTACATATTTCATCTTCATTATAGTATCCTGTACAGCATTTAATGCTCCCACTGAAATAATTTAAATATTTGAAGGTTACCAAGCAATAAATCTGAAAGACCCTCATTCTAACAATAATTCTAGGGAAATAGTTTTGACCAAAGCCTTAAAAAAGAACGTAAATCTATGTCATCTGAAAAGTATTTCCAATTAAAATTAGTTAAAACTTCAAACTGACGCAATTTATAAAGGCATACTCTAAAACCTGGCCTGGCCTGGCCCCATTGGCCTGGCCTGGCCTCAAGATTGGCCTGGCCTCACTTTTGGCCTCAAATTTGGCTTGGTCCCAAATTTTGGCCTGGCCTCAAAAATTGGCCTGGCCTCAAATTTGGCCTCTACAAAAATTTTTGGCCTCAATTTTATTTTTATATTTTCTTTACACATTTGATGATTTTATTGATTTTTTAATGATTTATGTTCAATACATATTAAACATCCCAGTAGATGGCTTCAGTGTCTTATAATGATAGTTCTATTAAAATAATCGTAAAATATTAACAATTGAAATTATAGTGCAATGTATTTATTACTATAGGTATGAGTGATTGATTCTGATAAATTTTGATTAAGAGTATTTAAAATTCTAAAGTACTTAAGAATGTGATACTGCCCTGCCATGACCATGACATGTTTTTCAATGTACTTAAATCAAACTGCTCTCAGGATCAGACAATATCAATGTAACTCTTCTTTTATCAACTACATGTACTTGTTTAAGAAAAAAATAATGGTAGAGGCCAATTTGTTTATTCTAACCAACATCAAAGGTCACAATATGTTTTGCTTTGTTCAAATTCTGATAATGAAAATTCCCTATAGGAGAAAAAATTGTTTCCTAAATATACAAACAACACATACATGAAACTCTACTCTAATCAAGAGGTGATGATTAATGACCATTGCTGAATCAGATAATCGAAGGATGCAATGTTGCAGTCACTCACAAATGACATTAATTAAATTAGACCGTGTGAAATGTTAAACGGCAGGGCAGGCAGTGAATCTGACCCCAATGTAGCAGATTAGCGACAGAAAAGGTTGATATCGAATTTCTGCTGGAGAGGGAAATTTGGGCTTGATTGGTGTTGACAGGTAATGTAAGCAAACTGGCAATTTTAAAGTGCATTACACAGTGATAGAAATTTGATGCTATTTTGCCAGTTTACAAATGTTTGAGATGTTTATTAATCCTTCAATCAGGTCAGTCTCTTAAAACGATGTTTTACTTTTGAATGGGAGAGAAAGAGAGAAGAGAGAGAGAGAGGCGGCTCTTAGTTTTTAAGCTGATCTCTTTGGTATTGGCATAATCTATTCCTTGGCAATAGTAAGATCAGTGATGTACATGCAACTCATAGGTATTTATTGTGTTTATACATGGATTAAATCAATTAAACTTAAACAGTCGCTCACTTGTCATATAAATTTTTCCATATGATTATTCCATAAACATTAAAAAAGCATTGAATTTTCAATATCTAAGAGAAATCAATAAAAATTCAATGCAAATCTAAGAAAATGAGAAATAGAGAAATTTTAAAATCGGAGGCCAAAAATTTTTGAAGAGGCCAAATTTGGGTCAGGCCAAAATTTGGGGCCAGGCCAAATTTGAGGCCAAAAGTGAGGCCAGGCCAACTTTGAGGCCAGGCGAGGCCAATGGGGCCAGGCCAGGCCAGGCCAGGTTTTAGAGTATTCCATTTATAAAGCATTACTTACTTTTCTTCCCCACATATCTCTATCGGCGAATTTGTCTCATAACCTATACTTTGTACTTGTATGGACTGCACAATCAACAATGTTGTTAAAGCGTATTTTAGCATTTCGGCAAATTAAAGTCAGTTATCTTTTTACACCAAAAACTTAATTTTTCCTGGTGTTTATTCCTGGTGATCATCTATTATTATAAATGATCAGACATCACGTGATTTATTTTCATGACAGTCGACATGAAAGCAAAATACACATGCATTGAGAGATCTTAACACACAATTTATCATCGATTATGTCATTTAACAGAAGAATTTACTAACTGATATTCTGTTGATTGTTAAATCAGTTTATCATACTTTTTTTAATAGTAACTAAGTATGAAGTTTTTACCCGACGCAAGCAATTTTGTAATAATATTATTTAAGAAATGAAGATAATAATTTTTCTATTGATCGACGTATCAAAGAAAAAATTGACCGGAAAACTTCATCAATGCGCGTAAATTAAAAATTATTATCATCATTTCTTATCATTTAATAAAACATTTTCAAATCATAAAATGTGAAGTGTCATTGATCAAAAATGTAAATAATGTAAATGAAGCGGCGCGTATGAATACAAAACAACAACAGCAACAATATTCAAAATGAATGCTCCGTCAGCTAATGCAGAGCTATTGAGCTGAATTTAATGGATTAAACACAAATAGTGAGTTAAAATCTGAACCGGCTGAATTGAAAACGAAAGGAAAATAAATCCGATAGCTTGTGATGTTATTCAATTTGCAGAAAGATTCGTTAAAACTGGTTTTCATGTGAGATCGCTGGAATATGCAACTGAGCATAACCATGCAAGGAGAGGCGATCGTGGACAAAAACAGTTGATATGTCGACAAAGAATAGTATGTATAAGCGACTTTTGTAAACGTTGTGGTAACAAGATAGCCAGTGATGTACTTAAATGGTATATCTGCCGCTTGGAATGCCCCAAAGGAGTTGATGCACTACTCATAGCTTTGCTTTACGATGCTTATTCTGATGACCGATCATGTACGTGTGTAAATTTAAAACTAATCGTTACCAAATTTGAACAGCAGTGTTACCGTGAAAATGTATAGGCCTGTATATGTTTGTTATAATTATTCCTGGAAAAGGAACAGCCATCATCGCCGTAAATGTTGATCGTTGATCTCAAGCAGACGAAATCGTGAGAAGACGCTTTATTTTCTATTTAGTGAATTAAATAATGCGTTTTGTTTATTTTTGATGGTTAAACTTTAAATTTTCATATTTATAAAGTTGTATTTTGTTTGTTGACAATAAAACAGACTTAACTTTACATTTTGTTGACAGTGTTTGTTTTGGAAATTCCCGTTCTATAAATAGTGTTAAATCAGAACAGATGAGAAAAGTAGATCCTGCAAAATATTTATTGATGCAGGTATGAAAGAAATTTTTCGACCAATCAGAAGCGCCAATATCTCGTCAAACTTATAAATATTAAATGATTTTAAGATCAAGTAATTTAATCTATAATCAAATTGTGTTGCATTTAAAGTTAGCTTATTGGTAACGTTTGATCTACACACTGTCAATTTTATTCGTTTCAGTTGTGTAGGTGACCAATTATATAGTATATAGTTTCATTTATTTATTTAATAATAGGCAAAAAAAAAGCAATCAACATGAAAAAAAATTCTTTTAGGTTGATATTTTAATATCACTTGTACATTGGTTTTATTTGTTATAATCATTTTAATTCAACAGAAATCTTTACATACAACTATTTATAATGGCTTAACTTGAAATTATTTGCTTAATTTTATACAATACATAACATTAAAACCAATGAATTTGTGTTCACGTTGATTTTCTTAGTATATTAAAATCATCAATATGATAAAACAAGCATGTACTTTATCTAGTCATTAGCAAAATGGCCTTATACATTCCCAGAACTAATAGCATTAAAGAAAACGGAAAAAGAAACTTAAGATCAATAATCCGTTATAAATGGAACATCCTAGAAATCGGGAAAATTTTTCCTTAAGTGTAAACATTTTGCAAGGGTTTTAGAGGTGTCCTCTCTACAACCATGTGTTGAGAAAAAGGTTAAATTTTGCACATTAATGTAGAAACTTTGCATTAAAAGAGGGTACCCTATTTTTATCAATCGGCATGGGATCTATTTTTAGAGCAAGAAAATTCCAGGATATACTTAGAACTCCCGTGTCTATGGAGGCACATTGACGTTATATTTTCATCGATAAAAATAAATGTCAATTCAAAACAACCTGGGATGAATGTGACAGACATCTCTATACCAGTTCCAATTGTTTTGTTTTAGTTCTATAAGTGTGAATTAAATTGAATTCTTTTTAGAAGTAGGGTAAGGGTTCAAAAATTAATTGCTTTAAATAAAAAATATATGCATGTATTTTTCAATGAATATATAACTTCAATGTACCTCCACAGACACAGACAAAAATATCTCGTGCAAATTGATGGTTTTTGAGACTCATTTTAAGAAGAGGGTACCCTCTTTTGAGACAAACTTACAACTTAAATAAGCAAGTTTAGACCTTTTTCTCAACAAATGGTTGTAGAGTGGACACTAATGACCTCCATTCATATTTTCAGATTTTTAAATCTTAACTTTAAGTCTGTAGCTGCGCAGTTCTAAGTGATTTAAAAAGGCATTGTTCTGCCCTTGTATGCGTAATTTGCACATAAAACAACATGTTGAACGTCATATTTATTGCTTTTGTATCTTTTGACAACAGTTTTAGTAAGTCTTGGACAGAAACAAGCCAGTTCAAGAAATGTTTACATTTTTCTTCTAAAATGTACAAGATGGCCGCACATCCCCCTCAATAATTTTCAATAAAATGTCAATCAAACGGAACACATCTTTACACATTCCATTGTCATTAACAACTGTTACTTTCACTCTTGTGTTAACTCAATATATCCCAGTGAGCTTGAAATAGAAGATACCACAGAATCTGAAATATCTGTTTCATATTTGGAAATTTTACTAGAAAAAAGACGTTAATGGTAACCTAACAACAAAACTAAATGATAATCGTGATGATTTTAATTTTTCCATCGTCAACTTTCCTTATTTATGTAGCAACATACCATCGTCACCTGCTTATGGGGTTTATATCTCAGCTTATTCGTTATGCAAGAGCATGCTCTACATACGAACAATTTATTAGACGAGACAAGTTACTAACAAACAAGTTGTTGAAACAAAAATATCAAGAACCTCGATTAAAATCATCTTTACGCAAGTTCTATGGTCGATACAATGACCTTGTCAGCAAGTACAATGTTTCATTAAGACACATGCTGACTGACTTTTCATACTTGTTAGACCATTATTTATACACCTGACTGACTACGGTTTCTTCCGTTTTTCATGATCTTGACATTGAGCACACGGCGGGTGCGACCAGTCGGCAGGGGATGCTTACTCTTCCTAGGCACTTGATCCCACCTCCAATGTACTGGAGGTCCGTGTTTGCTCAAGGTTTGTATTTTGACCATCACACACAAACCAAATCATCAACGTTTCGTTTTTCCCTATTATGACATTTTCCCGATTTTGACATTAACTTCGATCATGTCATGCCAAATTGTGACAAGGAGCACACGACGGGTGCGACCGGTCAACAGGGGATGCTTACTCTTCCTATGCACCTGATCCCACCTCTATCTTTTTAGAGGTCCATGTTGCTCTGCTTTGAATTTGTATTTCGCCCTAAGGATTTTTGAGATGTTTGACGGTTTGTTATATCATTTTTCATTTTAACATCCTGTACAGCATCTAATACTCCCTCTGAAATAATTTCTTTTTTCTCAAAAATCATTTCACAAAGGCTCGCAGTAAGTTAATAGTTTAAACCAACTTCTTTAAAAGAACGCATATCATTCTAAAAGTTTGAAAATTATTTCCTATTTAAGTCAGTCTAATCTAAACACTGAATGTAATAAATCAACCATAGCTTACTTTTCTTCCTACTGTGAGATGTTGGTCGTAGAAGAAGTCACCTCAATACGTCCTTTCATGAGCTACACAACCAAGAACATTGTTAACACACGTTTTAGCATGTTTGCAATCAGGGCAGAAATCTTTCTACATCAATTCCATGTGCTTATTTTTAAATGATCTTTTTTAGAACGGGATCAGAGATCACGAGAACTTGACAATAAAATTTACATGTTTATAGAAATCGGCCCATACATTTAGACGCTTCAACTGATAAACCAGCTATTGGTATCGAAACAAAATTTAACAACATATTATTATCATAATTACATTAAAAAACTACGAAAACTATCAAAATAGGAAAAACGAGCAAATGTTTAAATAAATTATTCGGAATTATTTGACCGGATGCTGCAAATTTGTAACCATGTTTCATTCTAAAAATGACGTCATCTTTGATATGACGAACTTAATAACAAGAAGAGGTTTAATAAAACGCCTCTTAGGTCCTTTGTTCAAAGTGTTCAGGATACTAGTAATGAGATAATGCCTTCTGTGTTATAACTGGGTCTACCCAAAAAATGTGTCATTGAAATGTTTATTATACAATATTTACATTTTCCAGTGTATTTGTCTGTGATAAAACTACGAATCGATTTTATAATGTACAGTTTATCATTGATTATTTTAATATTTAATCGTACAGTTGCTGAAAATAATATAAATATAAGTAACAAAGAATCATTAAGGTCCTCCGTTTCCAACGTTCGGTTCGGTTTTCGTTCGGTTTCTTTTTCCCTATTATTTTTTTTTATACAAATTTTGTGCACGCGATTTCTCGGAAATGGCTTGGTCGATTTTCATGAAACTTTCAAATCCGAGAGATATTGATCTGAACTTAATATACATTTTTTTATTTTGATGACGTCATTTCCGTTTTCGAAATATTAACGTTTTAGCGATTTTTTAAGGGTTGGTTTGTCCAGGGATCTCCTCCTAAACGGTAAAAGATATTCAAATATTCAAATTTTCAGGGATGGTACACAAAAGATTTTAGATGTTATAAAATCGATCATATCTGTCTGATAAAAAAGGCGTCTGAAAAATATTTTGTTAAAACATATAATGCGAAAAATGTTTATTTTTAAAAGAGCTTCTGTTTGATATCAGGAAAAAGGGGCTGGCCCCTCAAATAAGGTACCAAATAGACTATAAAATCTTTTATCTATAGCCCTTTACTGAGGGATATTTTGTAATAGGTTATAGAAGCAAAAATGTTTATTTTATAGTTATGTACCCAAACACTATAATGATTTTCTCAAGTGTTATGTAATTAGTGGTTTTCAGGGGTCAGAAGTCCAAAACTTTGATCACCTATATCTCAAAAAAGAAAAAAAATATTGAAATCTAGTATAAAAGAAAATATGCTCATAATGATGTACTAAACAATATGATACCATCAAAATTTCGTTAAACGGCCCCAATAAGGAGATAAGGGATCGGCCCCTAAAACTTTCTTTCTCAGATATCTCAAGAACGGTAACGAATTTCTAAACACATGTTGAACAAAATGTCTTTTAAATTTAATGACCTTTCATTTGATATCAAGAAAAGGGGGCTGGTCCCTAATACTAGGAACCCAGATGGGTCTTAAGTCTTTTATCTATGGCCCTTTACTGAGGGATATTTTGTAATAGGATATAGAAGCAAACATGTTTAAAAATACGTATACGTAAAAATATCTGTTTGAAAAAAATCATTTCAACGCCCATTTATGAAGTAATTAGAGATTTTCTTTATTCATGACCTGAAGGGAGGGGGGGGGTGTTAACTCTGAAATTGTATCGATTTTTCATCGTATCATTAAAAAAATCGGACGGAAGACCTACTCGTTACTCGTAACGAGATCGTATCTAGTTCGTTGTATATTTTGAGGTGATCAGATCAGATCTCAGTCTATCATAAAGCCCTTCGGCTATATTGGATTCGATCATCCAGACCGTATTTGATCACCTCATAGTACTCAAAGAATGGTTCCTTAATTGTTATCCTTAAATATCCAACATATTTATATATGACCAAAGATATATGGACACAAAATGCATAGAATTATGCAAAAAGCTAGAGCATTAAATTGTTTAGATTTGGATTTCTTTTGTAACGAAAACAGGATTTTGGAGCATAAAAAGATAACAGCAATCCCTGTCATGACACAGAACAACATTGGGTGACTTTAACATTGTTCAAAGAAATAGAGCTAATACTTTTTTTATTCGATCGACGAATTAAAGAAAAAAATCATTTTGTTGATAAGTAGATAAAAACACAATTTTTGGATAACACAAAGTTTTGAATTTATGATAACGTCAAATAATGTAGTTTAGACACAAACGAATTAATTTTATGGATCTAAAAACTAATGGAAAGGGAATCACGGGACATATAGAATATATAACATTTGTTGATCGTTTTTATAGTATCTTTTATTCTTTAATTATCTTATTGCAGGCGTCAAAGATTGTATTCCACAAATAAAAACCGACAATTAAAAACCGTATCTTATTTATTTAATGCATATAATAAAAACTTACATATTAACTCCGAGTTTTACAAAACAATAAATCTGGCCTCATTTTTTCAGGTTCATGATTTTATGATCTGACAAATACAGTTTTTGAAAATATTATTAGTTTTTTTTTCACACAAAGATATGAGGAAAATACACAAAATATCAATACTTTTCCGAGAGATTCTAACAATGATTCTGAAAAATATGTTTTGAACTTAATAATTTTCATGAGAAGTACTTCGCATCCTTATTGAACTATAAAAAAACTTTTCAATACTAAAGTGCGGGCATTAAACATCTCAGTTTTGTGACAGACATTTAAATTCATATAATTGCAGCAAATAATTTTTTTGTCAGAATTAAGGGTGTTTTGCATTGCGTTTCAATTGGATTTTGAAGCGTATGGTTTTTGTACTAACAATGCCTTATGTTCGCTTGATTTAAGTACTTGATGCAACACGTGTTGTACTAGATGGTTCACAGAGAAACCCTCCACATTTTAAGATGTACGATATTTATGTCATATATATTTTGTAAATCAATGTTAAGGGTACATGTACAATAAATTTGTAAATAATTGCAACAATACAATCTATTTTCCCGGGAAAAACATACACTTCAATAAATGTCAAGTTTGCGACATTGAAATTACTTTCACGACAAAGGACAAGAGGTGTTTTATTTTAGGAATAAAATAAAGGCACAAAACACTTTCACAGGCGCCTTTTTGATACACATTTGTTACAAATATGAAACACACAAGATGAACGGCAGAGCTATCATAATATTTTCCAGTCCTTTCAGTTAAAGCTGCTTCGCCGATTTGTTTACCTTATGCTGTTAATATACGGTATTGTTTTGAGTAAGTAGAATATTAACTGCTAATCCGAGATGTATTTTTATGGGAACCTGACGTACAGCAGTATGTTTACAAACCAGACTTTACTGAGAACATTTTAGGACTTCGACATCGCCCTCCAAAACGTAAGTACGCTTACATGTTTAAACATCTCATCAATTGATTAAAGTGTACGGTTTTTTTCAATATTTTTTTTGGTACAAAAGCAAAAAAGTGCATTGAACATCATATTAGAAAACCGACATAATCAAAATATTTACAGTGCATATGTAGTTGCACAAATTAATGACAAGTTCATATTAACAGTTATCTTTCCCAACATCGAACCATACTGACAGTTGAGACCAAAACAAATGTCTTTTCTCTATCTTATAAGATTAATCACAGCAAGTGTTCATCAGGAAATTGATTTCGGCTTCCTCTTTTTTATTTCAATCTAGATCAATAACATTTCGTGTGACATAACTTATTATAAATATTTACGACTTATGTTTCCTATATCAATAACCACCAAGTCCTATCAGTAAGACACAATCACAACCTAAAATGCATTTAACTCAAAAGATTTAATTAACTGAATATATGAATAAATTTTTATCCTTCAACTAGAAAATGGTGAAATAACATCTTATTTGATATAAGATCTCTTATAACTTAACCCCCAAAAAATGAACTCGGACAATAGCTATTGCTAGCCAATGTTTACATTAACACATATTATAACGTCTTGCCGTACAGTGCCACAGTAATAATTTGTTATGGTTTTCTACAAAATTTTTCAAATCTTAGATTTCTTTAAAAATACTAAAATGTAATGATTTTTATTTATAATCAAATTGAAATGGATTAAAAGTTGACTTATTGATGCCGTTTTACTTAGACAGTGTAACTTTTACTCGTTTTACTTGCATAGGTGACGAAACATAGAGTAGATTACATTTATTTATTTATTTATTCGTTATGCAAAAGCACGCTCTACATACGTTCAGTTTCTTAAACGAAGCAAGCTACTAACAAACATGTTGTTGGAACAAGAAAATAAAAAACCTCGATTAAAATCATCTTTACGCACGTTTTATGGTCAATACAATGACCTTGTCAGCAAGTACAATGATTCATTAAGACACATGCTGACTTAAATTTTTCATACTTGTTAGACCATTATTTATAAACCTGACTGATTACGGTTTCATCCGTTTTTCATGATTTTGACAATAAGCACACGGCAGGTGCGACAGGTCGGCAGGGGATGCTTACTCCTCCTAGGCACCTGGTCTTACCTCTATGTTTTTAGAGTTGCTCTGCTTTGAATTTGTATTTCGCTATATGGATTTTTGAGATGGTTGACAGTTTATTATTGTCATTTTTCATTAATAATAGGTTATACTAAAGCAAGAGCAATCAACGTGAATTAACGTCTTTTAGGTTGATATTTTTTTGTATCATTCCTGCAGTGTTTTTATTTGTTTTAATCATTCTAATTCAACAAAACTATTTACAATGGCTTAACTTATTATTTGTATATTTGTATACAGTACCTAACTTTAAAAACAATAGAGTCCATTTTCAAATTAATTTTCTTAGTATAATAAAAAAGATCAACATGATAAGGTTAATCTTAATACAACAAAAAGACACGTACTTTATCTAGTCATTAGAAAAACAGCCCAATACATTATAAAGATCAATGGCATTATATACAAGTTCTAGAAAACAGGAAAAGAAACTTGAAATCAATAAACTCTCATGACTGAAACATCCTAAAAATCGGGAAGATATTTTGTCAAGACTTGAAATTTTGCAAGGGTTTACTAGTGCTTTGGATACTTTTGGATTGAGCTAGAGTGGTTTTAAGATGTTAGTGAGATTCACGACCACGTGTTGAACCTCAGATAAACAACAATGACCATGAAGATAGCGCTATCTGTAAACTATATTTAAAACTTATAAGCGGAAATAAAAAATTGAGATTGAAAATAATATTTTTCGATCTATGTCGTTTTGGCAGAATTAAGTTTTTCACCCAGTTTTCCATGTTTGCATTAAATTCAAATAAATAATTGTTTTGAGTATAAAAGCAATGGGGTTGTTAGTTGAATATCAAGCTTATCGAATGCGTTTACACAATGTACAAGTATATGCAATTGTCAATAAAATTATATCGTATTAATACAAATGACGATGTAAGAGCGCGCTCATGTTTGTATGTGGCTTCACAACTATAAATGCGCTAATAAAATATTTCCATTGTTTTTATCCTCTTTGGAATTATAGTATTGATGAATTCCAACGTTATTATATACCTCCGACGTATCAACAGTTATGTCTGAGCACGATTTTGACATCCGCTTATTCCTCTTTGCATTTTGGGAGAGGCTTACATAGCAGTCATCCTCTGGAAATTCAGACAATGTTACGAGCGGATGTTTACTCGTAAAGCGTGCATCGATTGCACTGTAATATTGTTCACCCATCTCACCCATTGTTGTGCTCAATGTACGCTCTTTGCAGAACAATCGGTTATACTCTGTTGAGTTTATTCTGTTTGCTGTAGTTTCCTTGTTGTCCTTTTCTCTGACGTCGAGAAGCATTCGCGATTCACGAATATCCTTGTAATTTTCCTGAATTGTATCCTGAATACTCGGAACTGTCAAGAAATCCACTTCAAACCCTGCCATGTAAAGTTTTTCCAAATTTTTTGAACACCAGTCGTTTAGAATTTTTTGCTTACAGATTAGTTACATGTACATTTAGTATCGTTTTGATATAAAGAGAAATCAATAATCTCAATTTTATGAAATAAAACAACACTTACCTCCTGTTTTTTCAGTAGATTTAGATTTGTGCTGTAAAATCTTATGCCTTGAAATTGACAACAAAGAGTTATGCAGTTATTGAAAATTGAGTCCTCTTAGATTTGTTGCGATATTAATTAAATTTTCACACAACCTAATAGGCAATGTTCCAATGGTACCATTTAAATTGGATTTGAACATCTTATTTCCGTACCAAGGTCAGGTTGTGTCAAAGTCATGTCAAGGGCAAAGTCTTTATGCTTTATCAACATCAAATTGAAACCCTACTGTGATGTCATTCCTTTGTTCCAGCAGTCTAGAATTTTACATGTGACAGCTTGATATTACTGAGCTTCTTAATATTAGAGAGTTACCCGTGGTTACAGTACTGATATCCTTCAAAATCGGACAGTCTCACTTAAATCAACAATGAGATTCAATAGCAGTGTTTTAAGTACGATATATACCTCAAACACGTCTGTATGAAACAATATCATAACGGGCCTCGAGGCTCTCATAATTTTTTCATACAATACTGTTTTCGGCAGATATTCATTACGTATTATGTTTCCTTTTATAGAATTAAGAGATAATACCCCAAAATATATATCATATAATACTGTCAAACTGAAATATAGAATTAAAAATAAACAGAAATTTATTCGAACATATTTTTAATGTAGTAACAAGAGAAAAAAAAGATAAGCCTTCTTCCTTAATTATTGAACCATGTACAACCGTTGACTACCGTAAACTTATATATTTAAATATTTTTTCTTACCATCTATAAAACGTTACACCAATGAATATCAAGGCCATTAATAGCAAGACAGATCCAGATCCAACAATATAGAGAAGCACAGTGTCATTATATTCTGTGCTGATATCACCTAATCAAATTAATAAAATGTAATTTCAATTCTTGGCTTTCGTAGAAATATTTCTTTCAAAGAAAACAAAAGATCACAAGATACTTTAAATGAAATCAACTGCATGATAAAATTTTATTCATTGATGGAAAAAAATTGCATCGCTAATTATTTTTTAATTCTAGTTATTCTTTTGATGTTGTTTTAAATTTTGTTCTCTTGCGAAAATAACTCACAAATCGTTTGACAACCAATGTATCTATTGCAGACTTCTTGTTCTTGACAGGCACATGTTCCCTTGCATTGATATCCAAATGATTTATTATCGCATGGTACTAAACAATTTATACCGAATGCTCCAAAACATTCTGTTGAAAAAAATTATATAGATTAAATCTTACTTCATATATACTTGAAAGTGAAACAGTAGTATATGTATATACTTCAATGATATGATTATAAAATAAATCGAACCTATACATCTTCTATCGTGCTCATAATATCCCGAACAGCATTTAATAATCCCACTGAAATATATTCATTAGAAACATATTTATTCAGCAGATACTCGAATAGAATACCAAAACGAATATATATAAAAGTAGCAATAATTATCGAAAAAGTAAATATTTATTATACTATAGACACAAAAAGTATGATTTAATCTGAATAAATGAGGATGCATCTCAAATTATCAAATATATTTTGAAAAAAATTTAAGGTAACTTACTTTTCCTCGCCACAGCTATTATTAGAAGTTAAATTCATCTCACTAAGTCCTTGTATTATCTTTGAAAACAGATACGTCGTGCTTGCACATTTAGCAATGTTTATATTCAATTTATCATTTTTCATCTATTTTTTATGGATCAACCGCTTTTGGTTTTTCTCGAATGTGAACAGTATATTGACACTTTTTTCCTTGTTTTCTCGTTCCAAATGATTCGTTTTGAATCTGTTGTCACTTATATATATATATGCGTGATCGCAAATCACGTGGGTTTTTTTTTAGTAGCAAACGACCGATCTGGCATCGATTCATCTGAGCCCCTCCAGCAAAAAGATAGGTTTGCTATTTGTTGAATGTACAATGATTTATATAAATGTGCAATTATTGCAACGTTTTAAACTATATTTAATGTAATACAAACAAATGTGTGTTGTGTTACTGCAGCAGTGATTTTACAACTTGTTGTACGTACGAGTTATTGCGACTCTATTGTTTTGGGGGAAAATTGAGGGAATTTGAATGTGCGAGTGTTTAATAGATTATGTGTTCCTTTTGTTAATAGGTAGACGCAAGGAGGTATATGTATATAGATATATGCGTACAAATGAATTATTGTAATGATTTACCTTCGTGGCGTTGATCTTAGTGCACGTTGTTTTATAATTAATTATTCTTTTTTTAAATTTATTACAGTTTCACATATACAAGAAAATGAATGTTTTGGACGCAAGGTGAGGAGAACATGCGTTGAACATGATCGAAATATGTACTTTATTAATTATTGCGTTGTTCAAGGCTAAATATATTACACCTAAAATTTTAATGTAACTCTAATTGGTAATATGTTGACCATTCAACCCCCTTAAAGCTGACATGAATTCATAAAAATAATTTGGACGTCATATTAGTCTCGATCGCTCCTCAAATGCCACTTGGGTATATAAACCGGTCGAGAAAGTTACGGTCGGTTGCTTTCCGATCGAGGCATTCAGGTCGTACGGACTTCTAAATGCATAAACTACACATTGTAGTAAAATATTTAAAAAAAAAATATAAAGGAAACTATAATCAATAAAACACAAAATATATTTATTCTCTGAAAGAATTTCCAATGGTTCTGTATTATGTTGCAAATAGTGGTAAATGTTTGTAAAAAGGAAATAAAGAAAACTACGATCAATAAATACTAAAAGATGTTATCTTCTTTGAAAGAATCTCCAAGGTATCCATTCTGTATTATCTTGCACAGATGAATGTTGTGATGCATTACTTCGCGTGCACATCGAACACTTTGTCGTTCATACAGAGTGCATAACGTCAACATCATATTGTAGACGCCGGTCCCATTACATGTTCATCCAACCCAGTAGATAAGTGATAGTAATGGGTGTCCCAGAATATCTGATACCAGTTGAAATTTGTATAAATCAAATACTATTTGGCCAGCATTTGTAAACTGTGACTCCTATAAAAAGTAAAATCATTCAATTTTTTCCCACAAAGTTGGAAGAAAAAAGTGCTTTTCTTTTAATTATGATGTGACAAAATTTGCATCATATTGCTTTTAAATTTTATTCATAATCAATCTGATAAAAAAGCAGCCATCTTCTGTTTGAAAACTGTATTATCAAACACAGACTCTAGATATAGTTGGTTGTATGAATTAATAAAAAGAATATTGTGAGAATAAACAACTCAAGAAGCAACATATCCTTTAAATAGTGAGGAGATTTGAAAAAATGGAATCCGGTGGCTGTTGTGAGGAATTTTAGTCATTAACTTGACGTTGTCATTGATAAAAAAAAGACGTCATTTGGAGCACTCTCTTTAAATTTGATGTGTTTTTATAGACAATGCTCAATTTGTCAAAAACTTATGGATGTTTGTGATCGTTGTTGAGTGTAAATTTACATCATCTCTGAAAATGTATTTTATTTTTTGTTTCTAAAAAATCTAAACTTATTCAAAGCGTAAATGGTATCAGATATTCTGGGACACCCAGTGTATCCCAAAAAGTAAGTTTTTATCAGTTTCTACAAAATCACTCCGTTTTCTGAAGTCTATGCTGTCACTGCACGATCTGCTACAATCTTAGATGAGTTAATTTTTAAGACATCTATGGCATTTCCAACATATTGATTTAAATGTAAGCCAGGTTAAAAAAAATAATGGGCGTAAATGTTTAGTTTGTTTTATATTTAATACAGCACATTTGTTTTAAAACAAACATTCCAATCGCATGTAATTGTATTTTACAACGTACAAAATAAAAGATAAAAGTATTGTGCGCTTGGGTATTGAAGGGACAGCAACTTTCTTATCTTGACGATTTAATATTACGTGTTTCTTACTTTCATATTAATATGATATATCATTAAGTCAACATAAATGGCTTGTTATTATCAAATGACCTATCTGATACACCAAATAGTTTTAAGTACTAATCTATATACTATTTTCAGAATTAAAAAAACAATGTTTTATCATTAGAATTTGATAGTTTTCCTACACTTAATGAGTACTAAATGCCCTGAATTGTCATATTCCTCCGATTATAGACTACTTAACTTTTAAAGCTATACATGCTATAAATTGGTCAATTTAAATAACGGGGAAAATGCATGTTTTTGTTTACTTACAAAAGTAACCTGTATTCTGTAAATTACAATGATGAACTCCATCTAGTTACAAAACTATAGAATTTTCCTGCCAGGAAAGTAATGTCTTTTCATGTATATGAAGAAAGAGCAAAACCAACCTTATTGCGCATGTCCGAGGGAAATCAGGTGGCCGTTATTGTTTGCTAAATTACATATCTATCTGGATTTTGTATATGGTTAACAGTTGTTGATTTGAAATATATTCATGTTTTATGAATGTAATACGGTTGTCATTTAAGATACCCTTACAGTTGCATGTTTAAATAGGATAACACACACGAACTAAAAATAGCCCTTACAGGAAACAGATACGTCGTCTGTTCCAGGTAAGTATAAACATATGCTCACACCTTTTTTTATTGTTGTTTTCTTTTGTTCGAACTCGTATATAAGACCAATTTATGCTTTGCTGCAAAAAATTATATCCTTTCCATCATGTTCTACCAGCATAACAATTATGAAGGTGTTGACACTACACCCATTTTTGTATGATAGTCTAAAATTAGCTGTCGATATCACATGATATATTGATATTCAAAGGAAGGCATTACTTTCCTGGCAAGAAAATAAATATTTCATATTTTTTAAAATTTTGATATATTACGTCATCGAATTAAGCATTATAATTTACAGCATAACGGGAAGTTTTGAAGTAATCAAATACATGCATTTTTCCGAATTACAGACGTTTAGGCCCCAAGATGTTTAGGCCCCAGCAAAGACGGTTAGGCCCCAAGATCTTTAGGCCCCAAGATGGATAGGCACCAATTTTAAGATGTTTAGGCACCTGTTGTTTTTGATATACATGTACTATATAATTACGTATCTCAATCCCATGCATGGATAGTTAAAACATCACAGCTCTTGAGCATTTTTAGCAAATAAGTGCATTTTTGTTAAATTTGAAGTAAATTAATTACATAAACTTGGTGAAGCCAGACCTGCCATTATGAAATTCATGACTAGAACACAAACATAAAGTTATATGAGGGTATGCATTATAGTATTAATTTTTGATAATTGGTTTGTTGCCTATCATCGGAATTATACCATGTTTGATCATTTAAAAAAATCTTTTATCATTGCTATTCTTCAATAGCAGCAGATTTACCAATATAAAATTAAAAATCTTATCCCTGAAGCAATTTTCTACCCAAACACAAGTTATTTCTGTAATCATTCAAGTAGAAAGATATCTCAACAATTGTACAACTTGGCTGTTAATTACGTTTATTCTTAACTATAGATACAGATGATGAATATTTTTTGTAATATTCTGTTAATGACAATGGAATTTATCAGGCGTGCAAAACAAATACATTGAATTCATGTTTGTTAATTTATGACCGGTATTTTCAATGAAAAAACCCAGACATGTATAGAATATGTGATATTGATAACAAATGTTATTTAGATAAAGCATTGCTTATAGAAGACTAGTCTCTTTTTAAGCTTCCAAAGTGAGGTGTGAAACCACCATTGTATTGCAGGATCTCCTCATTATCTTTTCCTAATTAGCAACTATCTAGAGAGGGAGCAGGATATTTGGGTGGTGGGTGGATGGGTGTGTGTTGTTTTAACAATATAGTTCATATCATACACATGGAAAAGCTTATTATTATATCATTATACAATATTTAAATACCATTTGATTGGAATAAAGATCTAATAAAATTAAGACTCTGAATTTGAAAATAATGTGATAATTAATTAAAGATAATACACATAGTATGGACTTTTTAATGTAGATTCTATTAAATAAAAATTAAGTGAGAAAAAAATTAATTCATAAATACAATAAAAGATTTGTAAGAGATATATCTAAGTATATTAAATTAGTCAATATTGTTAATCGAATAAAAAAAAGATGTTGGTGCCTAAACATCTTAAGATAGGAGCCTAAACATCTTGGGTCCTAAACGTCTTGGGTCCTAAAAGCCTTGCTTCCCATATTCCCTGTTGTTTAGAATTGATACAAATTATAGCGTGTATAGCTTCAAAGATATTAAGTCAAACTAGCTTTGTTCTTATGGAATAACCTGTAACATGTTCATTGTTTACTAAGACTTCATTCCTTTAAAAGTCATGGTTTGATATCGGTACACTTTTACACTTTTTTCCTGCTACTTAGTAGTTTTACGTTTTTCTGATTCTCTGGACTTAAAAGAACACCAAACTGCCACATTCAAGGTGTAGTCTTTAGTGCCTATTGGGTAGTAGATTTTGATCCTTTGTCGTGCTATACTCATCAGAACAGATATACACCATCGCAGCTTTTTGGAAATGGATATGGTTGTATTCATTGTACGGTTCATGTCCATAAGTCTCGCATCTGTCTAAGGGGTTATCGTCACCGATCTTGTGGTTTCCTGTATTATTTCCATGCTTTTTAATTGTTTTCTCGGAATGGTTTACACGAGCTTTAAAACTTCCCAGATTTGCAATCTTTAAACTTTGTGTCCAGTTCATTCTTTTTCTGGTATAAATATAATAGAAAATAAAGCAATATTTATCATTAGATATTTTTTGGAGGAGCTTTGTTGACATGTAAACATTAAACCATCACAAAGAAATGTCTTTTGAAAATTATGTTTACGTAATACATGATTTAGCAGAACTGAATGATATTTTATCAAGAGAACATTCTATTAATTACCTCAGTACTTAAACCTTGCACACATAATAAGCTGATCAACAACTGCCAACTAAGGTTTTCTTCCTCTACTTGTCGCTGCCTCTCTAAAATTATTTTTATACGAAAAGTTAATATATTGTCACCGTAAAGTAGGATGCAATTTTTGATAAGTGTAAATATAACTGAAAAAAATGAAACAAACAACTTCCAACCGAAGTATACAGTATCGATCAGACCCAACCTAACATAAAGTAAACCCCAACTAAACCCTGGGTTTACTTTCTGGGTTTACTCTGGGTTTACTCCGAGTTTACTAGAGTGGACCCAGAGTAATCCTAGAGTAAACCAAAAGTAAACCCATAGTGGACCCAGAGTAAACCTAGAGTAAACCCAAAGTAAACCCATAGTGGACACAGACAGTAAACCCCGATCAGAAGTATACCCCTGAAATCAGACGCTACATTCGGAATATACAAGGGGCAGGAATTACAGGCAGTAAGATAGTAAGATAAAATACGAGTCTGCTTCACACTTTAGTGCGTACAGTTGACCCCAAAAGCAATTCTCGAGTAAACCCAAAGTAAACCCAGAGTAAACCCAGAGTGGACCCAAATTTTCAAAAAGTAAACCCGGAGTAAACCCAAAGTAAACCCAGAAAGTAAACCCGGGGTTTAGTTGGGGTTTACTCTGGTGTTAGGTTGGGTCTGATCGGTACTATATGTTATATTTAAGCTGGCAAGAATTCATAAAAGTATATTTTCGATAGTTTCTTCGTTTTCTAGGAAATATAGGCCACTTCTTTCAAACTTGAGTACACACACGAGTTGGACATCACGTGACTGGAATCAAAATTTTGTAAACTCTTGGTTTTTAACCGGACGGCCGAGGTTCGTAAGTAATTATCACAAAGCAAAAAATATCAACATAAATGCACTTTAAAGTTTTTAAATACGGTTATTTAGATTTGACTTTTAGTTTTAATATAAAATGGTATTTTTTCGTCGATTACTGTTTTACACATTTTTGTATTGTATACAAAGTTATTTTTGGCCCGTGTTTTTTCGCCATTTATACATTTGCAAACAGTTTCATTCTGTCTTGAAATCACCCAGATAATAGATTATATGATACATGCATATACTCTTTCTAATTGATACAGTTATTCAATTGTTTTCAATTCGCCCAGTGTTAAAATTCGACCGCTGACAATGAGGGCAGAAGACATGAAAATAAAATGAGGGCAAATATTTCCCAGTATACAGTATTCGTATTTCGATAAAAACAATTAGTAATTTATATCATTGTCATTTTATAAGCAAGAGTACGCTTCAATTAACAAATGGCTAGGTTTATGCAAATTATCATTTATAATAATCACTATTTGGATACAAAGCTCATACAAATATTTATCGTGAATCAAATATGACATTATACTTAGATCAGAGCTGGTAGATTTCGCATGAGTATATGATGATATCATTGACGAAATTGAAAGTTTTACCATTATTTACCAGATTTCTGTTTAATAATTTTGACATCTTTTCTTTATTTGGAAGTCACACGAAATACCTCGCATAATTTTCTAACGTTATAATTCGGTTGCAATGCTAAATTCCCGTAGATCTTTTATTTTAGCCGTGTATTGAAACCTGAGAAGCTAGATGGAGCGTTTCAATGAAAACATCCTGGGATTTTTTTCCAAACTTTTGACTGAAAATCGTTTGAACCCTGAGGCATTTATAAATATCAAATAGTTTAAGAAATTGTGCTGCATAAAAATTTTGGGACAGAATATAAGTGATGTCAGTATTTATTGTCATAAAGTCATTAACGATCAGGAGGTATCTACGTTTCATTTGCATGGCTGCTTATTCAAATATCCAACTTCAAGTTACACTATTGTATAATAAGTTATCCAAATTCTTTGAAATATAACAGTTTATGTTGTCTACCAATTCAAAGCCAGATTTTTGGATTAAACGCTGGTATTTTTTTCTGTACCGAGTATTACCAGTTTAAAAATGCCCAAAATGATGAGAAAGATAGACCATGTGATTATAACCCTTTTCTGACATGTTAAAATGCTTGCAATAAATTTCCATGCTCACTATCTAATTACAGAAAATGTTAAATACACGTAAATACTAATTTTGAAAATAAAATAACCTTAAAAACAATAGAGTTGAACTACATTTTATACCTAACAAACAAAGATGATTTAATTTAAATTCATATGTAATGAACAAACAATTCCCAGTAGACGGTACAAGGAAAGTGGCATTAAAGAATTGTTTTTAAGAAAAAGGAAACAATTATGGATGAACAGGTGGGAGATTGATATTGGGTTCTATTTGTATTAAGCTATGAGCAATGATTTAAATATTTGCATTATTGCATCGAAGTATTTGAAAGTAGAAATTAAGGAAACTTTAAAAGCTTGTTATATAAATTGGCAGTATCTGTATGAACTCAATAAATTTCTACAAACTCATTCGAAACGTTTCAATCGGATATGCTTTAGAATCATTATCACTTATTTACATATTTTTTGAAAAGCTCACTACTTTTTTATACGCTGTATTCTTTCAGAATTTGTATAATTATGTAACATTTATCTTGAGAATTATTAACTTACGTGTAACAGTTGTTTGATAAGTGCAAATGTAATTCTCTTATAGTTTAGGAGGCTATATATGATTTTAATAAGTATAAGAAATCGATGAAAAAAATTATAGGAATGTACGTGTCTCCGTTTCATTTCATCAACCCTCTTCTAAATTAAATCTTATTTTACATTCGTAAGTATAAAGCCGCAATAATTAATTATCTGTAATAAGAAAAACAAAATGGTGACAAATTAGTTCTTTTATATGATTACAACAAAATGTTGGTAGTAGCTTTTTATTACATATGTTAGTCAAGAAATAGCTGAAAGCAAATTTTTATGAAGAACCGAGATTTGTTGATGTTACATAATGTTTACATTTGATAGCATCAAATAGAATGACGGATACAGGATGCAGAAAACCTTGCAAAAATACCATACAACAGCAATCATCCCACACTACCCATCCTGTCCTAATAATGGATATTTAAAAGCAAAGTTAATGTAAAAAGCATTGCCCAGAAAGTCCTTAAACCAGGAAAGAATTTAAGTTTTGCAGCCCTTTTTCAAAATTCTGTGAAGTACATTTCTCATTTTTAATCTATTAAGATAGAATGCGTAATATTGGTGGAAAAAAAGTGTTTTGAATGTAGAATTCAGTAAATTATGGTAGATGCAAGAAAGAATAAAGTCGTTTATTTGATAAATGGCGGAACTGTACAACATCTGCTTTTAAAAAAAAAGGAAATATGTGTTCTATTTAAAGAGACATACATGTAGTGACGCACAAACCGATGATTTAGCAAATATCGAATTTTTCTCCGATTTCCACATTTCTTAAATGAGAAGATGAACTTTTTAAAAATTAAGGTATTTGAAAGTTAATAAATCAAATTAAAAAGAGAAAAAAAGAATTCAGCGTTGGGCCAACACAAAAATATTGGGTTTCCTTTCCGCGTCATAGTCACACAAGCGCAGGGGAATATAAACACTGCAACGTGTCATATATCATGAGCCATCAGTCATTCATTGAAACCCGATGTCTTCAAGATCTATATATTTATCAAGATGCACTCTCTATAAATGCCTATTTCTTACAACAGGCATTCAATAGCTTCAACTTCCAATTCTTTTCTCTGTGTGTCAATCCCACACTAACTATTTTTAGATAGCAATCGTAATCACGTGACACTAAAATCAATGCCCAGAACAACTCGGTTTGTTTAAATGTGAAATTTCCGGACGAGTTTTAATGACTTGTAAACTAATATGTGATGACGTATGATGCGTGAAACCTTCATTATGATGAAATTTCCTATATTTCATATTATTTCCGTTGTCATAATAAAAAAATTAAAACATCTATTTTGAGTCACCGCGTCACTTTAAACTCAAATGTAGACAAAACAAAATTAATCAAAAGAAAATTAAAATTACCATTATTGTTATATCAAAATCTTACCACACGTGAAGTTTGATATACAGCCAACAAACTGATTGCAAATCTCGTTTACAGAACCATTACATGCTGCTTTATATCTTTGTCCATAAAATCCTGGTTTACAGGGATAACTGCAGTCGTTTCCAATATATCCGATGCACTCTTATTGAAAAAAGTATTTCAAAGTTGGAAACTATTATAGATATTTCAAATCTTTTATACAATACCAAAAAATCAAAAACAAATTTGGCTACCTGTGCATGTTCCGTTTATAAGTCGAAATCCAGAACAGCATCGTGTACAGTTGTTAGACCTATATAAAAAAAAATTTACTTTTATATTCAAATAATATATGAATACATATATATGAATATAAATTTATTGCTGCCCACTTACTTTTCAATTACGCAATCCCCTTGGCCTCTGGATATCACAATAGTAAATGCAAAAATAACTACTAGGCATAAATACAGATGAATTTGATGACAGTTTATCACATTTGCATGTATTTCCATGTTTATCCTAGATTACATATATAAGGATGCGCATTAAAAAAACCTACTCAACCAAAATTTAGAATAACAGAGATGTACAGGCAAATACAATAAGGAAATTAAATCCGAACAAGGAAGTAAAATTCTTGTAATTAGGTAAAAAAGAACCATGACAGCACATATTGTTGCCTAATTCATTGAGTAGTTTCAAAATTGAAATTCAATTAAATTAACTTCCTACTTCTATAGTGTTAAGAGCACAATATCAATGTGTTGTAAATTTTGGTTATTAATTTTTCAAACGCTTCCAGTCATAATGGTTGACCTTATTTCTTTTTCGACGATAATCCTATTTGAAGTATTTTTTCGCATCGATTGAAGACTCATTTTGTAAGTCATGACTAGTTTAAAACTTAGAAGTTGTATGTTTTGTCACAATATGAAGACGAGAAAATGAGCATTGTAATGAAGTTAAGACAAACATTTTTAGACTCTACAGAAAATCAAAGACATGTCTCTTAGACTTTTATACACAACAATCCGAAATTGATACACAACAAGACAAACTTTTTAAATAGGTACATGTGATTGAAAGTAGCTGGATCATGTAGAAAATTATAGCAGTGAGGTGCTTTCTTGAAAAAGTATTATGGTAACAATGTTATAAAGATTATATATATATATATATATATATATATATATATATATATATATATATATATATATATATATATATATATTTTCAACCATCAATTTTGCACATTTTTCGAATTATAAGCGTTATTTTGTTTCTGTTGTGTGTGGAATAGGTAGAAATATGTTTGTAATGCAAAAGGTTTTATCATAATATGGGTCTAAATATAGCAACACGATGCAATTCATGCAAAACTATACTTATTTACAGCTGTTTTTAAATGATTTTGTTGTCTCTGGGTCATCTCTCCACAAATTTGGAACGTGTAAAGATGACATATTTCAACATTAAAAATGTCGCTTTTTAAAAAAAGATGGAGAGATGACCCAGAGATGACTAATTATGTACTTTTTAAAAATATTTTTGGGAGGAAGAAAAACCAAGTCCAGACAATGTTGTGCCAAACACTACTTTATTCCGCATAATATAAAGTCTCGTATGGCTCACTGGTTTTGTCCTGGATTAGTGAATAAGAACATGTATTGTTTTGGGTTCACATCCTCCTAGTGATTCTTTTTTTTAAACGTTTTTGTTTTTAAATAAATGTTGATATAACATTATGTTGAATTATAGATACCGGTATATTCTAATTAGTCGTTACTGATTTCTGCCCTATGAGCTCTATTTTCTGTTCTTATTACTAGTTTATTAAAATATACAATATAACTGAATCAAAATATGTATGCATTATAGGTTTTCCCCTCATTGCCCTCTTAGAAAGCTTGTGAGTCTTTTTTAATTGCCGAAATAGACATGTACTTCAACTTCGACTCTCAAGTTAATATATTTTGAGTAATCAATTTTTGTTCAAACCTGTATATAGCATTTCTAGGTTATAGACATTTAAATCCCAATTGATTAGTGTCGATGATTCCTGGAAACTTACAATCTTGTGCGCCCAATTTCTTCATAATTGGATAAGAGAATAAAAACAAAAATATAAACAGAATGAATAGTTTTGATGTGACATTTACATTGTGCAACTGTATTTCGTTTAGCTTTCAATTTTATGTTTGGACTGTTACTAGCTGACAATACATCGAAATAGGAACACCATGCTGATATTGTATTTGTATCAGAAGACGAACTCGATGAAATACAGAAAGGCCGACGACTGCAAGCGTATCTTATAATATAATGGAGAAGTTAAGTCGACTCCAATAATATATAAATAAACAACCTACACAATGTTACATGTAAAAGTTCTTTAGTGCATCATAAACCAAGCATTTTCTCTTTTAAACAAGAGGCAAATAGGCCTTAACGGTCACCTAAGTACCATAGCCCATACACAAACTTGTCCAGGAGTCTCATACATGAATTTAATTAAGTTTTATTCTGGAGTAGAAATTAAAATATTGCAATGATGACCACCTCCTTGCCTTCAAAAAGGACTATGAAACCTATAATTTTAGCGAAAAACATAAAAATCATAATAGCGTGAATGACCTGATATTGGAAAGGCGCAAGACTCTGATAGAAAATAATTTTCCCATATTTGTGAACTTTTAAGATAGGTTTTATGTGTATATGTTTTCATAAATGAACTAAAACAAGGTGGCTAGTATACATGCTTTATTTAAAACAACCTCCCATCCCCCATCCCCCATCCCCAGGGACAGACAGAAACT
This sequence comes from Magallana hongkongensis, assembly GCA_016163765.1. Taxonomy (NCBI): domain Eukaryota; kingdom Metazoa; phylum Mollusca; class Bivalvia; order Ostreida; family Ostreidae; genus Magallana; species Magallana hongkongensis. Next base: position 11,768,069 of record WFKH01011801.1, read on the forward strand.
CTCCTGTGGGCATTTAAACACAAAAAAACCCCAAATAAAAAGCTATAAAATTTTCCCTCTTCTCCTGGTCCAGCTTTTGAGTATTCAGCCATAGTAAGTTGCATTTAACCATCTGGTATTTATACCAAAATCATTTTACATGTACTTCTTATCGGTAATTTAGTGACCTAAAAATTTGTATTAGCAAAACTGAATATAAGTACAATGCTAAAACATATTTGTATATTACAATATGTTAAAAAAACCGGGCTCAGATCCAAAATTGAGACAATTATCACCGGCACTCATGAAAAAAAAGATCATGCTCGTACTTTGGCATGACAAATCCGAAAAAGGAAAGCTGGTATTAAAAAAGACGGAAATGTAGTGACAAAAATTTGATTATTCAGCCAAACCTATCAGAATGACGTTTTTCAATATTGTTTGTACTGTGATTTTGATCAGTCTTCTCAATGGTAAAATGTATTTTTTTATGTGTCTGTCTTTTACCCATATTTGATAATTTTTTGAAAGCATTACAGAAGAGTTTGTGTAGATTTCTGTTTTATTTATTCTTCGTGTATATTTGGCATTCGTATATATCAGAATGACCTTTGAATAAGTTATATACTTATGAAGTTTTTTGTTTGTTCCTCGTTTCAGCAAACTAATTGAAATGAGTTTGAATAGAAAAAACTGTAATACAAAATCTTGTTTTAATAATGTTCCCCCAAATATGCACAATTCATTAAAAGTAAAATAGTTTTTCTGTCCAATTTATTTCCTTATCAATCAATTAAATTTTCGGTTCCGTTCCACGTTTAAACAGCTCTCAGGATACAACATCTGCAGTTGTGCCTTAAAATTGGTCACCAGGGTATTTAAAAATGTTTTACCGTAAAACGATATTGACGATTTAATTAAATTAAGCTACAATAAAACCAAAATACATACATTGAATGTATCACATTCCCATTAGCCGTTTAAATGTAATTTATATGACCATAAACAATGAACATTCAAATTTAATTTCAAATCGTATGTGTTTAAAAAGCAGCCTAATGATTGTTTTCATATGTTAAAATTCTCTATTACTCTTTAATAGTTATTGTTTCATTCTTTAACAGTTATTGTTTTAACAAAGTCTTCAAGAGAATTGATACAAATTATTATGGACATTGACTACACACTAGTTAAGAAACCGTAGAGCTTATGATATAATAATACACTGTACAACATATTCATTAAACATTCCTGATGACAGAATTTTTCTATATCGTTTAAAGGGGTCCTCCACATATGTTCTGCATTCCTAACCATTCTTCTAAATTCTTAAAGATATGGATTTTTAGCATGTGTTTGACTTGAAAATGACAAACAAATTTTCAATTGGGGGGGGGGGGGGGGAAATCATCTTTTTAAATTTACCGCTTTTCGTGAAATAAAAGTCCCTGCAGTGTTCGAACTCCGGACCTGCGGGTTAGTAGACCGAAGCTACCCCAATTTCCCCACGGAGTTAGACATCGCATCGCATCTTGGAGGTATAAAATGTTTTACAATGCTTTAAAATCGCCATGTTCTCACGTACTGTCATACAAAGTAGAAGTCACGGGTGTCGAGAATCCTTAACCGATATTGTTGTGTATTCCTTACGGCTGTTTATGTATTCGGCAATAGTTTATTAAGATTTCAATGAAAAGTTGATTTGAGTATAGAAATGTTGATTATTTTCCAACAGCGTTGCTGATCATCGAGATATATCGATTTGATAAAGATAATCAAATTTCCGCATCTTTGTGGATGTCTTGGATAGTAGGCTTGCATTATTTAGTGAGATACCTATTGTGATGTAAATTTGTTTCTTTGTTGTGCTATAATCTTCAGAACAAATATCAACCGAGGCAGATTTTGGGAAATAAATATGGTTATATCCAGTGGACACCTGTCCATATGAAGAACCGCTATGTAAGTGTTGATCATCACAGGTCACATGGTTTCCTTTCAAACTTTTTAACTTCCTAGATTTGAGATCTTGAGATTTTGTGTCCATTTCATTCTTTTTCTATCAAACAAATTTTAAAATCAATAAATAAAAAAGCATTCAAACACTAGTATAATTGTGTAGAATTACTGACTTAAAATAAGACAACAAAAAAAAGTTATATTTAAAAAAATAAAATATTAAACAAGATGCATGTAGCTAATTCGCATTTAGTTATAATAAACATATTTCTATTTACCTTAGTGAATAACTAATGCTGAGAACAGAATAAGGTTGTCAATAACTGCCACAAGAGGTCATGTTGCTCTACATTCTGCTCCAAATCTTGAAAACATAAATATATATAGAAGTACATATAAAGCCATCATTTAGTAGAATGCTATGAGTTTATATTATTTTCAGAAAAAAACAACACTAATTAACAATTAAGCAACACACTATTTTAGAATTCCATATTTTAAAGACCCGACCGAGTTTCTGTACTTTCATCAAAACTACAATTCATAGATTGTGAAATACTTATGATTGATAACTAAAATAATCTGTATAACTTTTATATTGTACTGAAATTCACAGTAATGCCTATGCAATTTAATCTTAAGCCTATGTTTGACATCTAACACAACTAATACTCATATTAATAATATTCTTTTTACACATATACTAAACTGAAAAACAGTGTGCAAGTGAAAAAAGAGTTACTTTGATGTTACTTTTACAGCCAACAAATTGATTACAATTCTCGTTTATAGCACAATTTCATGATGATTTATATCTTTGTCCATAGAACCCTGATGGGCTGGAACGATTGAAAAATCCTATGCATTCATTTTTTGGAAAAAACAGTTTATTAAAAGTTAAAAAAGCAGCAATTGTGTCAAGGAATATTACAAAATTATGGCGTAACCTAAATAAAGAAGTAAAGCTAGTTACCTTCACATATTCCATTTATTTCTTGAAAGCCAGAACAACATCGTGTAGATAAGCTTAATCATAAAGATATTTGTTAATCGTTATGGTTACATTGATAGCATTAGTATTGTGTCTCAAAGACATGTGTTTATATAATATATTATACACCTTTGGACCAACTAAATGACCATTTATCAAACATATTTGAATAAAACAATATAGCCACTTACTTGACTTCTGAGCATATAAACTCGTCACTATACATCCCGATAGTTGACAAAAATATGGCTAAACATGTACATACGAAAAGTAGACAAAGATTTGCTAGTTCATTCCCGTGTTTTGCATTACACAGGAGGTACATTTCAGGAAATTGATTTTAACAAAATTATATATAATTGATTTAGAACAACAGAGATTTAAATTTATTTGAAAACGGAAATATAAGAAAAGATCAACACGGAAGTTAAACCTTTAAATTCGGATGAGTACAATGAGATCAATATTGAACAAAAAATGTAACTGCCAATATATTTGCATAGGTTATCAATATTTTTTGATAATCGATAAAACAAACGCATAAATTATAAAGCCACTTGTAAAAAAAATCGGGAAACTCTGAAGGTTACTTTAACAATATTTATGTAAAGTAGAGGCCCTTAGACGTTATTCCTGCACTAAAAAATGTTTATTCTGGTACACTTCTTTTTGGCAAATATGAGTGAGCCTAAAATCATCAAAACAAATATCAACCTTGGCAGCTTTTGGGAAATGAATATGGTTATAAGGCTCTAAAAATTCCTAGTTTCTACATCGGTATGTGCTGAATAACTGAAAGATCTGGAAAGGTGACTGAATATCATTCATATGCCATTGAACACATAAGAAGCCGATCAACAACTGCCAACTGAGGTTTTCCTGCTCTACTTGTCGCTGTCTCTCTAAAATTATTTTCAAACGATAGTTAATATAGTGTCACCGTAAAGTAGAATACAATTTTTCATAAGTGTAAATATAATAGAAAAATGAAACAAACAACCTCCAACAGAAGTATTTGCTATATTTAAGCTGTTATGAATTCAAAAAATATGTTTTCCATTGTTTCTTCTTTTTTCCTTTTTCTTTTTTTGGTAATATAGGTCACTTCGGTTCAAACTTCAGAACACACATAATCCCATTACTTGAATCGAAATTTTGTGAACACATGAATTTCAACCGAACGGCCGAAGTTCGTCAATAATTATCACAAAAGCAAAAAAAAATCAACAGAAATGCACTTTAAAGATTTAAAAGCAGGTTGTTTAGATTTGATTTTTAGTTTTAGTATGAAATGGTCTTCTTTCTTAGATTACTGATTTATATATTTGTACTGTACACAGGGTTATTTTTGCCCCGCGTTTTTATCTCTTTACATTTGCGAACAGTTTCATTCTGTCTTAAAATCGAGATAATAGATTATATGATACATCCTACCTCTATCTTTTTGGAGGTTCGTGTTGCTCTGCTTTGAATTTGTATTTCGTTTTATGGATTTTTGAGATGGTTGACGGTTTGTTATTGTCATTTTTTATGTACCTGTATATACTCTTTCTAACTAATACAGTACTTCAAAATTTGCTTTTAATTCGCCCACTGTTAAAATTCTCCCGCTGATAATGAGAGCAAAAGAGGTGAAAATTAAATTACGGCGAATATTTCCCTGTTTACATTATTCATATTTCGATAAAAACAATTAATTATTTATATCATGATCACTTTATAAGTAAGAGGGCGCTTCAATAAACAAATGGCTAGGTTTATGCAAATAACTATTTATAATAAACACTTTTTAGATACAATGCTCATACAACTATTCATTGTAAATCAAAAATGACATTATACTTAGGATAGAGCTGATAGATTTCGCAAGATTATATGATGAAAACATTTACGAAATTGCAAGACTTACCATTAGCTCTAATAACACGATGAAGACCTCGGATACAAATCGAAATCGACGTTTATAATGAATAAAATAACTAAATATCAAAATAAAAGATAGTATTTAAGAGTTTATTGAAAACATTTCTACAATAGCCAAAGGGCCTGAAAGACACTTTAAGGATCCGTTTATTCTTCAAAACAAAAATATTACAAAACAAATCTGATGACATGGTCATATGATCTTGAAAAATGAGCGCTGTGTCAAAACAAACCGTCAATCGTACGATATATATACCGGAGTTTAAATGAATCTAAGAGAAAAAGTGTTAGGGGAAGACACTAATTTCGTTGCATGTTTTGGAGTTGAAGCCAGCGTGTCAAAAATTGTGACACTTCATTAAAATTGCGATGAAGAGTGTTATTGATATTTTAAGGAAATGAGAGGAGAGTAATAAAGTGATAATTCATGCGATTTAAGATTATCTTAAGTAAATTTAGATTTTTATTGAATTTCAATATTAATCAATAGATTGTTTTGTGAGATACATATGCATTTCAAAAACAGCAAATGATAGTCAATCCCAAGATATTTATTCAGCACATTTGGAAGATGTTTAATGAAAATACACATACTTGTGAAAAAAGTGCAAATGAAATCAGGGAAAATGAGAATATCCAAGATATCTTCAATGACACATTATCATTTTTCAATCGGAAAGATTCCCATGAACGATAACAGATTTCTTACGGAGATTTATATTGGAAAATGTTGACATATTTTCTCCATTCGGAAGTCTCACAAAATACCTCGCACAAATTTTATCGTAATAATATGGGTACTTAAATGTCTATTGCAATGCAAAATCCATGTAGAACTTTTATTTTCAGGCGTGTATTGAAACCTGACAAGTTAGATGGGTCGTGTCAATGGGGAAAATCTTGGGATTTTTTCATACTTTTGACTGAAAATCGTTTGAACCATGAGGTATAATTATAAATATCGAATAATTTAAGAAATTGTGCTGCATAAATATTTTGGGACAGAGTATAAGTGATGTCAGTATTTATTGTCATAAAGTCATTAATGATCGAAGGGTGTCTTCTCTGCATTTCCACGGCTGCTTTTTCAAATATCCAACTTCAAATTGCACCACCAGCATTGTATAATCAGTTATCTAACTTCTTTGAAATATTAAATATTTTATTATTATCATTAAAATTATCAGTAAAAACAGTTTATATTTGCTACCAATACAAACGTTGGTATATATTATGTACAAGTCTTACAAGTTTGAAAATGCCCAAAATGAGAAAGATAGACAATGTGATAATACCCTTTTCTTGACAGTTTGTTATTGTCATTTTTCATGTCAAATATTTTCAAATAGCCTAGCTGCTCACAATCTCATAAGGGAAAATGTTAAATACATGTAAATGCTAATTTCAAAAATAAAATAACTTTTTTAAAAAACATAGAGTTGAACTACCTTAAAAATCTTACAGACGAAAAGGTTTAAATTTTAGCAACGTATTTTAAATTTAAAAAAAATTATGAATTTAGAAATATAAAAGTTGCTTTAATAAAATTATTTAATTTCAGAATGCAATTTTTTAAAATAATACGATTTGACGTTTTCTTCTAACACACCAGGATCAGAAAACGAGATGCAGGCATAAAAATCTCGCTAGGATAAATCTTAATTTTCTCTTCTTGCTAACACGGATTTGTAATATTTAAATGATAATTATGTTCATGAGCAGATTATTTATTTGTGAATACTTTTCATTCATTGTTATTTAAATATTTGTGTCGAAATCGTATTTGTGCCGAAATCATAAATCATTGCTATACCAGTTCAAAAGGGAACTCACCAACGAGTTTGCAACCGGAGTATCTATTGCAGATTTCATTCTTCTGACAGTCACATAAATTTTTACATAAATATCCAAAGAAATTACTTTCGCATGGGATTGAACAATTAGGTCCAATAGCTCCAAAACATTCTATTATAAAAAAAAATTACAAAAACATTTCATCGATCATATATTTTTTGTTTAATGAAATTTAAACAAAATCAATGAAATATTAATCAAACAGAGCGCAATTTTACATATTCCATCTTCACTATAGTATCCTGTACAACATTTAATGATTCCACTGAAATAATTTTAATAATTGAAGGTTACTTAGCAATAAACATGAGAGAATTCCATTTTGACAATATTTCTAGGTAAATATCTTTGACCAAAGCCTTAAAAAATAACATAAATCTATGTCATGTGAAAAGAATTTCCAATTAAAATTAGTCAAAACTTCAAACTAACGCAATTTATAAAGCATTACTTACTTTTCTTTTCCACATATCGCTATCGGCGAATTTGTCTCATAACGTATACTTTGTACTTGAATGGACTGCACAATCAACAATGTTGTTAAAGCGTATTTTTAGCATTTCGGCAAATGAAAGTCAATTATCTTATTAACCAAAAACTTAATTTTTCCTGGTGTTTATTACTGATCATCTAGTTTTATAAATGATCAGACATCACGTGATTTATTTTCATGGCAGTCGAGATGGAAGCAAAATATACATGCATTAAGAGATTTTAACACACGATTTTTCATCGATTATGTCATTTAACAGAAGAATTTACTGACTGCTTTTCTGTTGATTGTTATATCAGTTTGTCATACCCTTTTTAAAAAAAATATTAACTAATTCTGAAGTTTTTACTCGACGCAAGCAATTTTGTAATAAGATTATTTTTTATTAACGCTGCCATAATTGGACCTTTCATACTTTTTAAAGATAAATTAAGATAAAATAAATATTAAGATTTTGTTTTTTTTGGTATTAAACTTTTAAAAAAAACTTAAAGATCATGAAAACTGTGCTTCCTAGAGTGAGTAGAAGTCTAACAATAAATACATCCCACTTTAAAAGATAACGAATTAACCGCCAGACAAGCGAGGTATTTATTGCAGATTTCATGCTTTTCACAATCCTGTGCGTTTTTTCAGTTATATCCAAATTAGTTATATTTGATGGACATGGGGTTGAACAGTCAGGTCAAATTGCTCCAAAACATTTTATTTAAAAAAAAATTGCAGAAACATAATCATAGCCTATATATTTGAAAATAATAATTTTCAATAAAATGTCAATCAGACGGAGCACATCTTACATATTCTATTGTCATTAACAACTGTTACTTTTACTCTTATGTTAGCTCAATATATCCCAATGAGCTTGAAATAAAAGATACCACAGATTCTAAAACATCTGTTTCATATTTGGATATTTTAATAGAAACAGACGTTAATTGTAACCTAACAACAAAACTATATGATAAACGTGATGATTTTAATGCATTGTCAACTTCTTCCCTTACTTATGTAGCAATAGACCATCATCACCTGCTTATGGGGTTTTTGTCTCTCAGCTTATTGTTATGCAAGAGCATGCTCTACATACGAACAATTTATTAAACGAGGCAAGCTACTAACAATCAAGTTGTTGGAACGTGAATATCAAGAACCTCGATTAAAATCATCTTTACGCACGTTCTATGGTTGATACAATGACTTTGTCAGCAAGTACAATGTTTCATTAAGACACATGCTGACTGACGTTTTTCATACTTGTTAGACCATTATTTATAAACCGGAGTGACTACGGTTTCTTGCGTTTTTCATGATCTTGACAATGAGCACACGGCGGGTGCGACCGGTCGGCAGGGGATGCTTACTCCTCCTAGGCATCTGATCCCACCTCCAATTTACTAGAGGTCCGTGTTTGCTCAAGGTTTGTATTTTGACCATCACACACAAACCAAATCATCAACGTTTCGTTTTTCCCTATTATGACATTTTCCCAATTTTGACATTTACCTCGATCATGACATGCCGAATTGTGACAAGAGCACACGGGGGTGCGACCGGTCAACAGGGGATGCTTACTCCTCCTAGACCCCTGATCCCACCTCTATCTTTTTAGAGGTCCGTGTTGCTCTGCATTTAATTTGTATTTCGCTTTATGGATTTTTGAGATGGTTGACAGTTTGTTATTGTCATTTTTCATTATAACATCCTGTACAGCATATAATATTCCCTCTGAAATAATTTCTTTTTTCTCAAAAAATCATTTCACAAAGGCTCGCAGTAAGATAATAGTTTAAACCAAATTCTTTAAAAGAACGCATATCATTCTAAAATTTTGAAAATTATTTCCTATCTAAATCAGTCTAATATAAACACTGAATGTAATAAATCAATCATAGCTTACTTTTCTTCTCCACTGTGAGATGTTGGTCGTAGAAGTAGTCACCTTAATTTGCCCTTTCATGAGCTACACAACTAAGAACATTGTTAACGCACATTTTAGCATGTTTGCAATCAGGGCAGAACGTTTTCTACAACAATTCCCAATGCTTATTTTTAAATGATCTTTTTTAGAACGGGATCAGAGATCACGAGATCTTGGCAATAAAATGTACATGTTTATAGAAATCGGCGCATACATCTAGACGTTTCATCTGATAAACCAGGTATTGGCATCAAAACAAAATTGAACAACATATTATTATCATTATTACATTAAAAAACTACGAAAACTATCAAAATAGGATAAACGAGCAAATGTTTCAATAAATTTATTAGAAATTTTTTGACCGAATGCTGCAATTTTGTAACCAAGTTTCATTCTAAAAATGACGTCATCTATGATAGGACGAACTTAATAACAAGGAGAGGTTTGATAAAGCGCCTTTAAGGTATTTTGTTCAAAGTGTTCAGGATATTAGTCATGAGATAATGCCTTCTGTGTCATAACTGGGTCTACCAAAAAATGTGTCATTGAAATGTTTATTATACAATATTTACATTTTTCAGTGTGTTTGTCTGTGATTACACTACGAATCGATTTTGTAATGTATTGTCCAATACAGTTTATCAATGATTATTTTAATATTTAATCGTACAGTTGCTGAAAACAATATAAATATAAGTAAGAAGGAATCATTCTTTGTATATTTTGAGGTGATTAGATCAGATCTCAATCTATCATAAAGCCCTTCGGGCTATATTGGATTCGATCACCCCGACCGTATTAGATAAACAATTTGAAAGGACATATTTATGAAATGGTTTTAATCAGAATGGGCAAGAAATGCTCTTTGTTCATAATTAAGATTTGATAAGAATTATTCATTTAATATTTTGGACTTACAAATGTAATTATGCGCAGATGTGCGAAATTCGAAATCAAATGAATCGTCATTTTGATTTAATTCTTATTTCGTATGAATACACATTGCATTGAACGAACAGGCACGTAACATCGTTTCTGAAAGTGAAGGGGGGGGGGGCAAACTCATCAAAAAAATCTTGACAAGACAAGAAAAAAAACCTTTTCAAAAATGTAAAAATCCTTATTCGTCGAGGGGGTAGTAGAATACCTGTTCACTGTTCATTTCCTTATTTTCAATTCAATTTATTATATATATTTAAGAAAAAATCTGCGCCAAATAGTGGGAGCAGCCCCCCCCCCCCCGAGTTAGATAATATTATTGTTATCTTTACGGACGGATTTAATACACCAGAGCGTTCTTCGTTACATCCTATCGTCACCAGAAGATGTAAGGTTTACATGTATTTGATATTGAATGCAGAATGTTTATTCTGTGTTGAAATTGATTAAAGCATATGCTAGATTGTTGTCCTTAAATTTCCCGGCGACGGTCCCGGTGACTTGATTACTGGTTTTCCAATTAGGTGTTCCGCGTGCAATCCTGGTAATAACTAAAGTCTTTTTCTCTTTTAATTTATCTTAAAATTGACGAATTGCAGTTTTTACGATTTAATGGTTGAATAGACTTTAAAGAAGTTTTCTTTAGAATATCATGTAAACTTTAATTCTAAAGAAAAGAAGTGATTTAAACCACAATTTAAAAAAAAAATTTTTTTTGGCATTTTCTCTGCCGTGCGACCGACCTTCAGTGTTTTTCACGGTTTTTAAAGGTTGAAATTTTACGTAAAAACAACTTTTTGTAGTTGATGTTTTGTCCTCTGTCACTACAGACAAAATAATGATTGATTCAAACTTGCTTACAATATGAGATATTGTATCATATCATATTATATTTTTGATAGATAACTCGTTTATATTTTCATGTGAAAAACTTTATCCAGCTTTACTCTAGTTTTCCAATCTCCAAACCGGCGTAAAAAAGCTCAAATGTATTGTGGCGTTTTCTTTAAAAAAATGGCCATGTCATCTAATCATATTCCATAGTCCAAACTGCAGATATGCATTGATTATAAGAAAACAGAAAAGAAAAAGATCCTAAGCATTCCAAAATCCGAATAAAAGGTGCAACGTCTTCTAAAAAGGTGCAACAGGGGGTGAAATAAAGGGTGATGATGCAAATATGTGATGAAGGTGCGTGCCTTTAATTTGCTTATATCAGGTGTGAAAAACATGTATTTTATATCATGTATTAATAAATGCATTTATTTCCCTTTATTATGAGTACTCAATATCATCTCAGATATTACAAATTATTGCCACGAATGGTCCGCCATAAACATGACCGAAATGTAAATCGGGGGAAAAATCTACTATATAGTAGGTTTTTTCGTTGGGGTAATCTGGCTATAAAAAGGGGGAAATCTCACTATATAGTCAGCTTTCCGTGGGAGAAAAACTGCTATATAGCCATTTTTCCGGGAGGAAACATGGCTAGGAGGAAAAGGCACTATATAACACTGGTATCTCAAAAATGTACATTCAACCATGAGGCAGGATCATAGTTACGGTCAGGATTAATGTTGATTTAGTTCAGTCTTAAACGTAGTTATTCTTTGTGTTCATTTGATTTTGATTTTTAAACTCAGGTATGGAATATAAATGTAAACCAGGTGAAAATAACAGTGTGCGTAAATATTAAATTTATTATATATGTCTACAACAATCTGTTTTCTCGTTAACATTTTAATTGTATTTACTTCTATTTTACAACGTATATATAATAAAAATTAAGATAGCTGTTGTGCCCATGTGAATTAAGTTGGCAGTAACTTTCTTTTCTTTACCTTTAAATATCACGTTTCTTATACTATCATGTTCATATGGTGTGTCATTAAATTAACATAAAAGGCTTGGTGATAATCAAATAACCTATCTGATGCACCGATATAGAATATTATTCCTTATCATATTTTCATAGTTCAGTAAAAATGCTTTATTATTAAAATTTGAAAGTTTTTTTTTTGGGGGGGGGGGGGGGGGTACTGTTGGGTTCTTGAATTATAATTTCTAGTCATTTGAAAATATCGACCTAAAAAATCAAACCCTGATAAAATTACTGTTAACTGAATTAATAGATCATCATCTACCATTAGGCAACAATTAAGCTACAATGTTTACACCTGTTCATTCAAGAAATCACGAAGACCGTACTTGTATATCAGGAACACTTGTTTGAGAGATGATACTTTAGATATTACTATTTCTAACTTTGGTCTAAGCTTGCGCGTTCATTGGATGTGATTTCCAGTTGAAATTGAAATTCACAAAAATATTATGGGATGAAAAAAAATTAATATTGACTAGTAGATAGTTCTAGTTAGTAATGATTTTAAAAATCATTGCTAATTAGGTTTCTTAATGCCTTTTTAAAGGAAAAAGTCGAGTACGTTGTTAAAGTTTGTGGAATTATTGCCTTGTTCCATTTGCATTTGTTCAAGGCTTGTACTTTTCTTAGTTTATATCTTATTAAAACTAACCTCCTCAGTGTAAAGTGAATAATAGCGCATTTGAAAACGGACTCGCCACCTCAGATGCTAACAAAACAAATCTGAAGTTTTAACTCAGTTTTGCCCATATTAAAACAGCAAATCTACTCCATAAAGTTTAATGAACCCAAATGGATATATTTAACTACTGTATTATTGACTTTTTAAAATTCTGTTCTGATACTTTTTAATGAATGTCATAGTCGCATTTTATGATAAACAAAAACACTTATACATAGTTTACCTGTATTTACATTCGCATATTTTTGTGCATTTCAAATAATCTTACATCAATATCTTTACAACAGTTATGTTTAGGCAGTGATATTTGTGAATGTACATTTGATAACAAACGAAAATTGACGAGAAAGCAGGGTTGTAAGAAAAAATATCAAGGTGGTATGGGACACCTGCCGATATTAATGTGGATAAAAGTATAGTAATACCAAAATACTTTCACTGGTTTAGAATTTTCAAATTTTACAATATTTGATAAAAAAATTATGTTTTAAAATTATTACCGCTGGAAAGGTAGAAATTGTAAATGCCCCCAGCAGGATTCGAACTCATGACTTACACACTGGTGGTGAACGCTCTAACTCATTGCCCTACGCTGTTAGGTAACTATTTCGGGAAAGAAAACATCTATAAATTTATACTTAAGTTTATTGTTTATTTCGTTAGGAAGGAAGTCACAGTTTGGATGTGTCCCATACCACCTTAAATTGTAATATCGGATGTTGATCAAAATTCCAACATATGAATTGTTGTGTTCGTTTACTAGTATTAATCATGTTTATCATTTATTAGCAAATAGTTTTGAATATTACTTTTAAGAAAACTTTTACTAAGCCTTTAATGTTTTAAAACACATTTTTTCACCAATCTTAAAGTGTTTTTGTTACGTGCACAAATTGCCTTAAACAAGATTTTAGGCAATAATACATGTCTCATAGACACTTATTGATGAATTATTCAATGTTGAAAATCAAACCAGTCATATATCGCAAAATAAGGCATTGTTTCATTTCTTGTGTTCTTTATTCCTTTCATATTTTCCTTTAAATGGTCAGTCATAAAATTGACTGACCAATATTTAACCATCGAATCTATCTACTTTGTCATTCATTCGTTTTTTGTGTAATTCCAAACGATGTTTATTCCTATAGGCGTAAAACCAAAGGAAGTGTCGTTAAAGGGGAACGAAACTAAAAATATGTTGTACATTAAATCAATTAATTATCTACTATAATTGTAAATCGTATTCATTTTCATTAAAACCCCTGGAACAGTGAATAAATCAAGAAAATCGATCAAAATATGTTTTTGACTTTCCTTCCCATTTAACATGTACAGCTATTACTTGTCATTCTTTAGTCAAGGCAAAAGCAAAACTAACCACATTCCATATTTGATTCAAAGTGGGAAAATTAATTATAAAATTATAAGCTTTATTTACTATAAATGTTCTATCATAATAGTTCGGTTGTTTAGTCGAGGTGAGAGCAAGCTTAATTATAAGCATATTCGATATTTTATTCATAGTGGTAAAAAGAAGGACGGAAAATGGCGTTTCTTTGGGTGGGGTTGCTTCAGATAATTTATATTACTATAAATGTTCTATCAGAATAGTTCGATTGTTTTTATCCCCCTTGGCATTGCAGCATTGGTTTGAATATATATCATGGTATGTATCCGACATATCTATCTTTAGATCAGAGCATGACTTTGATATTCTCTTATTCTGTCTAGCAAGATGAGATACACTGACATAGCAATCGTCTCCAGGAAATTCGGACATCGTGACAAGCGGCATTTTACTTTTAAAACGTGCATCAATCGCACTATAATATTGTTCAGATATCTCATTAATTGATTTCCGTGACGTGCGCCCTTTGAGGAACAAATGACTATAATCCGTTGAACTTAGTCTGTTCTCTATAGTTTCCCTGTTGCACTTTACTTTATCATCAAGGAGCATTCGAGATTCTCGAATATCATCGTAGTTTTCCTGATAAACTTCGTGTTTTCCAGAAAAGGGTAATACATTCACTTGAAAACCTACAAGAGAAATTTTCCCAACCGTATAAAACCCTGATGTTAAACAATATTTCATATTGTTCATTAAAATCTAAATCCATGTAATTAAAACTGTTGATGAATGCATCTGAAAAAGAAAGACATACAAAGAACAAATTACCTCTTGAACTTTCGGTGGGATGAAAGTTGCTTCGCAAAATCGTATACCTGAAAATCAAAATGAAACAATCATCTTGTTGTGAATTTCATCTTAGAAGTAGATTTGATTGTTTTTTTTAATTATTGACATTTTTCTTACCATCTATAAAACATGATACCGACGAACGACAAGGCGAGTGATAGCATGGCTGATCCGGATCCGATCACCAACAAAAGCATTGTGTTATGACATTCTGTGCCGCCTTTAATTTCATCGAATCAATTAATATAATTAAACTTATTAGAATTTAAATTCGATTTTTTTAATAGATAAGACTTGCCTTTTTTCAATCACATAAGGAGCAGAAAACGAGATGCATAAACATTTTCCTATGATAAATATATTAATAAATGTTTTCTTGTTGCTTACACGTAATACGTTCATTAAAAAAAATTTCTGGATGAACAAATTTTTTTCTATCAAAAATGTAGATGTTTCTAATACATTAAATATTGATATATAATTGTTCAAAAAGTAACTCACCAACCATTTGGCAACCGAGGTATTTATTGCAGATTTCATTCTTCTGACAGTCACATGAATTTTTACATTGATATCCAAAGTAATTAGTTTTGCATGGGGTTGAACAGTTAGATCCAGCGGCCCCAAGACATTCTTTTTTAGATAAAATATTTTACAAAACACTTCTTAAAATTCGTGAAATAAAATTGCATGATAATGTTCAATGTAATATTTATAAAATGGAGCGCACCTTTACATATTCCATTCTCGCTATAATATCCTGAACAGCATTTTATTTTCCTTCTAAAATGATTTTAATTTTTTTTTTTAAATTTAAGTTATTCAGCAAAAAATCTGAGAGAATCCCAATTTATTAATTATTCTTGATGAACAGTTTTGATCAAAGCCTTAAATACAACGTAAATGATTTTCGTTTGAAATGTATTTCTTATTAAAAATAATCTAAGCAATTTATAAAGCAATACTTACTTTTCTACTCCACATATCCCTGTCGGTGAATTAGACACCTTAGTTTGTACTTGTATGAACTGAACAATCACAACCGTCGTTAACGCGCATTTCAACATTTTAAAGTAAATTATCTTTCTATGCAGTAAAACTTTATTTTTCCTGGTGTTTAATTCTGATCATCTATTATTATAAATGATCAGAAACCACGTGATTTATTTTCATGGCAATCGACCAACCATGAAAGCATAATACACATACATTGAGAAAACTGGTTACGTGTATTAGAATCCAAACACACAAGTTTATGACCTAAAATGTCATTTTAACAAATTCTGACATTCTTTTGCTATTGTTAAATCAGTATATCATAGCTTTTTGGAAAAGTAACAAAGTATGACAACGAGCATAAGTTAATACGTTTTTACCCAATGTAAGTAATTTGTAATAAGATTATTTTTACTAATGCCTCATAACTCATTGGAATTTTCAAAGTTTATTTCACGATCAAGGTTTTGATAAAGGATCACTTGAATATAACAAAAGAATTGATCTATAGGGGAGATCGATTTCCCGGAGAAATTTCATTTGATATTTTCTACCGTACATATTTTTCAAACTTTCATTTAGAACCTAGCAAATTCTTAAATTAACCTTCAAAGTTGGCTCAAACATCATTTTTGCACTAAAATGGTCTATTTCTGTATGCATTTTGGCCTAGAAATTCATCAGAACAGGCCAGCCTCTAAAAAACTAAGATATTTTGATAGGTTTTGATCAAGGGATAAATTAAGATAGCATTTTTATAGGGGCACCCCTGCCCTATGTCGACATTTGCAAAAAATCTACAAAACATTTTAAAACTTGTTTATATTATAATGGTTTATATGTACGTGTTACACCTGTAAAGTTTGAATAGCTCAGTTGGTTTCACCGCTGTCACCGCATATCTAAAAGTGTTTCTGTATCATGGCTCGATTTCACCAGTTGGCATGATTTTTCTTTCTTTTTTTTTTTAATTATCGGTTGGTATAAACACCTTTTTATTTTATTTTTATACAGGATTGTGCATTTTGTATTTTACTCAGTTGGTTTCATCGCTGTCACTTACCGCATACCTAAAGGTTTTTTGTATCCTGGTTCGATTCCACCTGTTGGCATGATTTTTCCTTTTTTTTAAATTATCGGTTTTATTTTTTTTTTTATTTTTTTTTTATACAGGATTGTGCGTTTTGTATTTTCTTCCTTTAATGCACGTTTGCTCTTCAAATTGAAGACATTTATGAAAAAGTATGTACTGAACTGAAAGCAATAACCGTAACTATACCTTAGTGTAAGCACGCTTTGTTTGAGGACAAGAATAATTCAATCTGTGTTACTCGAGGCAGGTACCACTTAAGAAAAAACCATGCCGAGCAAAAACTGTTGCGTTTGCCTTTCAAGAACATCTATATGAAATGGTACAATTGTGGGGAGAAGTACAGCAAATTAGATGCAGTTCGTTCTTTGCAAAGAACATGTGCATTGGTGACATTTTATGCCAAAAATGCAGAAGAAAGGTTTAAAGATGAAAGAAATTAGGGGTGGGTGAGTTAGAGTATGCTGTCTGCTTATCCAAAACAGCTAGCTAACACATGTACTTTGATGAATTTGTTCAAAACCATGGTTAAAAGCTACAAGAGAAGAAATAACAAACAACGTAATGTACAGATCCAAAAAATAGTAAATGTCATGAAAGTGTGTAATTACATAAAATGCTGCTTAAATACTATCGGTATATTAACGTAACATGTATAAGAAAATTTCGCATAAGGTCTAAATGTATTATGCAAATCTAACAAACTCCCCTAAACCCTAAACCATCTAAATTTATATGTGAACCTACTGTATATTATCAAAATACATGGCTGAGAGTATAAAAAATAACCTAACAACAAGAAGACTAAAAGATAATGACTACATACATTGCGGGCAGAGTAGAAAACAGTTCACGACTGTGCAGAGCTGAGGTAGATCGGCGAGTGACCAATTGCAAAAGTCCAGTGCAACATACATGTTTGGAAATAGAAAGTTATCAACAAAAGAAAAACCAAGCCGTACCGGATAAAAAAATTCCAGCTACAAGACGGCACATATAGTTTTCTGTCCTCTTGTCATCCCGGCATCAGGTACGTCCCCTTATACAAAGGATCCAGCTGTTAATACCGAAAAGAGTTCAGTTAAATGTACAGTGAATGAAGATACTGTTCAAACGCCTCGTAAAAATCCTTTTACAAACATCACTCTTCCTGTTATTTTTGTTGGAAAAAACTAAGGCGATGTGCATTATTTGTCGCAAAGAGTCAAAGGGCTTGCGTGGCATTCCACGTTCAGCACGTGCAGACATTTCCATACAGCAAGGTGTGCAACTTCGAGATGGGATCAAGTGTTGTGTTTCTCATTTGAGAGAAAACCACTTGCGAGTGTGGCATGACATTGACACGTCTAAACTTAGAAAATTCTCCTCAGAAGTCAAACAAAATGAAATCACAGTTTTACTTAGTGATATGAGAGAAAGAATATTTCAAGGTTTTTCTAAAAAAAAACCTTGATTTTAGAAAGACTATAAACGTATGCAACGAAGATTATTACAATCTAACGGGTCTTTCGTATGATCAGTTTGAAGAGTTGGTTGATTATTATAATAGTTAATCGTACAGTTGCTGAAAATTACATAAATATAAGTAATAAGAAATCATTCTTTGAATATTATGAAGTGATCAAATACGGTCGGGCGTGATCAAATCCATCTTAAACCCCTTCGGGCTTTATTGCTTTAATTCTTTATATTATCTTTTGTTTTAATTATTTATTATCAATTATCATAGTTGACATTTTTTTGGCAGTGTTTGTTTTGGAAATTCCCGTTTTCCGATGCTGGCATCAACGATTGTATTCGACAAATAAAAACCGACGAATAAAAACCGTATTTTATTTATTTAATGAATAATAAATGCTCACTAAATAACTCCGAGTTATACAAAACAATAAATATGGCCTCATTTTTTCAGGTTCATAATTTTATTTTCTCAAAAATACAATTTTTTAAATATATTATTGGTTTTGTGTTACACAAAAATATGAAGAAAATACCAAAAATGTCAATACTCCTCCGAGAAATTCTAGCAATGAATATGTTTGACCCAATGATTTTCATTATAGAAGTGATACAAATTAATATGAATTCATCCTGATTGGACTATTAAAACTTTTCAATACTAAAGTGTGTGTATTAAAAATTTCAGTTTTTGTGACAGACATTTTACTTCATATAATTGCAGCAAAACTTTTTTTGTCAGAAGTAAGAATGTTGTGCATTGAGTAACAATTGGATTTTCAGCATATGGTTTTGTGCCAACAATGCTCTAATTACGCTTCATTTTTGTACTTGATGAAACATGTGTTGTACAAGATGGTTCACAGAGAAACCCTCCACAATTTTCAGATGTACGATATATATGTCATATATATTTTGTAATCATAGATAAGGGTACATGTACAATAAATCTGTTTTTAATTGCAACAATTAAGGAATAAGGTATTATGAGGTGATAATTTCGGTCTGGGCGTGGTAAAATCCAATAAAGCCCGAAGGGCTTTATGATATATTTGACCACGCTCCGACCGAAATTATCACCTCATAATATTCAAAGAATGATTCCTTATTACTTATATTTATATTATATCAAATTTGTACACTTTAAAACAACGTTATTTAAAAACCACTATTTTTTCATGCAGCACATGCTATGTATTACTGCGCGACGCAGCCAATACCGTTTCACGGTTATGCTATAAGACACGCCCATTTTGTGTCACTCATGTTTTATGAAGGTATTAGGTTTTAGGGTTCAAAATTGATTTTTAATGTTATCACAAAGACAGTTGAAACAATTTGCTACAAATACGATGTACACAAAATGGATGGCAGAGCTATCATAATGTTTTCCAGACCTTTCATTTAAAGTTGCTTCGTCTAACTGTTTACGCTGTAATATACGGTATTGTTTTGAGTAAGTAGAATATTTCCTCCTAATCCGCTAATACACTTTTAAAGGAACCTGATGTACAGCAGTATGTTTACAAACCAGACTTTACTGAGAAAATTTTATGAATTTATGAAAAGGGCAACAGGTGGTTTCAATCATCTTGATGATGAGTTGAGTATGTTTATAGGACTTTGACATCGCCCTCAAAAACGTAAGTATGCTTAAATGTTTAAACATCTCATAAATTGATTAATGTATATATTTTTTAAAAATCGTTTTTGGTACTAAAAGCAGATCAAAAATTGCATTGAACATCATATTAGAAAACCGATATAATCAAAATACATATATAATTGCACAATTAAAGATGTGTTGGTGACACGTTCGTGTTAAAAGTTATCTTTGCCAACATCGAATCATACCGACAGTTGAAAGCCAAAACAAACGTCTTTTCTCTTTCTTATAAAATTTATCTCAAAAAGTGTTCATCAGGAAACTGTTTCGGCTTCATCTTTGTTATTTCAATATAAATCAATAATATGTCGTGTGACATAACTTATAAATATTTACGATTTACGTTTCCCATATTAATAACCATCAATTTACATCAGTTAGACTAAATGAGACCCTAAAATGTATTTAACTCAAGATTTAATTAACTGCATATATGCATAAGTTTTTATCCTTCAACTATAAAATTGTGAAACAACATTTTAATTGATATAAGATCTCTCATTACACAACAAAATAAATCGGACAATAGCTATTGTAAGCCAACGTTTATATTATCACATATTATAACGTCTTGCCGTACAGTGCCACAGTTATAATTCGTTCAGGTTCTCTACAAAATATTTCAAATCTTAGATATCTAAAAAAAATACTAAAATGTAATGAGTTTTATTTATAATCAAATTGTGTTGGATTAAAAGTTGGCTTATTGGTGACATTTTATCTAGACAGTGTCAATTTTACTCGTTTTACTTGCATAGGTGACCAAACATAGAGTAGATTATTTTCATCTATTTATTTATTCGTTATGCAAGGCCATGCTCTACAACCGAACAATTCATTAAACGAGGCAAGCTACTTACAAACAAGCTGTTGGAACAAGAATATCAAGAATCTCGATTTAAATTATCTTTACGCAAGTTCTATTGTCGATACAATGACCTTGTCAGCAAGTACAATATTTCATCAAGACACTTACATTTTTCATACTTGTAAGACCATTATTTATACACCGTACTGACTACGGTTTCTTCCGTTTTTCATGATCTTGACAATAAGGACACGGCGGGTGCGACCGGTTGGCAGGGGATGCTTACGCATAGGCACATAATCCCATTTATATCTTTTTAGAGGTCCTTATTGCTCTGCTTTGAATTTGTATTTCGTTATATGAATTTTTGAGATGGTTGACAGTTTGTTATTGTCATTTTTCATTAATAATAGGCAATACTAAAGCAAAAGCAATCAACATGAATCAACGTCTCTTAGGTTGATAATTTATGTATCTCTCGTGCAGTGTTTTATTTGAGTTAATCATTCTAATTCAACTGGAATCTTTACAAAAACTATTTACAATGGCTTAACTTATTATTTGGTTAATGTTATAAAATACCTAACATTAAAACCAATAGAGTTGGGTTCCAAGTTGATTTCTTAGTATAATAAAAAAGATCAACTTGATAAGGTTGACCTTATAATTAATACAAACAAGTATTCCTTTTAAAGGAATGATCGGCATGTGATATCATCAGTCAGCTTCGTGTTAATGCGGTAGCGTTACATTACATGCAATAAACAGGGTAAATAGGACATAACATGCATCGTTTTATTGATTTCCGAAATATGAAGAAGTGAATAAACTCAACTCTTAGTAGGCGAAGTGTACTTCCGGTTAAAATCCTTACGCATGTAAAGAAAAACGTGATTTGAATCATTCAGTAACTGCATACATGTTTTAAGTCAAAGCATTATAATAATGTTTTAGTAATCTATATGTAATTAAAGATTTACGTGAAGCTGTCTCTGCATAGTTAACAAAGTAGTGCGAGGCGCAATGCATGTGAAATTAGTGAAATATGCCGGATGCCTCATATGGACACAACTGTGATCGGCCGAAGCCGATCACAAAAAAACCCCCACGTACTTTATCTAGTCATTAGAAAAACAGCCCAATACATTATCAAGATCAATGGCATTATATACAAGTTCTAGAAAACAGGAAAAGAAACTTAAAATCAATAAACTGGCATGACTGGAACATCCTAGAAATCGGGAAGCTATTTGTCAAGACATAAAATTTTGCAAGGATCTTCTAGTGCTTTGGATACTTTTGGATTAAGCTAGAGTGTCTAATAAACGTGGTTTTTAGATGTTAGTGAGATTAACGACCACATGTTGAACCTCAGATAAACAACAATGACCAGGAAGATAGCGCTATCTGTAAACTATATTTAAAACTTATAAGCGGAAATCAAAAATTGAGAATAAAAAATAACAGTTTTCTATCTATGGAATTTTGGCACAATAAAGTTTTCCACCCAGTTTTCCATGTTTGCATCAAATTAAAATAAATAAACATTTTGAGTACATATGCAATGGGGTTGTCAGTTGAATATCAAGCTTATCGAATGCGATTTAAACAATGTACAAGTATATGCAATTGTTAATTAAATTATATTTTATTTCTGAACTGAAACTGAAAAATGGGGGGGGGGGGGGGTTAAATGGAAATGAATTTCATTACAAATGACGATATAAGAGCGTGGGCATGTGTGTATATGGCTTCACAACTTTAAATGCGCTATTAAAATATTGCCATTGGTTTTATTCACTTTAAAAGTTCAACTTCGTCAACAGACGCTTTATATGAAATGGACTGCATGATGAAAATTAGGTCATTGAAAAAAAATTGCATTGCTTATCATTTTTTAAAAATTTTAGCCATTTGTAAGATGTTGTTTTGATTTTTAAGATCTTGCAAATGGAACTTACAAATCTTTTGGCTGCATTTATTTATTGCAAACGTCATGTTCTTGACAGTTACATGTTCTTTTGCATCGGTATCCAAATGAATTATTACTGCACGGTTCTGAACAGTTTAATCCAATTGCTCCGAAACATTCTGTTATAAATATTGTATAGATACAATTTCAATTTATGTAAACCTGAATGTAAAGCATTAGTATATGTATTAACGACATAACTATTAAATAAATCGAACCTGTACATTTTCCATCGTGCCAATAATATCCCGTGCAGCAATGAATATCTCCACTGAAAGATCTCCATTTAAAACATATTTATTCACCTGATACTCAGAGAAAGTACCAACAAAACATTATCAAAATAGTATTGACACCAAGACAATAAGTTCATATTATTTATTCTTTAAATGAAAACGTATATTTTGATATTAATAAGTGACGACGCATCTCATATTAACTAAAATAACAGGTTTTTTTTTAAATAAAATAATGTAACTTACTTTTTACATACATTATCTAGATATTCATTCTTCTCATTTTGTCCTTGTACAATCTGTTTTAACACCAACATTATTATTGCACATTTAGTCATGTTTATATTCAAACTAATCATTTTACTAGATAAACCGCCTTGGTTTTACTCGATTGTAATAAGTATATTGATTTGTTTTCCTTGTTTTCATATCCGAAGAGCTTCGTTTTTATACCGTTGATTGCCACTCATCTATAAATATACGTGATCTGAAATCACGTGGTTTGTTCAATGGCAAACGACCAACCTGGCAACGATTCATGCGAGCTTATCTAGTCAAAGACAGGTTGACTATTTGATGGAATGTACAACAGTTTCTATGAATTTGAAAGTAAAGTTTTAAAATATGTTGAAGTAATGTAATTAGGAAATGTTAATAGAATGATGTTATATGATAATTATTTGGGTTTTTTTTTTGTAAAACGTATTTTTAAGCTAAAGCAAAACTGTACTTAATGCACACTCTATACACTTAAAACCTTGATTTTTTACTAAGACAACATTTTAAGTCGGTCCAAGAACTATAACTAAATTTAATGCAATCTACAATTGTGTAACTAAATAAATGTATTGTTGCTGAGATATTCACTAAAATCTGGGGTGACCGATATTTTTTAAAGATACTAAAATATAATTCTGCTCCTCTTTATATAATGCCCTGTTTCGACTTGGACTTTACTTTGTCATTCCCTGGCAGTGGGAGATCTAGATAAACTGACCAAGTTTGACATGCGCATACATCTATTTATTCACATTTTTTCAATGTACTCAAATGAAATTATATTTAAGAGAGCTAGATGGTCATGGACATTTTAAGACTATATTAATGTCCTTGAGATAATGAGCACTTTACAAAGATAGGAAAATTTTCAAATTATAAAGCCGAAATGTTTAGATATTATAGTTCATGGATAAAGGTATCATATCTAAAATTATAATGTAAATCTAATAGGTAATTTGTGGAACATCCAGCCCCCTTAAAGAAAACAGGATGTACAAACATCTTTCGATATGAGACAATATTGCACTGTTCTCAGTTTTAAAACGACATAGAAATAACTTTATGAATATGATATTATTGTGTAATGCAGCACCTTTTTGTCAACTAGATTCTTGTACAATCACTTAAACGTATTTTATTTGACAATTCCGTTCACATTTATATTTGAATGTGAATACTTCTTCAGCTTAAACGGTTTTATGAAATATCTCGGTACAATCTTCGTTGTGAAGTTAATTTTTAAGAAATCCTATGGTATTTTCAACATTTCAGTTTAAATGTAAGCCAGATTAAAAAGATAATGTGCGCAAATGTTTAATTTGTTTTATATTTTATACAGCAAATTTGTTTTCTCATTATTATTCCAAATGCATATAATTCTATTTTACAATTATATAAAAAAAGATAAGAATGTTGTGCGCTTCGGTATTGTGGTGACAACAACTTTCTTTTCCTAACGATTAAATATTACGTTTTACTTTACTATCATATTAATATTAGATGTCATTAAGTCAACATAAAAGGTTTGGTTATCATCAAATAACCTATCTGAGGCACCAAATAGTTTTGAATATTAATCCATATACTATTTTCATAATTAAGAAGACAATGTTTTATCATTAGGTCTTTCCACCTTTCAGGTGAAAGACCTCTTGTTTTCTTTATGTTTTTTATTCTTCTTCTTTTTTTCTATTTAGCTCGGGGTGACTTTTTTGTTATTAGAGTTATCCAAACAATTTAAACTTTATGTAATTGGTCATTAAAAGTTATGGTACCAATTGACCCTGTGTCAAGAAACTCCCAGAACTTACAGAGTTATTGCCCTTTGAGAAGGAAATGCTTGTTATCGCTACTCCTCTGAAACCATAAGAGATAGAGATTTGGAACTTTTACCAATGTCTTCATTACACTTAGAGGGTTCTTCAATCTATTCATACCAAAAGGATCTGAGGCCCCCTTGTAGTAGTTATTGCCCCTGAAAGTATTTAATTTTCAATAAAATCACTTCCAACTTTTTTATTATTTATCATAGAGACTTCGGACCACTTGGGATGGAAGCTTCTACCTTGGCCGAGCAAAATGACATAAAGGTCAAAGGTCAAGGTCATTTGACAAGCTGTGAATTAATGAGTTTTTATATCTCTTTTGTTTAAGGTGGTAGAGAAAAACTTTTTCATGGATGTAGTAGGACATCTTAAGACATTTTAAATTATAGCCCCTTGGCTCATACCTTTGAATAATAACGGAGTTATTGCCCCTATTGTACGAAATGCTTGTTATCGCTACTCCTCTGAAACAATAAGAGATAGAGACTTGGAACTTTTACCAATGTCTTCAGTACACTTGAGGGGTTCTTCAATCTATTCATAACAAAAGGATCTGAAGCCCCCTTCTAACAGTTATTGCCCCTGAAAGTATTTACATTTCCATTCAATTACTTTCAACTTTTTTATTATTTATCATAAAGACGTCGGACCACTTGGAATGGGAGCGTCTACCTTGGCCAAACAAAATGACATAAAGGTCAAAGGTCAAGGTCATTTGGAAATCTGTTAATTAATGAATTATCATATCATTTGATACAGGATTTTAGTAAGGGTTTCAATAGCTTGCTGGATTGCGCAATAAGGTATTCAATTAGGTCAGCCAGGTATCACATCAGGTCCTGTGGTTACTCAAGTGGAAATTGTTTTTACAGTCAACCCATTCATATTGTACAAAGATAGCTAGCCTCTAGAACACGCTCTTCTATTGTTAGGTTTTCTGTTTATATGCTTGTGTAAAGAATATTCACTTGGCGAGCACATCAATTTTGTTCATAGTAAATGGGAAAAAATTCAGAAAAGTAATTCAAAAGATATCTACGATAAACAACGGAATTCTTAAAGCAATCATGGCTTGAAATACAAAATAATCTCTTAAAAATCATTTCTGGCTTTGCAGTATTCTCATTTTCTAGTACAACATATAACAAAGGTATACTATTTTTGTATACCTTACAATCTAGCAATTTATTAAAAAAATAGTAGGGTGGAAAGACCTCTAATTGTTCAAGAACAATTAGTCTACTAGTTAGAATTTGATAGTTTTCCTATACTTACTGAGTATTTTTCAGGAAATTAAATGCCCTGAATTGACATATCCACCCAGTTTAAAGACTACATAACGTTTAAAGATTTTAAGTCAACCTAGCTTTGTTCTTATGGAATAACTGGCAACATGTTCATTGTCTCCTAAGATTTCATTCTTCTAATAATTATGGTTTGATCTAGGTACACTTATATGAATAATTCTTTCTGCTACTGAATAGTTTTACGCTTTTCTGATTCTCTGGACTTGAGAAGAAAATCAAACTGCCACATCTTCATGGTTTAGTCTTTAGTGCCTACTGTGCAGTAGATTTTGGTCCTTTGTCGTGCTATACTCGTCAGAACAGATATCTAGCATCGCAGCTTTTGGGAAATTGATATGGTTGTATTCGTTACACGTTTCATGTCCAGAGGTCCCAAATCTGTCTAAGGGCTGATCGTCACCGACCTCGTGGTTTCCTGTATTATTTCCATGCTTTTTAATTTTTCTCTTGGAATGGTTTACACGCGCTTTAAAACTTCCCAGATTTGTTATCTTTAGATTTTGTGTCCACTTCATTCTTTTTCTGGTATAAATATAATAAAATTGAAAGAAATAATTATCATTAGATAATTTTTTGCATGAGCTTTGATATGTAAACATTAAAACAACACAAAGAAATGTCTTTCGAAATTTATGTTAATTAATGATTAAGCAGACCTGAGTGATATTTTATCAAGTGAACATTTTACCAATTACCTCAGTCCAGAAATGATGCAGAAAACCGAAATTAAACCTTGAATACATAAGAAGCCGATCAATAACTGCCAACTGAGGTTTTTTTGCTCTACTTGTCGCTGGCTCTCTAAAATTATTTTTATACGAAAAGTTAATATAGTGTCACCGTAAAGTAGAATACAATTTTTGATAAGTGTTAATATAATTAAAAATGAAACAAACAACTTCCAACCGAAGTATATGTTATATTTAAGCTGGCAAGAATTCATAAAAATATATTTTCGATTGTTTCTCCTTTTTCTTGGGAATACAGTCCACTTCGGTTTAAACTTGAGTACACACACGAGTTGGATATCACTTGACTGGAATCGAAATTTTGTAAACACTTGGTTTTAAACCAAACGGCCGAGGTTCGTTAGTAATTACCCCAAAGCAAAAAAATATCAACACAAATGCACTTTAAAGTTTTTAAATTAGATTGTTTAGATTTGACTTTTAGTTTTATTATAAAATGGTCCTCTTTCTTAGATAACTGATTTATATATTTGTACTGTATACAGGGTTATTTCCCCCCCGTGTTTTTTCGCCCTTTGTAGTAAACAGTTTCGTTCTGTCTTGAAATCGTCCAGATAATAGATTAAAATTATGATACATGTATAACTCTTTCTAATTAATACAGTAATTCAAAATTTGTTTTCAATTCGACCGCTTACAGAGAGTGCGAAAGAGGTGAAAATAAAATGAGGGCGATTATTTCCCTGTATATATTATTCGTCTTTTGATGAAAAAAATTATAATTTTTAGCATGGTCACTTAATAACCACGAGGGCGCTTCAATTAACAAATGGCTAGGTTTATACAAATTATCATTAATAATAAAGACTATTTAGTTACAAATCTCATTCAAATATTTTTAGTAAATCAAAGATGACATTATATGATTAAAGCTGGTAGATTTTGCAAGATTATATGATGAAAATATTGACGAAATTTCAAAATTTACCATTAGCTCTAGTAATTCGATGAAGACCTCGGAAACAAATCGAAATCGACGTTTACAATGAATAAATTTAACTGAATAGTAAAATAAAAGATAATATTTAAAAGTGTATTGAAAACATTTTTACAATTTCCAAAGAGCCTGAAAGACACAACTTCTTTTTCTAGGATCCATTTATCCTTTAAAACAATAATATTACAAAACAAATCGTTTGACATGGTCATATGACCTTGAAAAACGAGCGCTGTGTCAAAACAAACCGTCAATCGTACCATATATATACCGGTGTTACTATACTATACTATACTATACTATACTATACTATACTATACTATACTATACTATACTATACTATACTATACTATAC
>WFKH01011801.1:11796589-11829309 GCA_016163765.1 Magallana hongkongensis
ACTATACTATACTATACTATACTATACTATACTATACTATACTATACAGTAGCTTTTCCCCCATAGTCGGGTTTCTCCCTCACGTTTTTGGTTCAAATTTTATAAAAAATATTTATGGAAACCCAGTAAGGATTAAAATCAATGTTTCTTCAATCCCAGGTTGCATATATCTGCATTCATCTGTACAGGTTAAGTTTCGTTTTGCCGATTTATTATTTTTTATAGACAATGCTGAAAATTGAACATCTGGTAATGGAATTATACATAGAACTTAATTTAGGTAGTTCATTGAAAAAAAGTACTTGGTTTGACAAGATATACACTTATATGCACAATTCTGTGTTCTGAATTTGTAAGTGAAAAATGTTTTTAGAATTTTTTTAATAAATCTATCAGTCCGTTTGTCTGTTTGTGCAAAATTTATCCAGGCTAAACCTCTGTTACAGAGAAATTTTGTTCCGATGTTTCAGAGCCCGATATTTAAAATCCTATTATAATGAATATAGTGTATATTTTTAGGGTCCCATATCTCATAAATTATAGATGACCACATCACCATATTCTCACAGTGGCAGTGGTTTACCACTTGTAGATGACTCTGAAAATTTCAGCCCTCAGGGTAGGGGCCTTCGATGTTTCAGGGCCCGATGTTTAAAACCCCATTATAATGATTGAATAGTGTTTTATAAGTGGGGGCCCGAATCTCAAATTATAGAGATGACCACTTAACCATATTTTCACAGTGGTAGTGGTATACCACTAGTAGATGACCCTGAAAATTTTAGCCCCCAGGGTAGGGGCCCTTGATGTTTCCGAGCCTGATGTTTGAAATCCAAATATAATGAATAGTGTATTTTTTAGGGCCCCATATCTCAAAAACTAGAGATGACCACATCACCATATTTTTACGATCATTTAAAAGTAAAAACATCATTAAGAAATACACACTCACTCATATACTTCTTTATTAAAATGGTTGAAAATTACGTTTAATTCGGCTTTTCTTTTTTAATATACGAATAAAAATTTTTAAAAAGGTACGCGGGTAAATTCATTATTCTTTAAAACATTTAATCAATTTATAAGATGACTAATGATATAATAAATAACTGGATAAATAAATCAATAAATTTTTATTCATAAAAGTAGCAACCGAAAAACAAAAATAAATAACCAACAAAAGCGCATTTGATATACGACTTTTTTTTACTTGCCAATTGATTAGAAGAACAAGCTTATATTTAAAGAATAAAAATAAGTCAGTTAATCACAAAACATAGTTTGTTTTTATTTCTAATTACCCTTGTTTCATTGTTCTAAGAAATAATATGGTACACAAGTAAATCTTTATTCCAAAAATATGAAATAAATAATATGATGAGATTTTTAGGTAAGTGAATCGTATATCTTGTTTTATATGGCATCGTTTTCAAAATTGTATATTTATAAATCACGTTGCAAAATAAAAAGCGGAAAAATTAGCACGCATTGAATGATAATATATATATATATATACATAAGGTTAGTTCAGGCTCCATTTCGCATTTTCCAAAGTAACCAGCAGAGATACCGACTTTGTTTTGGTTGTGAAGCCATTTCATTTTTAAAAAAAAAATGTTTACATCATAAAACCTCGCGTTTCGTACAAAATGTGCTTAAAACCATGAATATGAATATGCGTGACTTTAAAACAAAATTGTAAATACTAACTTTTCACACGCCTTTAATACATTATCAATTATAATACCTCTTACCCATTATTTAGAACCCCATCAATCGAAGTAAAACATTTCAGTTTCTCATCATATCATTGCACCCTGTCTCTCTTTTATATTTAGAAGTAGAAATATATGATTATATTTAAAATCGTCAATTCTAACGGTATTTATTTAAAATTAATAGCCTTTTGGACGAAGGGAGTAATACATTTCCACTTCTTATTCCCCTTTTCTTCAAAATAAAGTCAAGATTAGTCAGTTAGTTTCCTGGGAGGAGCTTATACATAGATGATAATACATGGGACAATTAAAGTTCAAAACCGGCGTATTTTCACTCCAATGTATTCTGACGTGTTCTGTGAAAAATGTCAATGTCATAACGTCGAAGTCAAAACTGTAGATAAGCATCGATTAGATAAAAAAGATTCGAGGTATTCCGAAATCCATGTAAAAGGTGTTCCAAAAAGCTGTAACAAAAGGGGAAATAAATGGTAATGACACAGGATTGTTATGAAGGCGCGTGCCTTTGTTCATATCAGGGGTGAAAAAACCATGTGTTTTTTCTATGTATTAATAAATGCCATAATTATGCTTTATTATGAGAAATTAATATCATATCAGTTATTGCAAATTATTGCCACGAATGGTCCGCCATAAACATGAACGGAATGTAAAAAAGGTGGAAAATCTACTATATAGTAGGTTTTCCGTGGGGGTAATCTGGCTATAAAAAGGGGGAAAATCCACTATATAGCCAGCTTTCCGTGGGGGAAAAACTGCTATATAGCCATTTTTCCGGGGGGAAAGATGGCTAGGGGGAAAAGGCACTATATAACACCGGAATTCAAATGTTTCTAAGGAAGAAAAGTTTTAGGGAAAGACACTAATTTCGTTGCATGATTTGGAGTTGAAACCAGCGTGTCAAAAATTGTGACAATTCAAAAACTGAAATAGCGATGAAGAGTTTCAGTGATGTGTTTAAGGAAATAAGAGAAGAGTGATAAAGTGATTCTTCGTGCTATTTAAGATCAGTGTAAGTAAATTTAGATTTTTGTTGAAATTCAATCTAAACAACATATTGTTGTGTGAGATACATATGCATTTTATAAAGAGCAAATTATATAGTCTGTCCCAAGATATTTATTCAGCACATTTGGACGCTTTTTAATAAAAATACACATACCTGTAAAAAAGTGCAATTGAAATCAATGAAACTGAAAATATCCAAGATATCTTCGTTGACACATCATCATTTTTCTCTCGGAAAAATTCACAAGAACGATAACAGATTTCTTAAGGAGATTTATATTGGGAAATGTTGACATCTTTTCTCCATTCGGAAGTCACACGAAATGCCTCGCACAATTTTTAAACGTTATATTCCGGGTACTTTATGTCTATTGCAATGCAAAATTCCCCTAGACCTTTTATTTATAGCTGTGTATTGAAACCTGACAAGCTAGATGAGGAGTTTTAATGTAGAAATATTGGCATATTTTTTCATACTTTTGTCTGAAAATCGTTTGAACCATGAGGTATTTATAAATATCGAATGATTTAAGAAATTATGCTGCATAAATATTTTGGGACAGAGTATAAGTGATGTCAGAATTTAATGTCAAAAGTCATTAATGATCAGGAGGTATCTACTTTGCATTTGCACGGCTGCTTATTCAAATATTCAACTTCACGTTGCACTATTGTATAATCAGTTATCAAACTGTTTTGAAATATTAAATATTTATTATTATTAGTTTTTAAGAATAGTTTATATTGTCTACCAATTTAAAGCCAGTTTTAAGGATTAAACGCTGGTATCTTTTATGTACCGAGAATTACAAGTTTGAAAATGTCCAAAATGATGAGAAAGATAGACCACGTGATTATACCCCTTTCTTGACATGTTAAAATGTTTGCAATAAACTTACCTGCTCACTATCTCATTACAGAAAATGTTAAATACATGTAAATGCTAATTTTGAAAATAAAAAAACCTTTAAAAAAAACCCATAGAATTGAACTACATTAAATATCTTACAGACAAAGATAATTAAATTTAAATCCATATGAAATGAACAAACAATTCCTGCAGATAGTACAAGGAAAGAGGCATTAAAGAGTTTATATTTTTTAAGAAAAAGGAACCAATTAAGGATGAACAAGTGGGAAGTTGATATTGGGAATTAGTTATGAGCAATGATTTAAATATTTGCATAATTGCATCAAGGGATTTGAAAGTAGAAATTAAGGAAGACTTTAAACGCTTGTTATGTAAATTTGCAGTACATTTGTATCTGTATAAACTCATGTGTAGAAACACATTAGCAACGTTTCCATCGAGTATCCTTTAGAATCAGTATCACTTAGTTACAAACTTTATAAAAAGAACGTTGTTTTTTTATACGCTGTATCCTTTTAGAATTTGTGTAATTATATTATATTTATTCTGAAAATGATTAAATTTTTATGATTTTACAAGTGTAACAGTTGTTTGATAAGTACAGATGTAATTCTCTTATAGTTTAGGAGTCTATCTATGATTTTAATAAATATAGGAAATCGATGTAAATAATTTATAGGAATGTACCTGTCTCCGGATAATTTATCAACTCTCTTCTAAATTGAATCTAATTTTACTTTTACATTGGTAAGTTTAAAACCGCAACAATAAATTATTCGTAATAAGAAAAACAAAATGGTGACAAATATCGTAAGTGCTTTCCTATGATCACGACAAACTGTCGGAAGTAGTTTTAATAGTATTATGTTAGTCAACAAATAGCTGAAAGCAAATCGTTATGAAGAACAGAGATTTGTTGATGTTACATAATGTTTACATTTGATAGCATCAAATAGGATGACGGATACAGGATGCAATAAACCTGGCAAAAGTACAATATAAAAGCAATCATTCTATACAGCCCATCCTGCCCTGAAAAATGGATGTTTGAAAGCAAAGTTGATATAAAATACTTTGCACAGAAATTCCTTGAAACGGGTTAGAATAAGTTTTGCAAATCTTCTTTTTTTAAATTTTTTAAAGTATATTCCTAATTTTTAATCATCAGGATAGAAAAGAATGGATGGGATTATGGATGTAGAATGCAATACATAATGTTGGATACAGGATAGAATAGAAGTTAAGTCAATAATATGATGAATAGTGGAACTGGTGCTCTATTTAAACTTAAATGCAGCTGCAGAGAAAACAAAAGTAAATCAAAAGTAAAATAGAATGGCAATTATTGTTTTCTATCTAAATCTTACGACATGTGGAGTTTGATGTACAGCCAACAAATTGATTACAACTCTCGTTTACAGAACAATTGCATGGTGTTTTACAACTTGGTCCATAAAATCCCGATGGACAGGGAGTAGTGCAGTCTTCTCCAAAATATCCGATACACTCTTTTTGAAAAAAAAGTATTACTAAGTTGAAAGAAAAATATTAATAATTTAAATCATGTTTTTATAAAATATAACAAATTTATTAACAAATTTGTCTACCTGAACATGTTCCGTTTATAAATCGAAAGCCAGTACAACACCGTGTAGAGTTGTTAGACCTATATAAAAAGATCATAGTAAGTGATTTACCTCTTTCTTTGAGTAAGAGGAGAGTTAAATGACTCCCTCCGATAAAGTTTTGACTTAGAGAAAATTCTCTTTATCCTTCATATTTGAGGAAACGATTTATTTGTTGCTACACACTTACTTTTTAATTCCGCAGTCCTCTTGGCCTATGGATATCACAATAGTGATTGCAGAAATAACTAGACATAAATACACATGAACTTGATGACTGTTTATCATATTTATCCCCATGTTCATCCTAAAACGTGTATTACACATCTGAGGTTGCGTATTAAATAATCTCTTCAACCAACGTTTACAATAATAGAGATGCACAGGCAAATACAATCAGAAAATTAAGTCCGAACAAGGAAGTAAAACAGGAAAGATAAACTATTTGTAATTAGGTCAATAAGCAACAATGGCGGCACATTTTTGTTGCCTAATCCATTGATTAAGCTTCAAAATTAAAATTTTCATAACTCCCTAATTATAAACTTTTAAGAACACAATACTAATATGTTTTAAATTTGGGTAATGAATTTTTATTGGTTGTCATTCACAATGGAGGGCCATATTTTTTTTCGGCGATAATCCTATCTGAAATATTTTTCCGCATTGACTGAAGACTTATTTAATAAGTCATAATTAGTTGAAATCTTAAACGTTATATGTTTTGTCACAATACCAAGACGAGAAAATGAGACTTGTAATGAAGTTAAGACACGCATTTTGTAGACTCTACATAAAAACGAAAACTTTTCAATAGAGTTTGCCTTTTTGAATTATACACAACATGACATCAAATTTTTTAGATAGGAATTCCAACAGATTGTTGGAAGACCTGATTTCCAAAAACTACATAGATGTTGTCTATCAGAAACTCAATCATCTTTTTAATATCCACTTCAGAGTAAGTAAAGATATGCATTTTTTAGACTCTACAGAAATATAAAGACTTTTTCAATGGACTTGTCTATTTCAATTATACACAACAAGACATCAACTTTTTAAATGGGTACATGTGCATGAAAGTAGCTGGATCGTGTAGAGAATGAAAGAATTGAGATGTTTTCTTGAAAAAAGTATTGAAGTGACAATGTTATAAATATTGCGCCTTATCAAAATATGATCGTATTATAATTTATTGTAATTTACTTGCATCTGAATAAATAAATTGCAATTACTGTAATATATATTAAAATCAAAACTGTGCGACTTCATTGCAATTATGTTCCTCTCATTTTTTAGCTTTTCTGGCATTTTCCTGGCATATAATTGTTTATACTTAGAATAAAACCAGATTTACCATGGAATGAGCGGATATAAACAAAAATATTAACGGAATTAATAATTTTGATGTGAAATTTGCGATGTGCAACCGGATTTACCTTTTTAATTTATATTTATTTTGTTACTAGCTTACAATGCCAGGAAACTTCGAAAGAAGAGCAACACGCTGATAACAGTTTGTATCAGAGGACGAACTCGATGAAATGCACAGACCGACGACTGAAAGCGTATCTTATATTATAATGTAAAAGTTAAGTCGACTCTACTAATATAAGAATAAACAGCCTACACACTGTTACATATAACAGCTCATTAGTGTCTTAAAGATTAAGCATTTTCTCTTTTAAAATATGCTTAATTTCGAATGGGAAAACTGAATATAGGTACAATGCTAAGACATATATATATATGTTGCAATATAATCAAAAACGGGCGCAGATCCAAAGTTGAGACATTTATGACCAGCATTCATGGAAACAAATCAAACTCGTACTTTGAGATGACAAGTAAGATATTTAAATCTGAAAAAGAAATGTTGATATTAAACAAAGATGGAAATAAGGTGACAAAAATTAGATAATTCAGCAAAACCCATCAGAATGACGTTTTGGATGTTGTTTGTACTGTGATTTTGATCAGTCTTCTAAATAGTCAAAGGTATGTTTTATGTGTCTGTGCTTTACCCGTATTTGTTAAAAATGCTGTAGGTATTCATGTATAATGTTCGTGTAGATTGTTGTTTTGTTTATACTTCGTGTATATTTGGCAGTCGTATATATCAGAATGATCTTCAAGTAAGTTACATATTTATAACGTTTCATTTTTGTTTGTTCCACGTTTCAGCAAACTAATTACAATGAGTTGGAGTTGAAAAAAACATGTGGTACAAAATCTTGTTTTGATAAAGTTTCCTGAGATATGAACAATTTGTATATAGAAAATGATTTTTTTATTCAATTTAGTTCCTATCAATTAAATAACTTTTCAGTTCGCATTTTAGCAGCCCCCGTGATTCAACAGCTGCAGTTGTACTTTAAAATTGGTTACCAAGAGTATTTTAAACATTTCTTATCCATATCAGTAATTCGAGAAACGATAAAGCCAAACATATATACATTGAATGCATTACATTGCCATTAACCGTTTGAATTTAATTCATTAGAAGAGAAACAGTGTGCATTCAAGTTTAATTTAAAATAGTATGTGTTAGAAAGCAGCTTAATGATATTTTTGATATGTTTTTATTGTGTGTTATTCTTTAACAGTCATTGTTTCAACAGTTTTCAAGAAAATTGATACAAAACATATTGGATAACAACTTCAACTAGTGCAAAACATAGAGCTTATGAGATAATAATACAACATATTCGTTAAAATATCCTGATGACAGAATTTTTCTATAACCGATGTTCCGTATATTTATATCATGCCTAGCATTATTTAAAGGTTGAAGGATTCAAAAACAATCTAAAATTTTCATATCAGATTTTCTTCGACTTCCTTATTTACGAGTTTTTCTATATCAATGTTTGCGTTGCATTTCGAATAAATATTCATAATTGCGTAATTTGGAACTAGTATTTCCCTTTGCTTTTCCTTAATGATGTTTATGTAGTCGTCAAATAGTTTATTAAGGTTTCAATGAGAAGTTGATTTGAGTAGAGAAGTGTCGATTATTGTCAGCTTTCCTGATTATCGGGATTTGATAAAGATCATCACATTTCCGCATCTTTGTGGATGTCTGGGATAGTAGGCTTGCATAGTTTAGTGAGATACCTATTGTGTCCTTTGTCGTGCTATAATCATTAGAACAAATATCAACCATGGCAGCTTTTGGGAAATGAATATGGTTATATCCAGTGGACACCTGTCCAAACGATGAACCGGTGTGTAAGTGTTGATCATCACAGGTCACGTGGTTTCCTTTATTTTGGTGCATTTTTTAAACTTTTTCTCTGAATTGTTCAAGCGAGCTCTAAAACTTTCTAGATTTGTGATCTTCAGATTTTGAGTCCATTTCATTCTTTTTCCATCAAACACATTATAAAATCATATAAAACATATAAAAAATTTAAATTGTGCACAAGATAGTTGTGTAGAATTACTGACGTTAAAATAAGACAACAAATAACAATATATTTTATGTAAAAAACAAATATTTAACATGATGAATGTAGCTAAGTCGCATTTATTTAAAATAGATATATTTTTATTTACCTTAGTGAATAATTAATCTGCTGAGAACAGAAATCAATCCATGAACACATAAAAAGGCTATCAATAATTGCCACATGAGGTCATGTTGCTCTAAATTCTGCTGCAAATCTTCAAAATATAAATAGAAGTATATATAAAGCCATCATTTAGTAAAATACCATAGCTTTATATCATTTACAAAATTAAAAAAACCCTAATTAACAACAATTACAATGCAACACACTATTTTAGAATTCCATATTTTAAAGACCCGATCCAGTTTCTGTATTTTTATCAAAACTACAATTCATAGATAATGAAATACTGATGATTGAACTAAATTTAGAAAAAAACCCACTTTTGTTATGATTTTTATCTCAAATGAACAATAATTACCGTAAAAATTAATACCACTTACAAATACGCATCTGCTTTCTATGTATAATTTTTATATTGTACTGTAATTTACAGTTCTATGGAAATTAATCTTTAAAAAGCGTGTGTGTGACGTTTAACACATCTTACACTTAAATTAATAACCAAGATGCTTTTTTAACATTTATACTAAACTGAAAAAAATCGAGCAGTTGAAAAAAAAAATGATGATATATTTACATGCATAAGGACAAAGTAGAGTAAGTTCTAAAGAAAAAACCAGGAGAAGTTCGGTTACATACTATGCCAACACACTCAATAAGTATAAACTACTTCGGTCTGATGTCATGATGATGTCATACTCAAATCCAAAAGAAGACGATTTGGCTGTTTCTTTTAGCTAACGTACTGATGTACATTAACAGTAATTAAGTGAATTATGCTTACTTTTTACAATCAAATTATTATTATGTTAAAGATAGATGTAAATATAAACAATAAAATGCTTTCTTTGTTGATTCATGCGGGTTATGCAGGTAGCGATCATTGCAGAAAAAATTTACATTACCCGCTAAGGCGGGTTATTTATTTTTTCTGCAATGTCGCCACCTTCATATTCCGTATAAATCACCAAAGAAGCATTTTATTGTTTAAATATTTCTCTTTGGCGACAATATCAGTAAGCCTATAATCATCAGAACAAATATCAACCATGGCAGCTTCTGGGAAATGAATACGGTTATATCCAGTGGACACCTGTCCATAAGATGAACCGGTGTGTAAGGGTTGATTATCACAGGTCACATGGTTTCCTATATTTTGGTGCGTTTTAAATTTCTCTCTGAATTGTTCAAGCGAGCTCTAAACCTTCCTATATTTCTACATATGTTTGTACTGAATAACTGAAAGGTCTAGAAAGGTGACTGGATGGTACTCCTATGCCATTTAGTGACATTTTCGTGATTTTTCAGTCACCTTTCAGTTGACTAAATGGCAGAGTTTCTTCCTACATGTGTCTATGTAATCAATATATAAGGACTTCTAACTGCTGTTATATTAAATAGAGTGATTAAGGAAATTTATTTATTCAAATTCAAAGGAGAATTCGGAAATTATTTTCCCTCAGCCATGCTTTGACGTGAACCTACGGTGAAATACTGTTGTGACACCTGCATAGGCGTCCATGACAACACCCCTTTTAATAAAACTTGTTCTAAACACGACACACTTTACGTCTGTGGAGATGTGAGCTAGACTTCATTAAATTCAAAGATATACCCTAATATTTACCACAAAGGAGACTCACAGTCCAGCCTATATTTAAATTGATGAGAAGCGACCCATTTTGAATAATATTCTAACATCCGGTAATGTAAATCCATTGGAGGTGTTTACGCCCATCTTTGCAAGTGGTATTAGTGCAGAAGGGTGGAAATATTGTTCGAATACCAAAGCTAAAATTAAGAAGAATAAGTGGCATTTCCTGCAAGGTAGATCTGTAATGCGATCAGTATTATCTTACTTTTGTCAAAATTTTTAGCTTTTTATTTTGGAATTGTAATTTGCCACTGTATTTTTTAGTGTTTATCATTTTTATGGTTTACACCTTGTCATCTGAAATAACAAAGAGATGATGAAAATTAGCAAATAAACATAAATACATATTATTAATCATCTGATCTTTGTTATTGGCGACAATCTTAATTTACTTTATTTTCTTAACAAGAAGCATATACTGTGTAGCTCTGCTATACATTAGCAGAATCTGTTTATAACTAACAACATCATTATAAAATTACTACAAAAGTTTTCGATTTCCAGAAATTGCTAAAATTCAAATCATTCATGACTTTTTTAAGCATGCTTTAAGGCAGATTATTATATTGTAAAATGGGATTTTGTCTTTACAGTGAACTGGATGAAACATTCAATGCTTCAAAAATAGTGATGATGCACATACATTTATTGTGAAATTCTGTGATTGTGATAATTTTTCTTAAGTCATCAGCATTTTGTTTTCATTGTAACACTACAACTTGCACTAGTAATTTAAAAGATTTATGTATTCTATAATTAAGACATATCCAAATTCTATTTCGTTTCAAATTTTTGAGTAAGTGCACTTTTACAATAACGAACAAATCCCGATTCAAATATGATTCTTTACATAGATTTTCATTACAATCGGTATATTTTGAACACTTTCTTCCAGGCTTAGCGCTTTTTAATACTTTTAGTACTTTGATTATATCTTAATCTTATTACACATGGAGTTTGATATACAGCCAACAAACTGATTACAAGTATCGTTTATAGAACAGTTGCATTGTGTTTGACATCTTGGTCAACAAAAACATGATGGCCAGGGAATACTGCAGTCTTTTCCAATATATCCGATATATTCTTTTTAAAGAAAAAAATACTTAGAATTAAAACAAATTGTTCTGGTAAATTTTCAAATCAAGTGTGTATAAGAAATTTGAAAAATTTAAGCTATCTCCCTGTACATGCTCCGTTCATACGTCGATAGCCAGAACAACATCGTGTAGAGTTACTCTGTGTAAAAAAAATGCTTTTATATTTGATATTTTAGAATATTAAGTGATTTGACTCTTTTTTGAGAAAGAGAAGGGTTCATTGACCCACTCTGATAACATTGTCACCTAGAGAATGCTCTCTTCATCCTTATTATTTGAGGAAACAATGTATGTTTTGTTGCACACACTTCTCAATCTCGATATCACAAAAGTGATTGCAAAAATAAATAGACATGAACGTAAATAAATTTGATAACTGTTTATTCTATTTATCTCCATGCGTATCCTCAAAAGTGTATTACATGTACATAAATGAGGTTGCAAATTGAATAATATCTTTAACAAAGAGGTAAAACAGGAAAGATAAAAATTCTTGTAATTAGTTCAATAAGTAGCAATTGCGGCACTTATTGTTGCCTAATCCATGATTAAGCTTTACAATTAAAGTTAACTAAACCTCCTAATAATAATATTTAAAGAACACAATAGCAATGTGTTTTTAAATTTGGGTTATGAATTTTTTTGGCTGCCAGTCGCAATGAAGGTCTTATTTTTTTTTCGGCGATAACCCTATCTGAAGTATTTTTCCGCATTGACTGAAGACTTATTTAATAGGTCATAACTAGTTTAAAACTTAAAAGTTATATGTTTTGTCACAATACCAAGACGAGAAAAAAAAATTGCAATGAAGTTAAGACAAGCATTGTTTTAGACTCTACAGAAAAATAAAGACTTTTCAATAGATTTGACATTTTTCAATTATATACAACAAAACATAAACTTTTTTTAATGGGTAATTCTGAATCAAAGTAGCTGGATCATGTAGAGAATTAAAGTATTGAGATGTTTTCTTCAATAAGTATTTGAAGTAACAAAGTTTTAAAGATAGCGCCTTACAAAAATGTCATCACATTGTAATATATTGTTATTTACTTGCATACAAATAAATCATTGTGAATAATATCGTTTAAAATCAAAACTGTGCGACTTCATTCCAATTATGATCATCTCTCTTTATGTAACAGTAGATAATTTACATTTATTTATTTATTTATTTATTTAATGATAGGAAATTCTAAAACAAAAGCAATGAACATGAAAAAACCTCCCGTATGTATCACTCGTGCAGTGTTTTTAATTGTTTTGATCAATTTAATTCAATACAACTGGAATCCTTATGAGCAACTACTTACATTACATTTACTTCGAATTATTTGTTTAATTTTTTACAATATATATAACATTAAAACCAATGGATTCGTGTTCACGTCGCTTTTTAGATCAAAATGATAAGGTTTAACCTAAAACATAAAAACACGTACTTTATCTAGTCATTAGAGAAACAGCTCTTTACATTATCAAGATTAATGGCATTATATACACGTTCTAAAAAAGAGGAAAGGAAACTTAAGATAAAAAATCTGTTATAATTGAAACATCCTAAAAATCGGGAAGATTTTTCCTCCAGTGTAAGCATCTGTTATAATTGAAACATCCTGAAAATCGGGAAGATTTCTTCTCAAGTGTAAACATTTTGCAAGGGTTTTCTAGTGCTTTCAATACTTTGGGAATAAGCTAGAGTCTAATAGACATGGTTTTCAGATGATACGACCACGTGTTCAGCCTCAGATAAATAACAATGACCAGGAAGATTTTGCTATCTATAAACTATATTTTACACTTAAAATCGGAAATAAAAATTCAAAATAAAATAAAAAAAATATTTCGATCCATGATATTTTGGTAAAATAAAGTTTCCACCCAGTTTTTCATTTTTGCATTTAATATAATAATATATTTTGAGTATAAAAGCTATTGCGTAGTTAGTTGATTATCAAGCTTAACGAGTGCGATCTAAACAATATACAAGTATATTTAATGGTCAATAAAATTCAAATTTATTTCTCACAAACTGACAAAATCGCTTTTTTAAAAATGGAAATGAATCCCATGTTAATGGCGATATAGGCTCGCACGATGTATATGTATATGTATGTGACTTCACAACTATAAATGCGCTATCAAAATATTTCCGTTGGTTTTATCCACTTTGAAATTATAGTATTGATGAATTCTAACGTTACTATATGCCTCCGACGTATAAACAGTTATGTCTGAGCATGATTTTGACATCCGTTTATTCCTCTTGGCATTTTGGGAAAGGCTTACATAGCAGTCGTCCTCTGGAAATTCAGACAAAGTTACAAGCGGATTTTTATTTCTTAAA
Source organism: Magallana hongkongensis (assembly GCA_016163765.1). Classification (NCBI taxonomy): domain Eukaryota; kingdom Metazoa; phylum Mollusca; class Bivalvia; order Ostreida; family Ostreidae; genus Magallana; species Magallana hongkongensis. The sequence goes on from WFKH01011801.1 coordinate 11,810,509, forward strand.
CGTGCATCAATTGCGCTGTAATATTGTTCACCCATCTCATCCATTGTTTTGCTTGGTGTACGCTCTTTGCAGAACAAACGGTTATACTCTGTTGAGTTCATTCTGTTTGTTGTAGCTTCCTTGTTGCCATTTCCGTTGTCATCGAGAGGCATTCTTGATTCACGAAGGTCATCGTAATTTTCCTGAATTATATCATGTATACTCGGAATTGTGAATAAATCCACTTCAAACCCTGTAATGTAGAGTTTTCCATGTTCATTTTTTTGTTTTTTACACTAGTTATTTACATAATTTAGCATGCAAAACATTTACAAATATGATTGTTTTAAAAAAAAAAAAAGAAAAAGAAATTATAATCGTGATGCTAATCTCATATTAATGAAATAAAATAACAATTACATGTACCTTCTGTTTTTTCAGCGGATTTAGGTTTGTTCTTTAACATCTTACGCCTGAAAAAAAAAATAGATACTGTACAAGAGCTATGCAGTTATTAACGAATGTACCACATACAGTCGTTTTGAATACCTTAAAAAAGCTTAGAGCTACTATATAAATATTTTCTCTTACCATCTGTAAAACATCACACCGATGAATAACAAGGCCATTGAGAGCAAGACTGATCCAGATCCAATCACATACAGAAGCAAAGTGTCATTACATTCTTTGTTGATATCATCTAATGAAATTAATGTCATTTTAGTTGTCGGGTTTTGTTTTAAAATTTAAAATAAAACTTAAAATCAACAGACGCCTAATATGATATCGACTGCATGATAAAAATTAGGTAATTGAAAAAAAAAGAATTTGCAATGCTAATTTTTTTTTTTTAAGTTTAGCCATTTGTCAGATGTTGTTTTGATTTTTTTTTGAACTTGCTAATGGAACTTACCAATCGTTTTGCAACCAATGTATTTATTGCAGACTTCATGATTCTGGCACTCACACGTTTGTCTGCATCGGTATCCGAATGATTTATTATTGCACGGTTCTAAACAGTTTAACCCAATTGCTCCGAAACATTCTGTTATAAATATTGTATAGATACAATTTTAGTTTATGTAAACCTGAATGTAAAGCATTAGTATATGCATTAACGACATGACCATTTAATAAATCGAACCTGTACATTTTCCATCGTGCCAATAATATCCCGAGCAGCAATGAATATCTCCACTGAAAGAGTATCATTTAAAACATATTTATTTACCAGATACTCAAAGAAAATACCAACAAAACATTATCAAAATAGTATTAATAACCGAAACAATAAGTTCATATTATTTATTCTTTAAAAGAAAACGTATATTTTGATATGAATAAGTGAGGAAGCATCTCAAATTAACAAAAATAACAGGGGGTATTTTAAAATAAATGAACGTAACTTACTTTTTACACACATTATCTATAGATTCATTCTTCTCATTTTGTCCTTGTACAATCTGTTGTAACACCAACATTATTGTTGCACATTTAGCCATGTTTATATTAAAACTAATCATTTTACTAGATAAACCGCCTTTGATTTTACTCGATTGTAATAAGTATATTGACTTGTTTTCCTTGTTTTCTTATCCGAATTGTTTCGTTTTTAAACCGTTAATTGCCATTCATCTATAAATATACGTGATCAGAAATCACGTGGTTTGTTCAATGGCAAACGACCAACCTGTCAACGATTCATGCGAGATTATCTAGTCAAAAAACAGATTGGCTATTTGATGGAATGTACAACAATTTCTATGAATTTGAAAGTATAGCAAAGTTTTAAAATATGTTGAAGTTATGTAATTGGAAATGTTAATAGAATGATCTTATATTATAATTATTTGCTTTCTTTTTGTTAAACGTATTGATAAGCTAAAGCAAAAATGTACTTTATGCACACTCTATACACTTAAAGCCTCGATTTTCACAAGACAACATTTTAAGTTGGAATTGTCTAAGAACTATAACTAAAATTAATGCAATTCTACATATGTGTAATGAAATGAATTGTTGCTGCGAAATTAACTAAAACCTGGGGTGAACGATATTTCTTAAAGATATTAAAATATAATTCTGTTCCTCTTCATATAATGTCCTGTTTTGACTTAAGGCTTTACCTTGTGATCCCCTCGCAGTGGGAGATAAACTCATCAAGTTTGACATGCGTATCTATTTATTCACATTTTTTCAATGAACTCAAATCAAATTTTATTTAAGAGAGCTGGATGGTCGTTGACATTTTAAGACTATATTAATGTCCTTGAGATGAAGAGCACTTTTCAAAGATATAGGAAAATTTTCAAATTATAAAGCCAAAGTGTTTAGATATTATAGTTCCTGGCTAAATATATCATATATCATATCTAAAATTATAATTTAAATCTATTGGTAATTTGTTGAACATCTAGCCCCCTTTAAAGAAAACAGGATGTACAAACATCTATCGATATGAGACAAGATTGCATTGTTCTCAGTTTTAAAACGACAAAGAAAAAACTTTATGAATATGATATTATTGTGTAATGCAGCATCTCTTTGTCAACAATCACTTAAACGTATTTTATTTGACAATTCCGTTCCCATTTATATTTGAATGTGAATACTTCTTCAGCTTAAACGGTTTTATGAAATATCTCGGTACAATCTTCGTTGTGAAGTTAATTTTTAAGAACATACTATGGTATTTTCAACATTTCAGTTTAAATGTAAGCCAGATTAAAAAGATAATGTGCACAAATGTTTAATTTGTTTTATATTTTATACAGCAAATTTGTTTTCTCATTATTATTCCAAATGCATATAATTCTATTTTACAATTATATAAAAAAAGATAAGAATGTTGTGCGCTTCGGTATTGTGGTGACAACAACTTTCTTTTCCTAACGATTAAATATTACGTTTTACTTTACTATCATATTAATATTAGATGTCATTAAGTCAACATAAACGGTTTGGTTATTATCAAATAACCTATCTGAGGCACCGAATAGTTTTGAATATTAATCCATATACTATTTTCATAATTAAGAAGACAGTGTTTTATCATTAGAATTTGATAGTTTTCCTATACTTAATGAGTATTTTTCAGGAAATTAAATGCCCTGAATTGACATATCCACCCAGTTTAAAGACTACATAACGTTTAAAGATTTTAAGTCAACCTTGCTTTGTTCTTATGGAATAACTGGCAACATGTTCATTGTTTACTAATATTTCATTCTTCTAATAGTTATGGTTTGATCTAGGTACACTTATATGAATAATTCTTTCTGCTACTGAATAGTTTTACGCCTTTCTGATTCTCTGGAATTAAGAAGAAAATAAAACTGCCACATCTTCATGGTTTAGTCTTTAGTCCCTATTGTGTAGCAGATTTTGGTCCTTTGTCGTGCTATACTCGTCAGAACAGATATCTACCATCGCAGCTTTTGGGAAATTGATATGGTTGTATTCGCTACACGTTTCATGTCCATCAGTCCCACATCTGTCTAAGGGCTGATCGTCACCGATCTCGTGGTTTCCTGCATTATTACCATGCTTTTTAATTTTTCTCTCGGAATGGTTTACACGAGCTTTAAAACTTCCCAGATTTGTTATCTTTAGATTTTGTGTCCACTTCATGCTTTTTCTGGTATAATTATAATAGAAATGAAAGAAATAATTATCATTAGATAATTTTTTGTAGGAGCTTTGATATGTAAACACTAAAACAACACAAAGAAATGTCTTTCGAAATTTATGTTAATACATGATTAAGCAGACCTAATTGATATTTTATCAAGTGAACATTTTACTAATTACCTCAGTGCACAACTGATGCAGAAAATCGAAATTAAACATTGAACACATAAGAAGCCGATCAACAACTGCCAACTGAGGTTTTCTTGCTCTACTTGTCGCTGCCTCTCTAAAATTATTTTTATACGAAAAGTTAATATAGTGTCACCGTAAATTAGAATACAATTTTTGATAATTGTAAATATAATTGAAAAATGAAACAAACAACTTCCAACAGAAGTATATGCTATATTTAAGCTAGCAAGAACACTTGGTTTTCAACCAAACGGCCGATGTTCGTAAGTAATTATCACAAAGCAAAAAAAATATCAACAGAAATGCACTTTAAAGTTTTTAAATTAGGTTGTTTAGATTTGACTTTAAGTTTTAATATAAAATGGTCTTCTTTCTAAGATTAGTGTTTTACATATTTGTACTTTATTTTTGCCCCGTGTTTTTTCGCCCTTTTTACATTTGCAAACAATTTCGTTCTGTCTTGAAATCGCCCAGATAATATATTATATAATACATGTACATGTATATACTCTTTCTAATAAATACAGTAATTCAAAATTTGTTTTCAATTCGCCCAGTGTTAAAATTCAACCGCTGACAAATAGGGCGAAAGAGGTAAAAATAAATTGAGGGCGAATATTTCCCTGTATACAGGATTCGCAGGACAGAGTGCTGATGCTAATGAAGGGATAATGAGATATGACGTCATAATACATACCCCGCCTCTGTATTTCCATATATGGAAAATATACCGAAAACAGCAGTTTAAGCAAAAAATACGGCTGATTTTATACTTCATAAGAAAAATTTAACTACGAATCACTCATGTGTGTTTTTATAAGTTTACAACAATCAGAATATACGAAGAATTTCCATAACGCATCTGTCGTATGGGTCTGAATCTGCGTCCTAAAAGCACTCGTCAGACGATCGATGTAAACACGTGAAGCTGGGAATCCCGATGATAGCGATCTTTTGATGATTTATCAGGTAAGTAGAATAGATATACAGTGTATTTGTAATGTACCAGATAGCCAAATAACTATTTCATTGTGATTTTATACAGCTGATGAATTTTTGATCGACTTAGTGTGTTGTTTCGTTCAAAACATGAGAAGAGACTGCATTGTTTACATTTATACAATGTACATGTATAGCTTTATTGCCAGTCCGTTAAATTGTTGATCCAATCGACACGAATCAGCTCATAGTACTTGTACTGACAATACTTAGCTTTACACAACAGGTGTTTGGTTTTTTTTTTCAATTTGTAAGTAAACAATACATTAAGACTGTGTGAAAACAGCTGATTTGATTTTCTGAAAATCAGTACAGTACAGGCTAAAGGATTGTAAACAGCTGATTTCATTTTCTGAAAATTGATGAACAGCTGATCAATAACATCTTTCTACTGTGTTCAAAATTCTTCTATGACAGTTCATTTATATTTTTTACACATTCATCCAGTTGATATAAGATGTTCATGCACATTAATTCTTATCACTAGTTTTTTATAACTCAGAATATTAATATCATAACACTGTTTCAAATCCTGTCACCTGGATTCATACTTATGTTTCTGTACTATTGGTAATAAAAAAACCAAGTAATAATAAACAAATGACTGCATGTCTCCATCTGATTTTCTCTAAATGAGGAATCTACGTGTATGGTCATATATGGTATGTTTGTTTAGAATGTGTATGTGTAACTTTCAAATAATATTTAAGGTGTTGGTCATTTTACCCATCCATGCAAAATATATGTAGACCTTTCACAACATGTTCAAATTACTGTTGACTTGTCCTATGCATGTATGTAAATTTGTATAGCTTCCCATAGTTATTTTTTGTTATTTGCAGAGTAATTTAAAAAGTGTCACACTGATTTGAAAAAGAGGCTTGAAGAAAATGTAAGTAAATAACATACACGTAAAAGTACAATAATTCATCATTGAAATAATGATAAATCTGATAATTCTATGAGACAGTTCACTTAAAAAAAGCATTTTCATGTACGAATGGTTTCATGTTTTAAAATGATTGATAAAAACCTATGTTAATTATAAACCTACAATTTTGAATAGTTCATGTTTACAAATTGCCCATCAACATATCAACAATACATGATATGTTTTCATACTGACTGCACCAGCATTATAATAATATCAATCTTGTATAATATCAGTAATGTGTGTGTGTGTGTGTGTGTGTGTGTGTGTGTGTGTGTGTGTGAGAGAGAGAGAGAGAGAGAGAGATAGAGAGAGAGAGAGAGAGAGGTGCACTTATGGTCAGGCCAGGTAAAATAAAGGGGTGCAAGTAAACTATCATGCCCATATCAGGGGTGATGATGCTACATTTAATAACTTGAAATCAAACTGAAAAGCTGTTTCAAAGCTGTATTTGAATTTGTGCAAAATCTAAATGCATATCTAAACATATTAAATGAAATGTTTATTAAGATTAATAAATTTCATTGTCTGTCAAATTGTAGAAAATACTCCATTTCAGTCTTTCAGTCAATTTGATTACAAGTTAAATTACTCACTGAAATATATATAATTTTCATTTTAGCTGGTACCTGGCTATCTGCTTTGTTTTGGGATTTACATAAATGATGTTCTTATTGGTGACAATTTACCCACACACTTATCCTGGGGATATAAAAGATGAAATGATGAAAAGAAAAAACCTGAACTTTAAGAACAGGAAGACTGTGTTTTTGGAGAGAGAAGAGGAGCAAAACTAAGAAGTCATACAATAAACACATTGACATCATATAAAGAAATTGCAATTTTGAATGTGCATGCATATGTCAGGTTTAAATGTTGTCACATAATTTTTTTTCAGAAAGTCCTTTTTATTTTCTTTAATTGATAAAACAAATGAACCAATTATAATTGTTTTTATATTCATAATATTTTTTGAGAAGTGGAAGGGGAAGGACATTTACTTAAGTTAGCTATATTAAGTTGCTACATGCTGCATGTATTAAGGATGTAAATGGGTGGGAGAGAGAGTCTCTCACATAGGAGAATTCAGACTTATTTAAATTCTATATATTGATGTGAACCAAAAATGGCTTTTGAACGCCTTGTCCCAGGATTTACAAATCCTCTTTTCTTTCTTGGCAATGAGAAATGAGCAATTAAAATTTATTTTGTGAATGAATAGATATGCTACCCCCCTCTCTCTCTCCTTAATCTTAATCATTCTGCATGAGCATGTGTTGAATAAAAATAAAAGTAAATTTTAATGAGTGTTAAAAATAAAAGTGTAATACAAATTAAGGTGCATATTGTTGATTGCTTATGGGGGATGGGAAAAGGCCTCATACATGGACAGGTCTACATGTATAGTCCCCATGGAAAATTCTAATTTAATTCACAATTTACATTGGTAAAACACCTTGCTACCTGGCCCCTGGCAAACAGAATATACAAGGGGCAGGAATTACTGGCAGTAGGATGGCAAGATAAAAGACTAGTCTGCTTCACACTTCAGTGCGTACAGTTGACCTCAAAAGCAATTTCCAAGTAAACCCAAAGTAAACCCCGAGTAAACCCAAAGTAAACCCCGAGTGGACCAAATTTTCAAAAAGTAAACCCAGAGTAAACCCCCAGTAAACCCCAAAAGTAAACCCGGGGTTTAGTTGGTGTTTACTCTGGTGTTAGGTTGGGTCTGATCGGTACTGTAGGATGACGGATACAGGATGTAGAAAACCTGGCAAAAATACAATATAACAGCAATCATCCTACACTACCCATCCTGTCCTGAAAAATGGATATTTAAAAGCAAAGTTGATATAAAATACTTTACAAAGAAACTCCTTGAAACAGGTTAGAATAAGTTTTGCAAATCTTTTCTTTTTTTTTTTTTATTAAATTCTGTAAAGTAAATTCCTCATTTTTAATCAACTAAGATAGAATAAATAGAAGGATAGAAAAGAAGGGATAAGATTATGGATGTATAATGCAATACATAATGTTAGATACAGAATAGAATAGATGTTAAGTCGTTAATTTGATAAATAGCGGAACTGTACAACAGATAATTTTTGTTCAAAAAAAAATATCTGCTCTTAAATTCAAATGCAGACAAAACAAAATAAATCAAAAGTAAAATAGAATGACTATTATTGTTATATTAAAATCTTACCACACGTGAAGTTTGATATACAGCCAACAAACTGATTACAAGTATCGTTTACAGAACAATTGCATGCTGTTTTACATCTTGGTCCATAATATCCTGGTGGACAGTGATAACTGCAGTCGTTTCCGATATAACCGATACACTCTATTTGAAAAAAAGTATTTCAAAGTTGAAATTTTTTTTTTATAAATATTTCAAATCATGTATGCAATAAAAAAAAAATCAAAAAACAAATTTGGCAACCTGTACATGTTCCATTCATAAGTCGAAACCCAGTACAACATCGTGTAGAGTTGTTAGACCTATATAAAAAAAAATTACTTTTATATATAATATAAAATATTTATATATATCTTTAAATATTTATTTGTTGCTGTACACTTACTTTTCGATTACGCAATCCTGTTGGCCTCTGGATATCACAATAGTGATTGCAAAAATAACTAGGCATAAATACACATGAATTTGATGACGGCTTATCACATTTATTCCCATGTTCATCCTAAAACGTGTATTACATATATAAGGTTGTGTATTTAACAATATCCTCAACCAACGTTTAGAATAACAGAGATGTACAGGGTAATACAATAAGGAAATTAAATCTGAATTAACAAGGAATTAAAACAGGAAAGTTAAAATATTTGTAATTAGGTTAATAAGTAACCATAACGGCACACATGGTTGTGTGCCGTTAATCCATTGATTAAGCTTCAAAATTAAAATTTTTTAACTCCCTAATTATAGACTTTAAGGAACACAATAGCAATGTGTTTTAAATTTGTGTAATCCATTTTCATTGGCTGTCATTTACAATGGAGGGCCTTATTTTTTTCCGGCGATAACCCTATCTAAAATATTTTTCCGCATTGACTGAAGACTTATTTTGTAAGTCATAATTAGTTTAAAACTTAAAAGTTGTATGTTTTGTCACAATATTAAGACGAGAAAATGAGAGTTGTAATTAAGTTAATACACGCATTTTTAGACTCTACAGAAAAACAAAGACTTTTCAATGGACTTTGCCGTTTTCAATTATACATAACAAGACATCAACTTTCTTAAATGGGTACATGTGCATGAAAGTAGCTGGATCATGTAGAGAATTAAAGTATTGAGATGAGTTCTTGAAAAAGTATTGAAGTGACTATGTTATAAATATTGCGCCTTATCAAAATGTGATCGTACTGTAATTTATTGTAATTTACTTGCATCTGAATAAAAAATTGCAATTACTGATATACATTTAAACATCAAGTCTGTGCGATTTCATTGCAATTGTGTTCCTCTCATTTTTTAGCTTTTCTGACATTTTCCTGGCATATAATTGTTTATACTTAGAATAAAACTAGGAGATTCACCATGGAATAAGCGGATATAAACAAAACTTTAAACGGAATTAATAATTTTGATGCGTAATTTGCGATGTGCAACCGGATTTACCTTTTTATTTTATATTTATTCTGTTACTAGCTTACAATACCAGGAAATTTCGTCACATTTCCGTGATTTTTCAGTTACCTTTCAGTTGATAAAATGGCAGAGTTTCATCCAATGATTAGGACTAATATCTTCTTTAATTTTAAATACCAATGTTTGTGGCATTTTATATGAACAATAAGGAAATGACAAGAAAAATTGTGCTTTCAATGTGTTTATGAAAAGGTAATATTATAATATGAACATGTCTCCTTAAGTGATTGCATGCAGGTGTTTGTTCAAAAGTAACCATACAAACCAATCATGTAATTAAGGCTTTAAAAACTGGTTTTGAGGAAGGAATATTAACAACTAAGTTGAATCAGCATTAAAAGAAATTACAAGCCTCTTATTTTTCTGTATTTTAATTCTATAATAAAATAACAATAGCAAATTTTATGCATTTGTAGTGCTATAAGAGTACAGTTATTACAAGAAAACATTTAACGACTCAAATAGCAATAAAATAAGTTCGATGAAAACTTGAAGTAATAAAACAAAATATATTCGCAAAAACAAGATAACGCTGATCGTTTAAATCCTTATTTTTATTCCAAACAAAATGAGAGTGAAAGAGACAAAAGAGGGTTGAAACTTTCCTTAATCTATTTTGAGTTTGAATGAAATCTGAAACAACTCAATATACACCAAACCTAATATAGTAATTTCCTTTTTCATTTTTTTTATGAAGGGATGTCGTGAAACAAAATAAGGAAGTTACATAAAATTGAGATCCAAAATGTTCACGATATCCCCAGTAGAAAAATTAACAAGGTCTTATCTTTACAAATATATTCCACCTTAGAAACAAATGTTACATGTTCTGCAGCCGTTATCACTTCTTAGAAAATTATGAGATAAAGATCGTTATAAAAAGATATAAAGTGAATTAAATGCAAATCAAATATGTATTTTATTGTCAACCCTAAAATAATTTTAAAAGGTATCATACATGTATAACATGTAGTTGGCTAATAATTATACAATCTATAGAGAATAATGCATACCTTTTTCCATATTACACTCCGTATCGGCCCGAGACACCAATATCAGCCAGAGGTCCGAAGGCCCGAGGGCTGATATTGGTCGAGGGCTGATACAGGGAGTAATATGGAAAATGGTATGTATTATCATATTTATTGCATACTTATAGTAATAACATATCCAAAACATTTTTTATGCCTAAATTCAGAGAAGACGTTATTACGCGTTAATTACGTAAGGCGTTGTTTTGTTACGCATGAATCAATGTTTAAAATTTTTACCTAATTCTGAAGCGGAAAATATCAGAGGAGTTCCGATAGGGGTGCGATACGGATCCGTATCAGCCCTGCAGATCAATATCAGCCCTGCAGAACTCGTATCAGTCCTTGAGACTGTTACGGGTATTATAATGTTAGCTGTATCGCATATGCATAAACCATGTATTTATTAATAAGTATGTAATAAATGAATTTATTATTACATATCTAATGATTGTTATTTTGTTGTTTTTTATTTGAATTTTACCACACGTGAAGTTTGATCTACAGCCAACAAATTGATTACAGGTCTCGTTTACAGCGCAATTGCATGATGATTTATATCTTTGTCCATAGAACCCTGATTGGCAGGAACGATTGCAACCTTTTCCAAAAAATCCTATGCATTCAGTTTTGGACAACAAGTTTATTAAAAGTTAAAAAGCAGCAATCGTGTCTGGTTATATTACAAAATTATGGCATAACCTAAGTTAAGAAGTAAAGCTAGTTAACTTCATATTTTTCATTTATTTCTTGAAAGCCAACATCGTGTAGATGAACTTAATCAAAAAAGATAATTGTTAATCGTTATGGTTAATACATTGATAGCATTAGTAGTGTGTCTTAAAGACATGTGTTCATATAATATATTATACATCTTTGGACCAACTAAATGACCATTTATCAAACATATTTGAATAAAACAATATAGACACTTACTTGTCTTCTGAGCATATCAACTCGTCACTATACATCCCGATAGTGGACATAAATATGGCTAAACATGTACATACGCAAAGTTGACAAAGGTTTGTAATGTTCATTCCCGTGCTTATCATCAAAAGTGTTTTGCATTACACATGAGGTACATTCCAGGAAATGGATTTGAGCAAAATTATATATAATTGATTTAGAACAACAGAGATTTAAATTTATTTGCAAACGGAAATATAAGAAAATATCCACCGGAAGTTAAACCTTTAAATTCGGATGTGTATAATAAGGTCAGTTTTGAAATTTAAAATGTAAATGCCATTATATTTGCATAGGTTATGAATATTTTTTGATAATCGATAAAACAAACGCATAAATTTTAAACCCACTTTTGACAAAAAAATCGCGAAACTCTGAAGGTTACTATAACAATATTTATGTAAAATATAGGCCCTTAGACGTTATTTCGGCAATAAAAAATGTTTATTCGGGTACATTTCATCAGCACAAATACCAACCTTGGCAGCTTTTGGGAAATAAATATGGTTATAAGGCTCTAAAACTTTCTAGTTTCCATATCGGTTTGTGCTGAATAACTGGAAAATCTGGAAAGGTGACTGAATATCATTAATATGCCATTCAGTGACCTTTCCGTCATTTTTTTTAGACAAGTTTTAGTTGACTCAATGGCAGAGTTTTATCCAATGTATGTGATCAGTGTATTAGGACTACTAAATGCTGTTATTTTAAATACAAATCCCGTCTTTACGTAACTATCACCTTAAACAACTGTGAAAGATGTTCCTAATTTCACAAACGCAGAAATACAGAATTTTCCAAGGTTAAATCATTTAAAAATTAGTGGTAGCATACTGACACTTGCCCAGCATGTTGTTGACAGTAAACATTCGCGATGCGACCAGAATAACTCTATTGAGCAAATTGCTCCTGAAGAACATGTAGGTGTATCCCTGTTCTTATGTGCAGATAATGTTCCTAACATATCGGACTTGCAATCTGTTTGTTCGGGAGAGTCTTGTAATTACCCCAAGGTGACCATCAATGACATAGAGAAATACCTCCTTTACAGTAGCCACAGGACGGAGAAATCTAGTAAGACGCAGTGTTACAGGCAGTATATCCGGGGACTAAACTTTTATAAGGAAGGTTATATTCACAAAATTATGATCAATGAAATAACTGATACTTGCCAGATGTGCTATATATATATATATATATATATATATAAAACACATACTAAGTAATGCAAATGTTCAATATATATAATTGAACATGTCAACAAAGCTGATCAGCTGATCAAGAGACTTTACTCGTTGGCGCAAGTGCGCAAGTTGAAAGAATACACAACAGGAATACAAGTTTACCATTTATTGATGCATACAACCAAAAACATATTTACTGACATATCAAATGACATATTAAGGCGAATGGGACTTAAAGGCCGCATTGAAAGATGTACATAATATAATACGGTCCAAGGAGGACCTGGTATACCAACATAAAAAGTATCCGGGCAAAACCAGTGGCACTGCGTTATGCGCAGGTGCCGACGGTCCCAAATTTGTGTACGAGACATTTGGGAACCCAGGGAGGTAGGAGGCGCACCTGTTTACCCTGTTTCCTGATTGCCTGCTGGTTAGTGGTACTACCACGTACCCCAGCCCTAGGCCTCCCCTCCTTTTCTAAGAGGTGGAGGGGGCCCTAGACTCATCTGTCTTGAATATAGCCCCAATAAAATTAATATTTGAATTACACGTTTAACTTTGTTTTTGATTTTGACCGTATAGAATTGTAGACATTGCGTCTAACCAAAACACCTGCCCATCGCTTTGTGTGACGGCTGGACAGGGAAACACCGAGCCGAGATATGCCAACCCCCCCCCCCCCAAATGTCCCCTTGGACCGCCACAGACATCGATATGATGTTCCTCCATCACTTAGGGGATATCTTCCCCTTTCCTTGAATAATAGACCACAAACCCTTTCTTAAGTTGTCTAAGAAGGCCTCATTGCCTGACTCTGAGAGGTGAGTCCCATCGAATCTGTACAAGTTTGGGTTCGCTACAGTAATGTTGGGTTGTGTGATAACCCCCCCCCCCCCCCCCCCCCCCCCCAAAGGTCTAGTACAAACTTTGAGATAACTTTATTTATTTTCTTACGTTTTAGGTCAATTTTCTTAGCGCAGTTAAGAGGAATGCCATGCCTAAAGCGGCGTGGCAGAATATGGGACCATACAAGTGTGGTGTTGGGCAGAAGAGCATTGTAGCGCAGGCAGCTGCACTGAATTTCTTGGTTTAATTTTTTGCTAGTTAACTCGGGGTTTACCAGGTCGTTTGAACCTAAATGTATGAGAATATAGTTAGGTGGTTGTTGTCTCTGGATCAGCTGCAGGCACAGGATAATGCTCTGCCATTCAGTGAACTGAATGTTAACTGAATGGTCTTGAAAGGTGACTGAATGGCATAGCTATGCCATTCAGTCATATTTCAGTTACCTTGCAGTCACCTTTCAGTTGACTGAATGGAAGAGGTTCATCCTGTGAGGATTTCTGGGTCCAGTTGGTGCCATTGCATGCCCCGCTTTGCCCTCCAGAGGATGGTTGCCGGTAGGTTAAGGTTGGTTCCCCTGCTTTGATGTCTGGCTGTTTGACCTCCCCAATATGGGATTGAGGATCCAAATATCCAGATTGAAGGACCAGCAATACTTAGATTTAGTTAGTGATGTAAATAAATGGGATTGCGCCTTCATGTAGACTTGGGAGCAGAATGTTAGGAATATGAGAGTTGCCCCCTCCCCCAATGCTGCGAGTTTAAGGGCTGCGGATGTAATTTAGAAATGCTGTTGACTTCCACCGCACCGACCGAGCCTCTGGATGGGTGCATGAGATGTGCCCTGAAGCGCTAGGTCCGTGGCCCTGCCAATACGAAAACTGTGTGTGCGGAAGTGGCCTGGTATTGCACCATTGTTGATAGCTTTCTAAAGCACTGCATTGAATTGGTACCTGCTTAGTTCTTTAGAGTTGAGATGGATGAAGAAGTTATTGTTTTGTAATAGGTAATCGACTGTCTAAGTTGACGCCTTTTGAACGCTTTAGGCCCAGCAGGGCTTTGGTTACCAGGAAGGACTTAGTTGTGTCTATGAGATTATTGAGTTTGTGATAGTAAGATATTGCGATGATATACAGGTTTATTGTATTGGGTGAAAGATGTTGAATAGATAGGTACGAGATGTAGCATAAAATTATGTTGGGGTGGATGGGTCAGGTTTCCTGGAGGCCGTCGCAGGTAAAGAAAACTTGAAATTTGTTGAGGGCAGCCTGGTATCCCATATCCGGGGCGGGAGCTGTGTGGGCCACCACTCGGCGTCTGGGGCCAGGGTTCGTAACCTTCCCCACTGTGAACGAGAAATACTGTCAGCAATTTGGTTGGTATTTGATGGAATGTATTTTGCCTTGATTGTGATGTTGTGTTTTAGTGCGAGTAGGACCAGTTTTCTTACAATGTTTATTACCCTATGAAATTAAGATGTGCAAGTGTTAATGATTTGTACAACTGCCATGTTGTCAATGTGGAACAAATTGCGTTTGTTAGACAATTTGGAGTGCCAGAGAGAGAGAGAGAGAGAGAGAGAGAGAGAGAGAGAGAGTGAGAGAGAAAGATATATATAGAGAGAGAGTGCCACATATACCGGAAGAGCTCAAGAAAAGTCATGTCCCTTATGATATCAGACGAAACCCAGTGTGGAGGCCACCTGTCGTGAGCCTAGCGGCCGGAGAAGATCCCGACCCCCCCCCCCCCCCCAGGTCCCCCGCGCTGTCTGTGAACAACTGAAGACTGTTGTCTGAGGTGCATATGCCTGAACTGATAACTGTTACCCCATTGTATTGGTCTAGGAATTGTTGCCATATGGCTAGGTCATCTCGCATGGCACTACTGACCCTAATGAAATGGTGGGGCTTCCTGATGCCAATGGTTGCATCGATTAAACGCCTGCCTACAAAAGGCTCTGCCGGGTGCCACCGTTTTGCATGCAAAGTTGAGTAGGCCGATTAATGATTGCAGTGACTTAAGCTGAACTTTTTCGGCATTATGCACGAATCGAATAGTTTGTCTTAACGTGTGTAGTTTGTCTGGGGGAGCCGCATGACCATATGAATTGTGTCAAAATCTATGCCAAGGAAAGTTATAGTGGTGTTTGGTATGGTGGTTTTGTCTAGTGCGATTGGTACCACAATGTGATTGCGAATTTGTTTGAGAAGGTCGAGTGTGAATTGACAAAGGTTAGAATTTGGTGGACCAGCGAAAAGAAAATCATCTAAATAGTGTAGAATTCTAGGATTGCGAGTCTTAGATTGGATTATCCAGTGGAGTGAAGTCGCGAACTTTTCCCAAATTGCACAGCTGATTGAAGCCCCAAATGGCAACATTTTGTCAAAATAGTATTTTTCTTGAAATTTAAAATCTAAAAGATCAAAGTCGGACGGCGCGATTGGGATAAGACGGAATGCTGATTTTACGTTAGATTTGACTACCAGGCCCCAGGGCTGCATTGATAGATGCTGCATAGTCTATTGAGGCATAATGAACAGTGCAGGCCAGGGGGTCTATGCAGGAGTTGATAGATTGGTTTTCCGGGTAAGATAGGTGGTGGATGAGGCGATAGTCCCCGTCTTTTTTGGGAACTAGGCCCAGGGGTGAAACTTGAATAGACGGAAAGGGTGGGTATTGAAAAGGTCCTCCAACTCTTTGTAACGAAATTTCCTTATTTATTTTTTTGTTGAACAATGTGTGCGTTGGTTAATGCAGTTTTTAAGTTCTTGGCTTCCCGAAATAACCTTGGACCCGAATACTGGAGATGAAAGCCATGTAAAAACCAGTTGATAATGAATGATTTTGCTATATAGTCTTTGAGATATGAAGACAGGGTATAGACATCAATGGCAGTTGTTCCCAGAGTATTGAGCGGCGCCTTGTTACTGGGTGTAATTTTTTCCGCATCTGGCTGCGGAGTGGTGTCCACCGCATGAACTGCAGACATGTGAATACCTGCAATTTGGAGCAAATTTACAATGCTTGCCTGCATTAAAAGTGTGGCAACGTTGCACAGACCTAGGGGTCTTGGGGGCGCTATTCTTTTGTTTGCGTTGTACAGGGTGTTTAAGACTGGCATTTGGGGTTTATTGTGAGCTTGGGAGTTAGTGTTGACATACATAAAATAGCGGGACAGTTTCAGATAAAGTACTCGTCAATATTTTTGTAAAATTGAGAGTTGCTGTACTTGAAGGCTTATGAGTGTTGCTAAAGTTCATGAAATGATTTTTAATGATTATCATTAGTTAGAGGAATGTCTCGTTTTGAAATTGATATGCAATATGTAGGTCCCTAATGTTAAGTACATGGGAATCAGAAGTAAAATGCGAAGCTTGCGGGTATGACTGTTGTGTTGACTTTACACAGTGAATTTGCAAGTTACAGACGGGAGGTAAAATAACACGAAAAGTAGGTGGATGGGACATAGTAAACTATACACCGGTAAGTTTCTGACATGTGATGGTGCAACATGCACACGGCACGGAAGGTCAAACCTATGCAGGGAATTAGCTGGGGATGGTCTAATAGGGGCAAAATATGAAAGGATCTAAATCTCAGAAAAACCACTATGTAGAAAATTTTACACATTCTGACTAGTAATTTTCCTCAGAAATTGGTGTCTGGCTTTATAAGGAGTGAATTAAAGGTATTTGTGCTGAATGGTAACTGAGGAAATTCTAGTTACAGAGTTCCGAAGACACTCATCCCCCAGATGCAGTGAATTGTATCCAAAAAACTGTCCCCTGCCACCTAAGCCAGAGCTCAGAGTTGATAGTTCCCCAGGACGAGTAAGGGTCTGAGGTCTTAAGAAGGCGGATTTGTTCATCATAGATAAACCAGCCGTTGCTGGATCTGTCGGCAGCCAAACGTATGTCTCGCATGTACTTAATGAATTCCTGCGCTCTAGCGCGGTATTTTTGCAACATTATCCTCGTGAAAATTAAAAACGCTGACGTCCATTTCTCGATGGACAGGAATATGCGGGACATGTTTTTAATTAGGCACATGGTGCCGTTGCGGATTTGAATTTGTACGTGCGACTCGTCCTCGGCGAGTTCCCGTGCAGATTTAAGTAGAATGGAAAGCTCGATAAATTTACCTTCCCAGATTTATTGTTTGATCTTTAAGGGGACGTGGACCGATTTAGGGTCGAAAGAGCTCTCGGAAGTGTGGGGTTGGTAATCGACTACGTTAAAGGGGGCCCTGGAAATCGACCGGGTTATTGGTAGTTGCGAGTAATGCGAGGTGAATATTGTCAAACTCACCGGTTTTAGCTGAGGCGTCATAATGTGCCGTGTGCACCGGCATGGTTAGATCCCCACTGACACTTGTTCCCGGGCTTGGAGGTCCCGCTATGTTAACTATGGCGGGGGACGTTGTTCTAGTTTCGGCGGATTCCTGAGTCCTGGAACGCCCTCTGCCTCTCGCCCTTGCTGGAGACGCAAAATGTTGATTTCTCGCTCCTCTGGAGCGTGTTGATATTCGAGATATGGCTGGCGGCTTACAGACGAAGAGGATTAAATTTTATCAACGTATTTTAATTTTTTTTTAAAATATAAATTTACAAGAATACAAGTTGCTTAAATAAAAATATTAAATTTTAAAATACAATTTTTTAAATTTTTTTTATAAGATTTGCCGTTTTCTTTTAACACAGCAGGATCAGAAAAAGAGATGAATGCATACAAATCTCGCTATAATAAATCTGAATTTTCTCTTCTTGTTAACACGGATTTGTAATATTTAAATGATAATAATTAATTGAACAGTCATGATACAGGATACCCATGACATTTTGCATGACTAACTGCAATCATGCTATTTATGGAGTTCCGTTAGCGTTCATAAGAACGCGCTCCCACAGCTTTGCTAGTTTGCTATTATTGAATACAGAACAAGGTAGGCAACAGTTCACAATTTATTATCTGCCAGCACAGAATCAATCTACAGATAAATGACAATGTCTATATGACAACAGCACAACATGTTAACCACAAAGTCCATGGGTGTTGGAGAAAGGCCACACTGTCCTCGCTCTGCTATGGAAGGTCTGGGGGTCCACCGAAATACCAACACGCAAAAGGTGCATAACGGGCAAGACGGGGGCCAAGTGCCAGAGATGTCCCATGCTTGATAAATGACATGTGGACGGGGATGACTCGAGACATGACTGTTTACCCTGTTTTCCGGTGATTGCTCCCTGGTATATACTCGTACTTGCTAACCTTGAGTACACCCGGTGAGCCTCCCCCCTTTGTTAGGAGGTGGAGGGGGGCCCAAGTATGGCGTACTACTTGTGAACCCCAATCATTAGCACATGGG
>WFKH01011801.1:11829409-11842199 GCA_016163765.1 Magallana hongkongensis
GGCCTGGTATTGTGAGGAACAGACTGCTGGGAGAGATATAAGAATTAGTTGTCTCAGGAGGGGGTGAGTGATTGGACCTCCGGTGTCAACTGTCTTGCCCTTGCGTTTAAGACCTTTGATTGCTTTGGATACAAGAAAAGACTTAGTAGTGTAGTGTTGTGCTTAGTTTATGATTGAATGAAAGGGCACATACATAAAGTTCCACTGTCTTAGCCGAGTATTTTTGAATTGACAGGTATGCAATGAATTTAAGTAATGTGTCAGTAGGTATGAGCAAGATGTCTGGGAGGTTATAGAGATCAAGGAAAAGGTGATATTTTTTGTAAGCTGTACTATAGGCTAGTTTGGGGTTGTGTGACAGTGATGTGTAAATTAATCGCAGTTGATTGCTGCATGGGTTCCGTCACTATACTTGCAGCTGTGTTTAAACCTGCAATTTGGGTAAAAACGACATTGTTTACCGCTGTTGTACAAGTTGCAGTAGTCGTTATTGCTTAGTGTATTTGGCCGATGTTGATATTTGATGGGAGGGGTGTGTGGATTTTAAGGCTGGTCAGAATTGAAAGGTGACTTGTCGTTACTGACAAACAGCAACCACAATTCAGTGTTGATTTGACCCCATGAGGTGTGGGGGTCTGACACTTTCCTCAGTCTAAATTGTTCATCGTACTTGTACCAACCAGAGGATTTAGATGCCGCAATGCGAATATCCCGCATATATTTCAACAGTTCCTGTGCTCTTGTATGATATTTCTCCAGCATAACGCTGGAAAAAATTATAAATGCAGTTGTCCATTTTTCAATAGCGAGGAGAGAATTGGTTTTTTGCTTTACCAGGCACATTTTACCTTCCCTGATTTGCAGTTCCCCTTTTGATTCAATTTCATTAGCGAGTTCTATTGCGGACTTGAGGAGGAGTGCCAAATCGATGAATTTCCCCTCCCAAATTTTTTACTTAAGTTTAGGGGGGATGCGGCCGCCAAGTGGGTCAAAAGTAGTTATAGTTTGAACAGGTTGGTAATCACTTATATCAGATAGATTAAAATCGGATTCCTCGATATCTGAGGGGATGTTAAAAGACTCACCGGCTTGCTGTGGTGGTTGCTGTCTCTCTTCTATTTGTGTGGACATAATGGAAGCAGACACATTGATGGTGTCTGAGGACATTGTTGCTTCATCAGGTTCGATTGTCTGAGTCCTTCGCCTCCCTCTTCCCCTGGCCGGTGAGGTCCTCTGCCTCTGGACCTGTTTATTTGACAGTTTGGACTGTCTCAAGCGGACGGGTGGCATGATGCTTACAGATTTTTTCAGAGGTAGTTTTCAACAAAGGCTGTTCTTTGGCGGGAAAAAGGAAGAGTAAGTTGAGGAATTTGATAGCTTGTACCAAGAATTACCTTTACTTCCTGTGCATATTTGGCAATTAGTACCAAGTTTATTCTCCTTGTGATAACTTGTACAATTCTATGAAACACAGTTAAATGTGTTTTTTCCTATATTTCGTCAATTAAGTTTGATTATTTGTATATTGCATAAAATAATCATTATTATATTCATGAGGATATAATTTATTTGTAAATACTTTTAATTCATCATTATTTAAATATTTGTGTTCAAATCATATTTGTGTCGAAATCATAAATCATTGCTATACCAGTTTAAAAGGGAACTCACCAACGAGTTTGAAACCGAAGTATCTATTGCAGATTTTATTCTTCTAACAGTCACGTGAATTTTTACATAGATATCCAAAGAAATTACTTTCGCATGGGATTGAACAATTAGGTCCAATGGCTCCAAAACATTCTATTATAAAAAAAATTACAAAAACATTTCTTCGATCATATATTTTTTGCTAAATGAAATTGAAAAAAAATATCAATGAAATATTAATCAAACAGAGCGCACTTTTACATATTCCATCTTCACTATAGTATCCTGTTCACCATATAATGCTCCCACTCAAATAATTTAAATATTTGAAGGTTACTAAGCAATAAACATGAGAGAATTCCATTTTGACAATATTTCTAGCTAAATAGTTTTGACCAAAGCCTTAAAAAATAACGTAAATCTATGTCATCTGAAAAGAACTTCCAATTAAAATTAGTCAAAACTTCAAACTTACGCAATTTATAAAGTATTACTTACTTTTCTTTTCCACATATCGCTTTCGACGAATTTGTCTCATAACGTATACTTTGTACATGTATGGACTGCACAATAAACAATGTTGTTAACGCGTATTTTAGCATTTCGGCAAATTAAAGTCAATAATCTTTTTACACCAAAAACTTAATTTTTCCTGGTGTTTATTCCTGGTGATCATCTATTATTATAAATGATCAGACATCACGTGATTTATTTTCATGGCAGTCGACAAGGAAGCAAAATACACATGCATTGAGAGATCTTAACACACGATTTATCATCGATTATGTCATCTAACAGAAGAATTTACTGACTGATATTCTGTTGATTATTAAATCACTTTATCATACCTTTTTTTGAATAGTAACTAAGTATGAAGTTTTTACCCGACGCAAGCAATTTTGTAATAAGATTATTTTTATTGATGATGCCATAATTGGACCTTTCGTACTTTTTAAAGATAAATTAAGATAAATCAAATATTAAGATTTTGCCTTTTTTTGTATTAAACTTTAAAAAAAAACTGAAAACTGTGCTTTCTAGAGTGAGTAGAAGTCTAACAATAAATACATCCCACTTTAAAAGATAACGAACTAACCGCCAGACCACCGAGGTATTTATTGCAGATTTCATGCTTTTCACAATCCTTTGAGGTTTTTTTAGTGATATCCAAAGTAGTTATATTTGATGGACATGGGGTTGAATAGTCAGGTCCAATTGCTCCAAAGCATTCTAATTAAAACAAAAAAATATTGCAGAAACATAATCATAGCCTATATATTTGAAATTGATAATTTTCAATAAAATGTCAATCAAACGGAGCACATCTTTACATAGTCCATTGTCATTAACAACTGTTACTTTCACTCTTATGTTAACTCAATAAACCCCAGTGAGCTTAAAATAAAAGATACCACATATTCTGAACCATCTGTTTCATATTTGGATATTTTACTAGAAAAAGACGTTAATAGAAACCTAACAACACAACTATATGATAAACGTGATAATTTTAATTTTTCCATCGTCAACTTCCCTTACTTATGTCGCAATATACCATCATCACCTGCTTATGGGGTTTATGTTTTTCAGCTTATTCCCTATTCAAGAGCATGTTCTACATACGAACAATTTATGAAACGAGGCAAGCTACTAGCAAACAAGTTGTTGGAACAAGAATATCAAGAACTTACGCAAGTTATATGGTCGATACAATGACCTTGTCAGCAAGTACAATGTTTCATTAAGACACATGCTAACTGACGTTTTTCATACTTGTCAGACCATTATTTATACACCAGACTGACGCCGATTTTTTATCCGTTTCTCAAGATCTTGACAATGAGCACACGGCGGGTGCGACCGGTCGGCAGGGGATGCTTACTACTCCTAGGCACCTGATCCCACCTCCACTGTACTGGAGGTCCGTGTTTGCTCAAGGTTTGTATTTTGACCATCACACACAAACCAAATCATCAACGTTTCGTTTTCCCCTATTATGACATTTTCCCAATTTTGACATTTACCTCGATCATGACATGCCAAATTGTGACAAGGAGCACACGGCGGGTGCGACCGGTCAAAATGCTTACTCCTCCTGATCCCACCTCTATCTTTTTAGAGGTCCGTGTTGCTCTGCTTTGAATTTGTATTTTGCTTTATGGATTTTTGAGATGTTTGACAGTTTGTTATTGTCATTTTTCATTATAACATCCTGTACAGCATCTAATACTCCCTCTAAAATAATTTCCTTTTACTCAAAAAATCATTTCACATAGGCTCGCAGTAAGTTAATAGTTTAAACCAAATTCTTTAAAAGAACGCATATCATTCTAAAAATTTAAAAATTATTTCCTCTCTAAATCAGTCTAATGTAAACACTGAATGTAATAAATCAATCATAGCTTACTTTTCTTCTCCACTGTGAGATGTTGGACAGAGAAGAAGTCACCTCAATTTGCCCTTTCATGAGCTACACAACCAAGAACATTGCTAACGCACATTTTAGCATGTTTACGATCAGGGCAGAAATCTTTCTACATCAATTCCCTGTGCTTATTTTTAAATGATTTTTTTTAGAATGAGATCAGAGATCACGAGAACTTGACAATAAAATGTACATGTTTATAGAAATCGGCCCATACATCTAGACATTTCAACTGAAAAACATGCTTTTGGTATCGAAACAAAATTAAACAACATATTATTATCATTATAACATTAAAAAACTACGAAAACTATCAAAATAGGAAAAACGAGCAAATGTTTTAATAAATTTATTAGAAATTTTTTGACCGGATGTTGCAATTTTGTAACCATGTTTCATTCTAAAAATGACGTCATCTTTGATATGACGAACTTAATAACAAGGAGAGGTTTGATAAAGCGCTTTAAGGTACTTTGTTCAAAGTGTTCAGGATACTAGTAATGAGATAATGCCTTCTGTGTCATAACCGAGTCTACCCAAAAATGTGTCATTGAAATGTTTATTATACAATATTTACATTTTCCAGTGTCTTTGTCTTTGATAACACTACGAATCGATTTTGTAATGTATTGTCCAATACAATTTATCAATGATTATTTTAATATTTAATCGTACAGTTCTGAAAATAACATAAATATAAGTAATAAGGAATCATTCTTTGTATATTTTGAGGTGATCAGATCAGATCTCAATCAATCATAAAGCCTTCGGGCTATATTATACTCGATCACCCCGACCGTATTTGATCACCTCATAATACTCAAAGAATGGTTCCTTAATTGTTATCCTTAAATATCCATTATATTTATATATGACCAAAGATACATGGACACAAAATGCATAGAATTATGCAAAAAGCTCAAGCATTAAATTGTTTAGATTTGGATTTCTTTTGTAACGAAAACAGGATTTTGGAGCATAAAGAGATAACAGCAATCCCTGTCATGACACAGAACAACATTGGGTGACTTTAACATTTTTCAAAGAAATAGAGTTTTTGAAATTATGAAAACGTCAAATAATGTAGTTTAGACACAAACGAAATCATTTTATGGATCTAAAAACTAACGGAATTACGGGACATATAGAATATATAACATTTGTTCATCGTTTTTATTGTATATTTTATTCTTTATATTATATTATTGCAGGCGTCAAAGATTGTATTCCACAAATAAAAACGGACAATTAAAAACCGTATCTTATTTATTTCATGAATAATAAAAACTTACATATTAACTCCGAGTTTTACAAAACAATAAATCTGGCCTCGATTTTTCAGGTTCATAATTTGATAATCTCACAAATACAGTTTTTAAAAATATTAGTTTTTTTCACACAAAAATATGAGGAAAATACACAAAATTTCAATACTTTTCCGAGAGATTCTAACAATGATTCTAAAAAATATGTTTTGAATTCAATAATTTTCATAAGAGAGTGTACTTCGCATCCTGATTGAACTATAAAAACTTTTCAATACTGAAGTGCGTGCATTAAACATTTCAGTTTTGTGACAGACATTTTACTTCATATAATTGCAGCAAATAATTTTTTGTCAGAACTAAGGGTGTTTTGCATTGCGTTACAATTAGATTTTGAAGCGTATGGTTTTTGTACTAACAATGCCTTACATGTATGTTCGCTTGATTTAGTACTTGATGCAACACGTGTTGTAATAGATGTTTGCAAGGAAACCCTACACAATTTTCCCATCGATAAGGTAGTCATATATTTTGTAATCAATGTTAAGGGTACATATACAATAAATTTGTTATTAATTTCAACAGTACCATCTAGTTTCCGAGAAAAAACATACACTGCAAAATATGTCACGTTTTCTACATTTAAATGACTTTCACGACAAGACAAGAGTCTTTTTATTTTAGGAAAAAAGTAAAGGCACAAAACACTTTCACTGACACCTTTTTGAGAAACATTTGCTACAAATACGATGTACACAAGACGAATGGCAGAGCTATCATAATTTTTTCCATACCTTCCAGTTAAAGATGCTTCGGCTATCTGTACATCAAGTTTTATGTACGCTGTAAATATACGGTATTGTTTTGAGTATGTAAGTAATTTCCTGATAATATAAGACGTATTTTATGGGAACCTGATGAACAATAGTATGTTTTTAAAACAAACTTTACGGACAAAATTTCATGATTTCATGAAAATTCATAAAAAGGGTAACAGGTGGTTTCGTTAATTTTAATGATGAGGTATGTATTTATAGGACTTGACATCGCCCCACAAAACGTAAATAAGTTTACAAATATAATTAAACACCTTAAAAATAAATCAATGTGTACGATTTTTCCAAAATCGTTTTGGGAACAAAATTAAAGCAGAACAAAAAAAAAAAAAAAAAAATAAGGAAAAAAAGAAGAAACCCCCCCCCCCCCCCCCAAAAAAAAAAAAAAAAAAAAAAACCCCCCCCCCCCCCCCGCCAAAACAAAAAAACCCAATATACCTGACCTGACCAGAAACCACGTGGTTTGTTCAATGGCGAACGACTAACCTGGCAACGATTCATTCGAGCTAGTCCAGTCTAGGACGATTTGACTATTTAATGGAATTTAATTTGACTATTTAATGGAATGTACAACAGTTTCTTTGAATTTAAAAGTAAAGCAAAGTTTTAAAGTATGTTGAAGTTATGTAATGAAAATTCAATTCTGGTTGTAACGCGGCATTTCATTGCATTAAAAAATTTTGTTAAATTTGTATAACCTGGTTTGCACGTCACAAGACACGTCACAATGCACCAACGTCAAACTCGTACTAATCCGTTTGACGTTACGTTAGAATTTTGAACAGATTGATATCATTTTTAAAAATAAAACGCACTCAATTTGTACATTTAATTACATAAATATTAAATTATAAGAAATGAACTCAATGTCTACCCAAGTTATACCCAAATAACCTGGATTCATTTCTTAAAGAAAATGTTAATAAAATGATCTTATATTATAAATATGTGTTTTATTTTTTTATGAACTAACTGGTAAGGTAAAGGAAAAATATATTTTATGCAAACTCTATTCACTTTAGGCCTTACTTTTTCACAAAGACACGATTTTCTCCTGAATTGTCCAAAAACTATAATTTGATTTATTGCAATATACGATTGTGTAATTAATTGAATTTATTTTTGTTGCTAGATGTCCCTTAAACCTGAGGTGAAATTCATTAAAGATATTCAAATATATTTTCTCTTTATTCCATTAACTGTTTTGATTTTGGGCTTTACTTTGTGAGCCCTTCTAAGTTGTAGGTAAACCCTTCAAGTATGACATGCGTATCTATGTAATCACATGATTTTAAATCTTCGCAGATCTCATTCAGGAGTACTGTATAGTCTTGGTAATTTTATGATTAAATCAATTTAGAATACTGTAGAAAGATATAAGAAAATGTTAAAATTTTAAAGTTAAAATATTTCGATATTATAGTTCTTGGCCAACAATATCATATCTAAAATTTTAGTGTAGATTTAATGGGTGATTTGTTGACCATCCAGCCAAACACGATGTACAAAAATACTCAATTTGAGACACATGTACTTGTTCTCGGTTTTGAGTCAAAAAGAAATGTCATAATTTTATGGAAATGATATGATTGTGTGTAGCAGCACCTTTTTGTCGTCCAAAATCTTGTACAATCACACAAAAATATTCTACATGACAAATCCGTTCACATCTGTATTAAAACGTGAATACTACTCCCAGCTAAAACGGATTTGAAATGGCTTGGTACTATCGCAGATGTGAGATTAGTCTTTAAGAAAATTTCTTTGGCATTATCCTCCGTACAGGTAGAGTTTCGTTTTACCGATCTATTATTTTTTATAGACAATGTTGAAAATATACAAACGTATCATGGAATACACAGAACTTAATTTAGGTAAAGAAGATGGCTGGATAGGGCGTGTACAATTCCTCTACACGGACGGATAAGATACTGAAAAGTTAAAATATCAATAAATCTGATATTTTTTTTTAAATATTCAAAACAATATACATTTAACATATCATCGATTTTTAGCGTTTAAATATGTTCAATGCATGGAATATGTTGACTCAAACAGGCATATACGTATCAAAACCTCCAAATAATGTCATTTTTTTAGAACTTGAAGGCCTTTTCTTTTATAGAGTGGGTCTGTGCTCTAAATAAGGTCTTATGGAAAATAAACCGATTTCAGCCAACAAAAACGTGGAGATATGACCCACTATACAATAAAAATATCATTTTGTTTCCAAACAATTGAACGTTTTGAAAAAAAAATACAAGTTTGTAAATTCGTTGCCAAAGTCACACATAGTATTTAAACACCGTACTTTGTTGTGTCTGAAATGGCTCAGTGGTTAGAGCACCAGACATTAGCTTAACTTATATACAGGTAACTCTCGATAGCTCGAAGTCCATGGGACCGAGGAAAAACTTCGAGGTATCAAGAGTTCGAGTTTTCAAGAGTTCGGAATTTTCCGATTTGACCGACGGATTTAAAACTAGTCTTACCGGATGTTATGATTAAGCCATTTATTTAGTGCTAACCTTACGCACGTGCTTAAACAACGTTTTCTTTTCAGTTAAATATACAGACCTGGATATTTTAAAAACTAAATAGAAACAAATATTGAATAAATTCATGATACACTGTAATTATTTATTTTATGCATCATATTATGATCAGATTGCTTAGTACTACTTGACTGCGAGACGACATGTCGTAAATTAGATAAATAAGTATCACTATGATCACTCATTGTTCCCACTGTACGGGTCTTTCACTAGCTGTAAGAACTTGTTCAGCAATAATCATTATAATGCCAATGATGCTGATAAGCATTATTTCTATGGTTTTAAAATTCTAAAATTTTGACCATGTCTCAAAATTATCTTTTCGTCATAATTGATTTCTCATTTTCACTGCGTCTCCAAATTATTGTAAAACAGTCGGTGTTGATTATAGATTAGGTATCGATATGGTCAATCATCAAACAATCATCACCTTGCAGGACAAGTGTCGCCTGAATAAACAACCCGTGACACGGGTCCCGCGTCTAACGCCTGGAGCCATTTAAATGACCAAGTAGGTGTTAATTAGGTAACGCTTGGATATACACAGCCACTTCGAGGTATCGAGAGTAAAAAACTATAGATTATGAATAACGGGACTGCAGTTTGACTTTGAGGGATCAAGGGTTTCGAGAGATCAAGAGTTCGAGAAATCAAGAGTAAATTTGCTTAGTTATATAGGGAAAAAAATCGGGACCCTAGACTCACTTCGAGCGATCGAAGTTCGAGCCATCGAGAGTTACCTGTAGCTACTAGAAGGTTTTTATGTTGTGGGTTCGATACCACCAAAATATAAGGCATTATTTTTTTTCCTATGGTTTGTTAAACATATTAAAAACTGAATAATATAGTTAGAAATTGTGCTTTTGCAAACTTGTATTATATTTGAATAGATTTAATTGGAAAAAAAATAAATTCAAAATTGTATTTTACGACTTAACCGATTTGGTATTTGCGCTATCTTATCCCCCAATAAATTACCTAGTTTGACAAGATATACACTCATATGAATAACTCTGTGTTCTTGATTTGTAAATAAAAAAATGTTTGAGATTTTAAAATAAATCTAACACTCAGTCTGTTTGTCTGTGCAATTTTGTCCAGGCTGAACCCCTGTTTTAGAGAAACTTTGGAAGAACTGAAGGATCGCTCATGCCGTAATAGTGTGTTAAGACCTTAACCAATTTTCAACGAGGCAAGATGATTGATATCATTCTAAAGTATATATCATCAGTAGATAAACAATTTGAAAGGACATATTTATGAAATGGTTTTAATCAGAATTGGCAAGAAATGCTCTTTGTTCATAATTAAGATTTGATAAGAATTATTATTTAATATTTTGGACTTACAAATGTAATTATGCGCAGATGTGCGAAATTCGAACTCAAATGAATCGTCATTTTGATTTAATTCTTGTTTCGTATGAATTCACATTGCATTGAACGAACAGGCACGTAACATCGTTTCTGAAAGTGAAGGGGGGGGGGGGGGGGGGCAGACTCATAAAAAAAAATCTTGACAAGACAAGAAAAAAAACTTTTCAATGTATTTGATATTGAATGCAAAATGTGTATTTTGTGTTGAAATTGATAAAAGCATATGCTAGATTGTTGTCCTTAAATTTCCCAGCGACGGTCCCGGTGACTTGATTACTGGTTTTCCAATTAGGTGTTCCGCGTCCAATCCTGGTAATAACTGAAGTCTTTTTCTCTTCTAATTTATCTTAAAATTGACGAATTGCAGTTTTTACGGTTTAATGGTTGAATAGACTTTAAAGAAGTTTTCTTTAGAATATCATGTAAACTTTAATTCTAAAGAAAAGAAGTGATATAAACCACAACTTTTTAATTTTTTAAATTTTTTTTTTGGCATTTTCTCTGCCGTGCGACCGACCTTCAGTGTTTTCCACGGTTTTGAAAGCTTAAAATTTCACGTATAAACAACTTTTTGTAGTTGATATTTTGTCCTCTGTCACTACAGACAAAATAATAAATGATTCAAACTTGCTTACAATATGAGATATTGTATCATATCATATTATATTTTTGATAGATAACTCGTTTATATTTTCATGTGAAAAACTTTATTCAGCTTTACTCTAGTTTTCCAATCTCCAAACCGGCGTAAAAAAGATCAAATGTATTGTGGCGTCTTCTTTAAAAAAAATGGCCATGTCATGTAATCATAGTCCATGGTCCAAACTGCAGATATGCATTGATTATAAGAAAACAGAAAAGAAAAAGATCCTAAGCATTCCAAAATCCGAATAAAAGGTGCAACGTCTTCAAAATAGGTGCAACAAAGGGTGAAATAAAGGATGATGATGCGAAGATGTGATGAAGGCGCGTGCCTTTAATTTGCTTATATCAGGTGTGAAAAAACATGTATTTTATATTATGTATTAATAAATGCATTTATTTCCCTTTATTATGAGTAATCAATATCATCTCAGATATTGCAAATTATTGCCACGAATGGTCCGCCATAACCATGACCAAAATGTAAATCGGGGGGAAAATCTACTATATAGTAGGTTTTTCCGTGGGGGTAATCTGGCTATAAAAAGGGGGAAATCTCACTATATAGTCAGCTTTCCGTTGGAGAAAAACTGCTATATAGCCATTTTTCCGGGGGAAAAAACTGCTATATTGCCATTTTTCCGGGGGGAAAATGGCTAGGGGGAAAAGGCACTATACAACAATGGTATTCCAAAAATGTACATTCAACTGTGAGGCAGGATCATAGTTACGGTCAGGGTTAATGTTGATTTAGTTCAGTCGTAAACGTAGTTATTCTTTGTGTTCATTTGATTGTTTTTTAAAACTCAGGTATGGAATATAAATGTAAACCAGGTGAAAATAACAGTGTGCGTAAATATTAAATTTATTATATATGTCTACAACAATCTGTTTTCTCGTTAACATTTTAATTGTATTTACTTCTATTTTACAACGTATATATAATAAAAATTAAGATAGCGGTTGTGCCCATGTGAATTAAGTTGGCAGTAACTTTCTTTTCTTTGCCTTTAAATATCACGTTTCTTATACTATCATGTTCATATGATGTGTCATTAAATTAACATAAAAGGCTTGATGATAATCAAATAACCTATCTGATGCACCGATATAAAATATTATTCCTTATCATATTTTCATAGTTCAGTAAAAATGCTTTATCATTAAAATTTAAAAGTGTTCTTACACTTACCGAGTATTTTGCAGGGAATTATTTCTCTAAATTGCCATTTTAACCTAAACTATTAATATAATAATGTAAGTAAAGAATATTAAATGAAATATTGAATGTTATATAATTAATGAAACTAGAACTTTTTTATCTTCAACAAAGAGTAATAGTTTTTCGACATCCCTTTAACTTTTATTTAAAATATCAAAAAAATTGTTTCCAATTTTTTTCTAATTCTTTAACGCCTTGGTATAATCAGATGACCATACATAAGAACTTGTAAGAACTTTTAATGGCCCCAAAAGAAATAACTCTCGAATTTTTAATACCTAGTTTTCTATAGAATTTTTTTCAAAAATTAACCGAAAAGAAAGTACTTATTTCTCAGACGTAAAACTTGGTATGCTTAGAGATTTTATGCTTATCATTCTTTGTGCAAAGTGCGCTAACTCCTTCACTGTGATTCTTCCCAATCTTTTAAAAATTTATCATTTTTAGGCCTTTAAAACCCCTATATGGAGCTAAAACGTGGCCCACAAACGATAATCTTTCAATTGTACTCTTTGTTTTAAACTGTAAACCATAAAGAGTTTGGAAATTGGAATAATAATAAAAAAGTTACAGCTAATGGGCTGGGGTTTTTTTTTACTCTGAGCTCTTTAGATCCCTTATCTTATAGAATTTAGTTTGGGCTATTCCTTCCTTAAATTTTTTTAAATTTTTTAAATTTTTTTTTTATTCTTGTTAGATTCAAAATCAAAATGGATTGTCGATTTTTGCTTTTGGTTACAAAAATATGCGACAAGTATATATGTATCTCAATTATCTATTTGAAAAATCTACATCCTTTTTTTTTGGGGGGGGGGGGGA
>WFKH01011801.1:11862436-11875267 GCA_016163765.1 Magallana hongkongensis
TTTATCATACTTACATTAAAGTTATATGAATAAATCATATACCATTGAGTTTTGTTTATTCTTGGCTTTTGAAAATGGTAAGTATCATTAGATTTTAAAACACGGCATTTTTCGGCCAATAACGTCCCTTGTTCTTTGAAATCGCTGTCAATATTGCCATTCAGGCTAAAAAGATACATTGTCGTTTGAATCGTATATCAAATTGTGATCATCTTCCATCTTGAAAGTGATAAAATTACCATCATTTTCACACCCCATTGCAATAGAAAACACATCGGTTCATGATGAATGTACTGACGAACGTATATGCACATGCACATGTGTCACAAATCAGAGAGTCATGTCTTGCTGTTTGCACTTCTGGCTCTGAAAACCATGTCAATATGAAAATTCCCTGTCTTCTACTGTGACCCCCTGTATTTTCCCTGTCATCCCCTATGCAACCCCTGTCAGCCCCTGCACACATTCCCAGTACACCCTGCAATACCCTGTACACATCTCCTGTCTGCCAGTGTAAGCCCCTGTCACCCTCTGTACGGTGTCAGGAGAAAACGTATCTTGTACGCCCCTGTTACCCACTGCAAGCCACTCTATTTCCCTGTACATGCCCCTGACTCTGCTTGCTCAGGTAAAAACGATAGTTTTTAATCATGTGTTGTTTTTTTTAAAACATATATAATAGGAATTTGTAACATAAGAATTGGAAAGCATAAAAAAGGATTTTATGTTTAAGACAGTGCTTATTTTTCTTTGTACTTGAAGGATATTATCTATATATAATACATTTAAAAACTAATTTTTAAATTTAGATTCTATTTATCATGAAGTTGATTAGTTAATATCAAAATCAGATAAATCGCAATCGATGATTTTAGTGGTCAACTTTTTTTTTTCCGAATACTTAATGAGAGAGAGAGAGAGAATTGATTTTTAGAGGGGGTTGGGGTTGGGGGGGGAGCGAATCCTTTGAAAATTTGAACTTTAATCAGTGTGCATTGTCCAGTTTAGTTATTCATATTGTAATTTTTTGATATACAAGTAACCCAGTGACAAGCATATGCATCATTTTAAAACAATGTTCTGGGTTTTAGATTAGAAAAATATAGGTAAGATAAAGCTCGTTGCATAAAGATATAAAGTAAATTAATAGCAAATCAGTTTTACAATCTATAGATTTACTATTACATATCTAATGATTGTTATTTTGTTCTTCTTTATTTGAATCTTACCACACGTGAAGTTTGATCTACAAATTGATTACAATTCTCATTTACAGCACAATTGCATGATGATTTACATCTCCGTCCATGGAACCTTGATGGACAGGAACGACTGCAACCTTTTTCGGAAAACCCTATGCATTCTTTTTTGCAATAAACTTCATTAACAGTTAAAAAGCAGCAACCGTGTCTCGTAATATTACAAAATAATGGTTTAACCTAAGTTAGGAAATAAAGCTAGTCCCCTTTACATTTTCCGTTTATTTCGCAAAAGCCAGAACAATATTCTGCAGATGAGCTTAATCAAACGATATTTGTTAATCGTTATCGTTAATACATTGATAGCATTAGCAGTGGATCCAAAGACATGTTCATATAATATATTACTCACCTTTTGGACCAACTAAATGATCATTTATCCAATATATTTAAAGAAAAAAAGGTAGTTACTTACTTGCTTTCCGACGCTATACATACCATTAGTCATCAATATATCTAAACATTGTAAATTATTTGTTCGATGAATTATCCTATACGGCGCACTGAACGACTTGTAACTTCGAAATTAAATTACTTGCTTACGAAAAGGCACGATACGATTAATATGATAGGATAAACGGAAAACCACTAAAATTGAACGATAAACCTGATAGGATTAACGAACAATAGCTTAAGATCAACGCACGATAGAACAGTATGAACGCACGATACGATATGATTGATACACGAAAGGATAGGATAGGATTGTAAAAAATAACGTTGCGAGCACTGTATCAGCGACAAATTCTTTCGTTGATGATTTTTATAGATTATTTGATAATGGTCTAAAATATGAACAGTTGGCTTAAATGACAATCAAACGAAAGTCAAAAGACCCCAGCAGGAAAAACCCTTTTATGAATTGGTGTTGGTCAATTTTAAGTCCAGCATGTGAGTTTAAAATCTTTTTAAAGTTATATCTATGAAAAAAGCTTGTAAAAAGTTAAATAAATTTAGACATGGTCAATATAAAACAAGTTTTGACTCTTTTAAATAACGTATCCAGTTTTTGTACCTCATTTAATATAATGCGGAGACTGTTTTGGATAACTGTTCGCAAAGAGAACCAAAATCACGAGGATATATATATATATATATATATATATATATATATATATATAGTTATTTACTTAAAGGTCATGAGTATGCACACAATTATCTTCAGGATTTACGGATCCCATGTCAATAACCACCAATTCATATAAGTAAGACACAAAGATAACCTTAAACGTAATATACCCAAGATTAAATTAACTGCACATATCAATAAAATTTTACCCTCAACTATACAACTGTGAACATCCTTCCATTAGATATACTAGTTATCTCAGTAATCAACAAAATAATCGGTAATAATAAGCTATAACGCTCAATGTTTACATTAACAAATATTGTAACGTCTCACTGTACATCGCCACAGTTATAATTCTTTAAGGATCTACTAAATATTTCAAATCTTCGATTTCCAAAAAAATTAGATACTAAAATCTTCTTATTTATATCATCTATAATCAAATTGAGTTTATTAAAAGTTGACGTTTTGGTGACGTTTAACCTAGAAAGTGTCAATTTTACTCGATTTAGTTAAAATTGCGGCTTTGCATTGGTAATCAATTCTGTAACAGTAGATAAGTTACATTTATTTATTTATTTATTTATTTATTTATTCATTTATTTGTTTATTTATTTATTTTTTAAATTTATTTATGTACTTATTTAATCATAGGGAATTCTAAAACAAAAGCAATCAACATGAAAAAACTACCCGTATGTATCACTCGTGCAGTGTTTTTAATTGTTTCGATCAACTAATTCAATACAACTGGAATCCTTACGAGCAACTATTTGCATTAGATTTACTTCGAATTATTTGTTTAATTTTTTACAATATCGGTATATATAACATTAAAACAATGGATTCGTGTTCACGTCGCGTTTCATCATCAACATGATAAGGTTTAACTTAAAACATAAAAACACGTACTTTTTCTAGTCATTAGAGAAACAGCCCTTTACATTATCAAGATTAATGGCATTATATACACGTTTTAAAAAAGAGGAAAGTAAAATTAAGATAAAAAATCTGTTATAATTGAAACATCCTAAAAATCGGGAAGATTTTTCCTCCAGTGTAAGCATCTGTTATAATTGAAACATCCTAAAAATCGGGAAGATTTTTCCTCCAGTGTAAGCATCTGTTATAATTGAAACAGCCTAAAACTCGGGAAGATTTTTACTCAAGTTCAACATTTTGCAAGGGTTTTCTAGTGTTTTCAATACTTAAGGAATAGGCTAGAGTCTAAAAGACATGGTTTTCAGATGATACGACCACGTGTTCAGCCTCAGATAAATAACAATGACCAGGAAGATATTGCTATCTTTAAACTATATTTTACACTTAAAAGCGGAAATAAAAATTCAAAATAAAAAAAAATCGATCCATGATATTTTGGCAGAATAAAGTTTCTACCCAGTTTTTCACCTTTGCATTTAATATAATAATATATTTTGAGTATAAAAGCTAAAGCTTAACGAGTGCGATCTAAAAAATGTACATGCATATTTAATGGTCAATAAAATACAATTTTATTTCTTACCAACTGACAAAATCTCTTTTTTTAAAAATGGAAATGAATCTCATGTTAATGGCGATATAGGCGCGCACGATGTATATGTATGTGACTTCACAACTATAAATGCGCTATCAACATATTTCCGTTGGTTTTATCCACTTTGGAATTATAGTATTGATGAATTCCAACGTTATTATATGCCTCCGACGTATCAACAGTTATGTCTGAGCATGATTTTGACATCCGTTTATTACTCTTGGCATTTTGGGAAAGGCTTACATAGCAGTCGTCCTCTGGAAATTCAGACAATGTTACGAGCGGATTTTTATTTCTAAAACGTGCATCAATTGCGCTGTAATATTGTTCACTCGCCTCACCCATTGTTGTGCTTGGTGTACACTCTTTGCAGAACAATCGGTTATACTCTGTTGAGTTTATTCTGTTTGCTGTAGCTTCCTTGTCGCAGTTTCCTTTGTCGTTGAGAAGCATTCTTGATTCACGAAGGTCATCGTAATTTTCCTGAATTATATCCTGTATACCCGGAACTGTTAATAAATCCACTTCAAACCCTGAAATGTAAAGTGTTTCCTTTTTAAAAAAAAATTTTTGGTTTGTTTACCAGTCATTCACATTATTTTTGCCTACAAAATTAATTACATATATGATTTGAAATAAGAAGAAATCAAACTCGTAATAATTATCTCTTATAAATGAATTAAGCAACACTTACCTCCTATTTTTTCGGCGGATTTAGTTTTTTTCTGTAAAATCTTATGCCTGAAAATTGGTGAAAGCAAAATTAATTAAGCCATTGCCTACTGTATGACATAATACCATTTTTAATAAATTTACATCTATAGTCTTTTTTCTTACCATCTATAAAACATCACACCGATGAATAACAGAGCCACTGACAGCAAGGCAGATCCAGATCCAATCGCATAAAGAAACAAAGTGTCATTACATTCTGTGCTGATGTCATCTAATCAAATTAATAAAATTAATGTGATTTTAGTTCTCGGCTTTCGTTTAAAACAAACTTAAAATCAACAGACGTTTTATATGAAATCGACTGCATGATGAAAGTTTAGTCATTGAAAAAGAAATTTGCATTGTCAATCATTTTTTAAAATTTAAGTCATTTGTTAGCTGTTGTTTTGATTTTTAGAACTTGCGAAAGGAACGCACTAATCGTTTGGCAACCAATGTATTTATTGCAGACTTCATGATTTTTGCAGTCACACGCTTCTCTGCATCGGTATCCGAATGAATTATCATTGCACGGTTTTGAACAGTTGAACCCAATCGCTCCAAAACATTCTGTTATAAATATTGTATACATACAATTAGTTTATATATACCTGAATGTGAATCAATAGTATACATGTATGCATCAATTACATGAATAATAAGAAAAAGCGAACCTATACATTTTCCATCGTGCCAATAATATCCCGTGCAGCATTGAATATCTCCACTGAAAGATTTCCATTTAAAACATATTTATTCACCAGATATTCTAAGAAAATACCAACAAAACATTATCAAAGTAGTAATAATACCCGAAACAGTAATTTTATATTATATATTCTTTAAATGAAAAACGTATAATTAGATCTGAATATGAGGAGGCATCTCACATGATCAAAAATAACAGGTGGTATTTTAAAATGAATTAACGTAACTTACTTTTCCTTTTTACAGGCATTATCTATAGATAAATTCTTCTCATTTTGTCCTTGTACAATCTGTTGTAAAGACAATGTTATTGTTGCACATTTAGCCATGTTTATATTCAAACTAATCATTTTACAAGATAAACCGCTTTTGGTTTTACTCGATTATAAAAATTATATTGACTGGATTTCCTTGTTTTCTCATCCCAATTGTGTCGTTTTCAAATCGTCAATTGCCAGTCATCTATAAATATACGTGATCAGAAATCACGTGGTTTGTTCAATGGCGAACGACCAACCTGGCAACGATTCAAGCGACTTTATCCAGTCAAAAGACAGGTTGGCTATTTGATTAAATGTACATCAATTTCTATGAATTTAAAGCAAGTTTTAAAATATGTTGAAGTTATGCAATAAGAAAATGTTAATAGAATGA
This sequence comes from Magallana hongkongensis, assembly GCA_016163765.1. Lineage (NCBI taxonomy): Eukaryota > Metazoa > Mollusca > Bivalvia > Ostreida > Ostreidae > Magallana > Magallana hongkongensis. Next base: position 11,868,381 of record WFKH01011801.1, read on the forward strand.
TCTTATATTATAAATGTTTGTTTTATTTTTTTTAACTAATTGATAAGCTAAAGTAAAACTGTACTTTCTGCACACTCTATACACTTAAAGACATGCTTTTTCACAAAGACAATATTTTAAGTTGGATTTGTCTAAGAACTAAATTTCATACAATCTACAAATGAATGTATTGTTGTGGCCAAATGTTTCTAAAAACTGGGCTGACCGACATTTTTAAATATATTAAAACATATGTTCTGTCCCTTTTTATTCAATGTTCTGTTTTGATTTTGGGCTTTACCCTGTTATCATCTCGCAATAGTAGATAAACTCTTCAAGTCTAATATGTGTATCTATTTATTCACATCATTTCAATGTACTCAAATCAAATCTCATTTAAGGGCTGGATGGTCGTGGGAATTTGAAGACTATGTCAATTTTCTTGAGATAAAGAGCACTGTTTAAAAATATAGGAAAATTTTCAAATTAAATGATTTATGCCGATAAAGCATTTATATATGTTGCCTTGTGTTAATGTGTATGATGCACATAGTTGGGATTTCCGGGTATTTATATCATCCCAATTACATCTTTGCTGACTGCGCATGCGCATTCTAGTTTTAATATTTTGTAAACAAAGACGAGTTTGAGTCTGAGAGAAGGTGCCAAGGACTACATGTCCTTGGCAACACAAAATTGCAGACCTTAATCAGGAAGCACTGGTCTTGGGACTGAGTTATAAATTTAAATCCAAAAAGCAACAGCCCTTTCGTGCCCCCCTTAAGCATCGATACTGTTATGCATACAACGACCATGGCACCTGCCCCAAAGACAATGCATGCCCCCACCCTCACGTTTGTCAAATCTGTGCAGGCAAACACTGTCGGAAACTCTGCCCAAAGTTCAAACAGAATAAGTCAAAACAATTCACCAAGGATCCCAGCACTCCTAAGCCCCCCCCCATATATTACTACCCCAATAAATCAAATCGTTTTAGCGCACTTTTTAGAAGGGTATGATCAAAAATTGTCCAACCTTTTGATAGAAGGTTTTAAATTTGGTTTTAAAATTCCTTATCAAGGCCTTAGACAATATCGGCTTTCTTCAAATTTGTCTTCCATTAAAGGAAAGGAATCTATTTTAATGCAGCGAATTCAACAGGAATTGCAATGTTCTCGAATAGCGGGGCCATTTATTGAACCCCCTTTTCCGAACATTCAGGTCTCCCCTCTAGGCTTAGTCCCAAAGAAATCACCAGGGGAGTACAGTTTAATACACCACTTGTCCTTTCCAGAAGGGGATTACATTAATCACCATATTTCTCAAGAATTTTGTTCTGTGCAATACCAATCAGTCCAAACAGCTATAGAGATTATAAAACATTTAGGAACAGGTGCTGTTCTAGCTAAAACAGATATTGAAAATGCTTACAAACAAATTCCCATACACCCTGATGATATTGAGCTTTTGGGTTTTATGCTAAATGGTCATTATTTTTATGATAAGACTTTACGTTTTGGACTTAGCTATGCATGTAATTTGTTCGAAAAATTCAGTACTGCTCTTCGGTCGATTTTGCAGTCTAAGTTTTCAGTTTCCCGCTGTGTTCATATCTTAGATGATTTTCTCTTCCTAGGTCTACCACAATCGTCTGAGTGCTATAGCGCTCTTTTAGCTTTTCATGTCTTGGCAAAAGATATTGGGCTTCCAATTGAAACTGAAAAAAACGGTTTACCCAACTACCACATTAACTTTTTTTAGTCTAGTCAATATACAAAATGACCTCAAGAAAATTGCTACAAAAGGTTTTATTGCTTTAAGTTATACTACAATACAGTCTTCACAACATATTAAAAATATACAAAAATATAATTTGCGGAAGACGTCAAAAAAGGGAATATGTTTGTTACCAAGAACCGTCAAAATTGAATTTTCATTTATGCTACGATTCGTCCTCCATACACAGAAAATATGACGTCATGATGACAAAAGTTGTGAAAATATAAAGAAAATATTTTATAAAACTGTAATAATAATTTATGTCACACAAGTACATCTATATTGGTTTTCTGAGGGTTCTCTTAATTAATGTTTATTTGATGCTAGGTGAAAGTATAACAATACTATGAATTTGGGCCAATTATGGAAAATGGTGAAATAAAAACAATCGTTCATTGCCCGAATCCAGATATTTATAAGCAAAAAATCTTAAATCAAAATTTATAAAGCAGATATCCAAAATCGAATTGTCTTCCTGAGGTGGCAGTCGCCTGTTTTTGCTTGGAAAAAAAATAATCTATGGTGAGCCATATGTAACTGTTTTGCATTTTATACGCATAGCAGGTAAAGCAACATTCAAGGCAATTTTTAAAAATCTGGTTCTGATTTAAAGTACAGAATCAAAAGGTCAAAGTTTTATATGCTGAATTCTCTGGAGACGATCGAGGCATGTGGTATGATCATTATGAATCAAATGAATTGAACGGCAAGAATATGTTGTTATATTTCGTCAGAATGCTGCAAACCTATTGCATAGTTTCTATTACGAATCAGAAGTTACCTAGAACATGTCATTTGATATTAAAAAGGAAATGTTTTTTGGAATAAATCAAATAACTAACGCTTAATTGAATTTCTTGTACAAAACTACACGAACGCAATATTGAAGCTATCCGAGTTCGGGTGGTGATGCTGATTAAAAAAACTTGTGATAAAGCAGCAGACGATTACACAGTGGTGGTAGTGGAGAAGACACTGATTTGCTGGTTCTACTGTGTCATTATGCAAAAGAAGGCTGTCACAGTATTTTTTCACCTCTAACAAATAGATGTCAACATAGAGTTTCAGATATATGTAAAACACGGTCAGTTCTTGAAATTGATTGTGTTCCATATAACTCCTTTTTATTTATCCTTTAACATGGTGAAACACAACTAGTCGTTTGTATGGTATTGGAAAACTCGCTGCCTTAAAAAGATAATGAATGATATTTATCGAAAATCGCAAAGATTTGTATTTCTGCAAGAAACTGCTAGCAAAAATAAATATTTTAATCAAAGGAGAGAGAGAGAGAGAGAGAGAGAGAGAGAGAGAGAGAGAGCATTAGACAATTTGTATGACGGGGCAACAGAAGAGGGTATAGACATGCTCAGGTGGTGAAAGTTTACGTCCAAACAGTTAGGGACATGTTGTGGTCGAAGTGCAGTCACCTACACCAACTTCTGATGCTGCCACGTGTATATTCAATGCGCACATACTTACAGTTTCAATACTGTAAAGCACAACAGTTGCAGATCTGGATCTTACAGAATGGGGTGAATTTTGAAAACTGGCAAACTCCTACTGAAATGTCTAAACAACCTGCACCCAATATTTTGTCCATAAAACTGATTGCGTCAATAAGAAATATAAAGCTGTTAGAAGAATGACATAGCGTATATAGGTGGATGTGGAGAAATAGACTGATCTTATTTAGCACATACATTAGAATTTGATGATGACAGTAGAAATAAAATTTGCGATACTCATAGTCCTTTACAATGAAAAGGACGATGATGCCAAATTGATTACCAATTGGTCATGTTTATGTTATGAACTATTTGCATCAATTATGCAATTCTAACCCTGTTATCAACTGACAAAATAAGTTGATTTGATACCAATTGATATGATATGGCTGGTTATTGAATATTTCCAGATTTCCGTGATTAAAAAAAATCACTAATTTTTCCGAACTTGAAAGTTATGTACAAGTAATTCTGTATTTTGAAGTTTGAAACAGTGTTTACTTAATAAAATAGTTTGATATCGTTACATTTTTCACAACATTTCAACAATATTTAATGACAATTATATTTAAGAAAAAATATTTGACACAAAAGTTTCTTTTTTTATATGAAATTGTTATAGATATCTCGGATAAATCTAAATTAATTATGAAACTTAAGTTTGAAATATATTAGTACCATTTTCTTTAGGAACCAACTTTATTCCGTTATTAAATTTTGTTAGATTTCAGCGATTTTTAAAATGAAAACCCTATTGTTCACCCCAAAAATCCTTTTATACGTGTATATTTTGTAAAAGTTGTCTAATAGGTTGCACATATTCAATCCTTTCTTTTAATCCAGCATAAAGTGATACCCATTTGATTTAATTAAGATATGAAATTTTTTCCAGATTTCCCCAATTTTTCTTTGAAAATCCTATTTTTAACCAAAAAAAAAAAAAACCCAAAAAAAAACCTTCAATATTTGTTGTCAAAGTTTTTAAATCAGTTGTACATATTTAATCCTTTTATTTTAGATCAGTATAAATTGATACCTAGTTGTTTTAATGTAGTTATTTTTTTTTTCCAGATTTCAGCGATTTTTCTTTGAAAATCCTATTTTTAACCCTAAAAAATCATTCAATATTTGTTGTCAAGTTTTTAATTTATTTGTACATATTCAATCCTTTTATTTTAGATCAGTAAATTGATACCTACTTATTTAATGTAGGTATTAAATTTTTCCAGATTTCAGCGATTTTTCAATAATATCCCAGTTTTTTACCCCCAAAAATCTACTTTCCGCAAATTTTAGAAATGTTTATTTTTAACATATAACTTGTACATATAAATACCTTTGTTTTCAATGGTAATAAGCTTTGTAGCAATTTTCTTGAGGTTTGGCCAACATTTTGATAGATTGACTAAACTATTTTGGGTCTTGAGTTTGACACAGTGTGCTTTCAAGTTTTGATAGATTGACTAGACAATTTTGGGTCTTGAGTTTGACACAGTGTGCTTTCAAGTCAGGTTACCACAGGATAAGTTGGACCAACTTAAGTCAGAGATTAATAATAAGTTTCAGAATAAAAAATCAGCTACGCTACGAGAGCTCCAATCATTGATTGGTATGTTGAACTTTGCGTGCAATGTAGTACCTCCTCGGCGTACATTCCTAAGAAGACTTAATAATCTTACAATTGGTCTCAAAAAACCCTATCACTATCGAAAACTTAACTTGGAAGCAAGAGCAGATCTAAAAGCTTGGGCTGTGTTTCTAGAACATTTTAATGGTAAGGCTTTTTTCCCATCAGGTATAACACACTCCTCTTCTTCCCTACACCTATTCACAGACGCTAGCAATTTAGGTTTGGGGGGAAAATTTGGAAGGAATTGGTTTTTTCATCCTTTTACACCTGATTGGTTACAGTACCACATTTCGGTACGTGAGTTTTGACCCATTGTAATTGCTTTAGAAATGTGGAGCTCTACCTTAAAAAATTCAACTATTGTACTTCACTCAGATACTTTGGCTGTAGTTCAGATTATTAATAAAAATACATCAAAGGATCCCAAACTTATTAAGTTAATGAGACGTTTAATGCTTCTGTCTCTTAAACATAATATACACTTCTTCTATGCTAAACATATTCAAGGGGTAGCCAATGTAGCTGCAGCTTTGCTTTCTCGGTTACAGGTCTCGGAATTTAAAACCAGGTTTCCCCATATGGACAAAGAACAGACACCAGTTCCTCTTTCCCTAGTAAGGATTTAAGTCAAGCTGCTGAATTATTACTTCACAGCTCACTCAGCAAATCCACTACTTCAGCTTACAAGTCAGTGTTCCAATCATACAAACAATTTTTCCAGTTTTCTTTTTGTAATGAATCCCCCTTTCCACCGTCTTTACAGCACCTCTCGGCTTTTATTGCTCACTGCTACCTTAAGAGATCAGCTGCTTCTACAGTACGAACCTTAATATCGGCTTTAAGTTTCATCTCTCAGCTAGGAAAGTTTGCTGACACCACACATTTTATAATCAAAACAATGTTACAAGGGTTCCAAAAAGTAAAACCAGCATCAGAGTCTAGACTCCCAATGACACCCAATATTCTAAAATCTCTTCTTCTAGCTTTGGAACACACACCATCTTCATTTTTCACTAAGTGTCTTTTAAGAGCTGTGTTCCTTATAGCATTTTGTGCTTTCTTACGTATTGGGGAAATCACTAAAACCTCTGGTTCAACGCAACACTTCATTTTATTTGGAAACGTAACTATCAAATCAGATGCACAACATGGGCAATATATAGAGATGACCATTCCGCACTTCAAACATGCAAAATCCTCTACCTCTACGGTACGACTTCAACAAAATAAAACAGATTCAAATCTTTGTCCACATAAGTCTCTAATGCAATATCTCAGTATAAGAAAGCATGATTCACCATCTCAGCCACTATTCTCCTTCATGGATGGGGTCCCAGTATCGAGACAATTTTTCACAGAACAACTCCGGCTAGCTCTATCTTTATGTAATCTTAACCTTCATCAATACCCATAGTTTCAGAATTGGCGCTGCCACCACGGCAGCTGCCCGAGGTTTTTCAGAACAAATCCAATACATGGGGAGATGGAAGTCAAATGTGTTTAAAAAGTAAATTCGTATTCCCATTTTACAACTATGAGGCATCTGCAGTCTGTGATTCAGTTTCAGAACACTTGACATCAGTCAGGGGCTGATGGTTTTTTGGGGTTTTTTTTTAATAATAAGTAAGGACACTTGTTACCAGTCAGGGGCTGATAATTTTCGAACATTTGCCATCAGTCAGAGGCTGATGGGTTTTTGTAATATAGCTTAAGACACTTGTTATCAGACAGGTGCTGATAATTTGGGAACACTTGTCTTCAGTCAAAGGCTGATGGCTTCTTTATGTATAAATGTACATTTCTTTTTTATTGTTTTTGTTTTGATGATGGGGGCGTTAACAAGCAAGTCGATATTTGTTCACTTATGTCACTTGATATTCATTCCAACAAATACCGCCTGGCTTGTTAACATGGACTTTTAACGCCCCCTTTTTCCAGATTTTCCCCAAGTTTTCCAAATGATTTGGTCTTCTTTTTATATGCCAAAAATG
>WFKH01011801.1:11875277-11909578 GCA_016163765.1 Magallana hongkongensis
CCCAAGTTTTCCAAATGATTTGGTCTTCTTTTTATATGCCAAAAATGCAATGTTTACTAGCATAATATGTTACATGTAGATTACACACCTATTGTTCTCAGGTGCAAAAATTGTGATTTGGCAATTTGTATAATACATTGTCTGTATTCTTACATGTAGATAACTTTTACAATATGTGAACCCTTAGATTGTGTTTGTTTACTGTCATTTATTATTTATTGTAATAAATGACCTGTACTACTCTTGAAAGGGTGTTATTGTTTATGCGGTAAAGGCAGACAGGTATAAATAATGTTAAAGTATTTGGATATTATAGTTCACGACTAAATAAATCATATCTAAAATTGTAATATGAATGTAATGCGCAATTGTTGAACATTCAGCCTCTTTAAGGAAAACACGATGTACAAATATCTATCGATCTGAGACAATATTTCATATTATTCTCGGTTTTTAGAACGACGTAGAAATAATACTATCAACATTATATAAATGTGTACAGTCGCGCCTCTTTGTTAACAAGATTCTTGTAATATCACTTAAAAGTATTTTATTTTACAATTCTGTTCACATTTATATTTCAATGTGAATACTACTTCAGCTTAAATGGTTTTATGAAATATCTCGGTACAATCTTAGATGTGAAATTATTTTTTCAAAAAATTCTATGGTATTTTCAACATTTTAATTTAAATGTAAACCAGGTTAAAAAAAATAATACGCAAAAATGTTTAATTTGTTTTAATTAATATTTAATAAAGCATATTGTTTTTCTCATTAACATTCCAATTGCATTAAATTCCATTTCGCATCGTATATAATAAAAGATAAAGATGTTGTGCGCTTGGGTATTGAGGTGGAAACAACTTTCTTTTCCTGACGATTAAATATTACGTTTTACTTTACAATCATATTAAAATGATGTCAAAAATTAAGTCATCATAAAAGGCTTGGTTATTATCAAATAACTTATCTGATGCACCGAATTTTTTAAGAATTAATCCATATTATTTTTTTCACAGTTAAAACAAAATGTTTACCGTTAAAATTTGATAGTTTTCTTACATTTATTGAGTATTTTGAAGGCAACTAAATGCCCTGAATTGCTATATGCACGCAAATTAAAGACTACATAACTTTTAAAAATATGAAGTCAACCTAGCTTTGTTCTTATGGAATAACTGGCAACATGTTGTTTACTAAGATTTCATTCTTCTTATAGTTATGGTTTGATATAGGTACACTTATACAAATAATTCCTCCAGCTATTGAATACGCTTTTCTGATTCTCTGGACTTAAAAAGAAAATAAAACTGCCACATTTTCATGGTTTAGTCTTTCGTGCCTATTGTGTAGTAGATTTTGATCCTTTGTCGTGCTATACTCATCGGAACAGATATCTGCCATCGCAGCTTTTTGGAAATGAATATGGTTGTATTCGTTACACTTTTCATGTCCATAAATCCCACAGGGTTGATTGTCACCGAACTCGTAGTTTCTTGTATCATTTCCTTGCTTTTTAATTTTTCTCTCGGAATGGTTTACATGAGCTTTAAAACTTCCTAGATTTGTTGTCTTTAGCTTGTGTGTCCACTTATTTCTGTTTCTGGTATGAGTATAATAGAAATGAAACAAATATCATTAGATAATTTTTGCAGGAGCTTGGATATGTTAACATTAAAACAACGTACTGAAATGTCTCGCGTAATTTATGTTGATACATGAATAAGCAGAACTTTATCATATTTTTACAAGTGAACATTTAACCCATTACCTTAGTGCACAACTGATGCAGAAAACCAAAATTAAACCTTGAACACATAAGAAGCCGATAAACAACTGCCAAATAACGTTTTCTTGCTCTACCTGTCGCTGAATACTAGTATCTAAACATATATTTATAGAAAAAGTTAATATAATGTCACCGGGAAGTAGAATACAATATCTCATAATTAAACAAACAACGATTTAAAATATTGCCGAAAAACAAACAACTTCCAACAAAAGTATATTTATGTTTAAAGTCAGACGACACGTTCCTCAATTTTATATACTTTTTTTCCATTTTTACTACGACTTTTTACATAAACAAATTACACATTTTCTCAATTCGTAGAAGAGCACAGAAAGGGATGAAAGCCCGGATTATTTATATTGAAACTCTTTATTACGAGGAGATACAAAAAAGATGCTTGAGGAACGTGTCGTCTGACCTTAACCTGGCATGAATTCATTAAAGTATATTTTCGATTGTTTTTCCTTTCTCATGGGAATATATGGACCACTCTGGTTCAAACTTTAGTACACACACGAGTTGGATACTAGTATCACATGACTGGAACTGAAATTTCGTAAACACGTGGTTTTCAACCGAATGGCCGAGGTTCGTACGTGGTTATCACAATGCAAAAATATCAACAGAAATGCACACTAAAGTTTTTAAATAATGTAGTTCAAATTTGACTTTTAGTTTCAATATGAAATGGTCTTCTTTTCTTGTAAGATATCATTACTGTTTATATATTTGTACTGTATACAGGCGGTTTCGTTCTGTCCTATACTTGCCCAGATAATAGACTAAATGATATATACTTGTTCTAATTATGACAATAATTTAAAAATTGTTTTCATTTTTAAATTCGCTTAATAAGCCCAGTGTTAAATTCTTCCGCTGACAACGAGAGCGAAAGGGGTGAAAATAAAATGTGGGCGACTATTTCCCTGTATACAGTATTTGTATTTCGATAAAAAGATTTAATAATAAAATATAATGGGTACTTTATAAGCAAAAGGGCGCTCTAAATAACAAATAGCTAGGTTATGCAAGTTATCATTAATAATAAACACTATTTAGTTACATAGCGCATACAAATATTTATTGTAAATCAAAGATGACATTACATTTAGATTAGAGCTAGTAGATTTCGCAAGAGTATATGACGCAAACATTGACGAAGATTCACCATTAGCTCTTCTAAATCGATGGAGACCTCGGGTACAAATCGAAATCGACGTTTATAATGAATAAATAACCTACTGAATAATGTAACTATATATCAAAATTAAAGAGTTTATTGAAAACATTTCTACGAAAGCCAAATGGTCTGAAATACAGGACTTCTTTTTCAATGATCCATTTATCCTTTAAACAATATTACCGAATATATATTTTGACATGGTCATATGACCTTGAAAAACGAGTCAAAACAATGGGTCAAAACAAACCGTCGATCGTACGATAAATACTGGAGTTTAAGTAATTCTAAGCAAGAAAAAAACTAGGAGAAGACACAAATTTCGATGCATGTTTTGGAGTTGTGGCCAGCGTGCTTAAAATTGCGACAATTAATAAAACGAAATAACGATGAAGGGTGTCAGTGATGTTTTTAAGAAAATAAGAGGAGAGTGATAAAATGATTCTTCATGCAATTTATGATTATTTTTAGTAAATTTAGATTTTTGCTGAAATTCAATCTTAAACGATATATAGTTGTGTAAGATACATATGTATTTCAAAGAGGACATTCAATTTTAAATAATGCAGTATTCAATGTCAAAATGTCATTAATGATCAGGAGATTTCTTTTTGTTGTGTTTTTGAAATAGATTCTCGAAAAATTGTGAAGATGCCAGTTTTGTTTATGTATCTACTCTGCATTGGCACTGCTGCTTATTCAAATATCCAACTTCAATTTGCACTATTATCAGATATCCAACTTCTTTGATATATATATTCAATATTTATTATAATTAGTTTTTTTTTAAAGTTTATAGTCTACCAATTCATAATCAATTTTTAGGATTAAACGCTGATAACTTTTATGTACTGAGTATTACAAGTTTGAAAATGCCCAACATGCTGAGAAAAGATAGACCATGGGATTATACCCCTTTCTTGAAATGTTAATTTTTGCAATAAACTTACCTGCTCACCACCCCAATACACAAAATGTTAAATAAATGATAATTTCGAAAATAAAATAACACAAATTTAAATCCATATGTAATGAACAGACACTTCCCAGCAGATGGTTCAAGGAAAGTGGCATAAAAGAATATTTTTTAGAAAAAAGAAAACAAAATAAGGATGAATAGGTTGGAGGTTCAGATATTGAGATCTATTTGTACTGAGTTATGAGCAATGATTTTAATATTTGCATTATTGCATCAATGGATGTAAAGAAGAAATTGAGGAAAACTTTAAAAGTTTGGTATGTACATTGGCAGTATCTTTATAAACGCAATAAATATTAGAAAGGCATTAGCGACGTTTCAATCAAATATGCTTTATAATCATTATGACTTAGTTACAAATTGTTCTAAAAAGCTCTATGCTTTTTTATAAGTTGCATCCTTTTAGAATTTGTAAGTTACATTTATCCTGAGAATTATTACATTTTTATGATTTTACAAAACCTGTTTGATAAGTACAAATGTTTAGGATTATATATATAATTTTAATAAGTATATGAAATCTTTGTAATGAATTTAATAGGAATGTTCCTTTTTCTGTGCAATTAATCAATTTCTATACTAAATTAAATGTAATTTTACTTTGTTAAGTTTAAAAATGCTATAATAACTTATCTATAATAAGAAAAACAAAATGATGAAATATGCCGTAAGAGCTTTTTTATGATCAAGACAAAATGTCAGAATTAGTTTTAATGGTAGTTCGTCAACATATAGCTGAGAGCAAGAAATCAAATCTTTATGAAGAACAGAGATTTGTTGATGTTACATTATGTTTACATTTGATATAGCATCAAATAGGATGACGGATACAGGATGCAGGAAACCTGACAAAAAATACAATATAACAGCAATCATCCTAAACTGCCCATCCTGCCCTGGAAAATGGATATTTAAAGGGGCATGGTCACGATTTTGGTCAAATTCTATAATTCTGTTTTTATTATTTACAAGGCTTTAGGAATGTATTTTGAATCATCAAATGAAATTTGAGAGTCAGTAGTTGAGTGGTAAGCAAGATACAGGGCTCACAATTCTTTTTCATGTAAACAAGGCTCGTGCCCTGTTTTGTTTACATAGGTTCAATATACCAGTAAAAAATCTTTTTCAAGCTGATTTGACTATTTTTTTTATTCATTTTAAGCATTAATAAACAGTTGCTAACGTTTAACACATTCATTTTAGGTGTAAAACTGGAATTTTCACTTCAACATTCAAAATATAAGCAAAAGCTTTGTTTACATAGCAAAGAATTGTAAGCTTTGTAACTCGCTTATAACTCCGAATGACACTTAAATTTTGGTTGCCTATTAACGATCTCCGATCCTCAGCAACGTTCGATAACTCCAAATTATCCGGAATTTTTTTATCCGTACCATAAATCTGCCTTTTATATAGACAAATTTAATTAGTCTTGAACTGTTAATATTACGCCAACCAATTCAACGAACTGCTTGGCTTTGTGGCTCCACGGAGACCTAATGCCTAGAGGTAAAGAGGTTTGAGCCATCGTTGCACCGGTTCAACCTTTTTTTCAAATTTGATCTCAACTTGTATACGTTATTTATTCCGTTATATTCATCGTGGCCAAAATTGCAATTAGTTCGTAAAATGCATGGATACCATCAAAAAATTTCTTTTTATTTTATTTCATTTATAAAGATTGAAGGATTAATAACAATTTTAGGATGAAAAAAATACTTTGAGGCTGAGGATCGGAGACCCTTAAAAATGTCTTACTAAAGCAAAGTAAACATTAAAATCGAATAAATAATTTTTTACCAAAATCGTTACCATGCTCCTTTAAAAGTAAAGTTGATACTGTAAAACGAGAAAATTTGGCGCATACGTATTTGAGCGCAAACGCAAGTGCCAGTACATTGGCGCAATTATATTTTAGCGCACGCACCTTTTCTTTAAAAAAGAATACAAAAAATGTTCTCGTTTGATAAACGATCACGCCCAAATTTAGTTCTGTGTTCACTCAAGCACGTGAGCACAACGACTTTGATTTCTACCTCGCATGCACGGTAAACTGTCATTGAGAACAATACACTTACATGTACTTTTGTGTAAATCCTCAGTAGATAGATATGAAAACTTCATTTATTGGCGATGATGTGTAATTTTGTTGGTAAACAAATTTGAGTTATCGGACTTTGAATTTAACGTGTCGACTTGGATAACACCAGAAGAGTCCCGAAACTAAAAGTGAAATCGAATGCTACATTTACCATGAGTTTCGATCACCATGAGCGAATCTTTTTCACAGTAATTTTACATTAAAATAACACAAAAAGAGGTATCGTCTTGTTATCTTTATATCCCCTAATCAGAGATCAAAGAAATTATGATCAATCATGTATTGTCAGCGTTATCGATCGCCACGCTTAATCACATTTTCAACTCGAGGCGCTAAATGGAAGTGGCATGGGGAGTAGCCCAATTTTCAAGGTGCTAATGAGAGATATTAAAAAGCAATTAAAATTGAAATAATTAATCCATGTTTAGGCACTTATACCCGATAACCCATACCGTTTACCTGTGTAATTGTTTAAACAAACAGAATCGACGGCATCTGATATTACGTAAACGAACACTTCTATATAGCAATAAAAATGGACTGACGTTATTGTTTTGCAACTTGAAGAAATTTATTACATATGGAAAATCGTTGGCGCACTATTAATTTTAGCGCTCAGAGGCAGTTGCGCCATAGGCGCTAAAATTTGTGGTGCGCCATATTTTCTCGCTTTGCAGTATAAAATACTTTGCACAAAAATTTCTTGAAACAGGTAAGAATAAGTTTTGCAAATTCCTCAGTTTTAATCAATTCAGATGGAATAAATAGTATGGATAGAAAAGAATGTATAGGGTTATATATGTAGAATGCATTTAAAAATGCTGGATACAGGATAGAATAGACGTTAAGTCTTTAATGTGATAAATAGCGGAACTGTATAAGAGCTACTTTATTAACATTTTTAAATATGTTTTCTATTCAAACCTAAATGCAGATAAAATAAAAGTAAATCAAAAGTAAAATAGAATGACTATCATTTTCATATTAAAATCTTACCACACGTGAAGTTTAAATTTGATATACAGCCAACAAACTGATTACAAGTATCGTTTACAGAACAATCGCATGCTGTTTTACATCGTGGACCATAATATCCTGGTGGACAAGGAAAACTGCAGTCTTTTCCAAAATATCCTATACACTCTTTTTGAAAAAAAAGTATTCCAAAGTTGAAAAAATATATCAAAAAATTTCAAATCATGTATTTATACAATATAAAAAATGGCTACCTGTACATGTTCCGTTCATAAGTCGAAAGCCAGTACAACATCGTGTAGATTTGTTATATCTATATAAAAAGAGTTACTTTTATATTTATACAAAATATTTATACATATTTATAAATATTTATTTGTTGCTGAACACTTACTTTTCCATTACGCAATCCTCTTGGCCTCTGGATAACACAAAAGTGATTGCAAAAATAACTATACATAAATACCCATGAATTTGATGACGGTTTATCACATTTATCCCCATGTTCATCCTTAAACGTGTATTACATATATAAGGTTGCGTATTAAATAATCTCCTCAACTAAAATTTAGAATAACAGAGATGTAAAGGCAAATACAATAAGGAAATTAAATCTGAATTAACCAAGGAAGTAAAACAGGATAGATAAAATATTTGTAATTAGGTTAATAAAAGACCATGGCGACACATCAAAAACCTCCCTAATTATAAAATTTAAATAAAACAATATCGATGTGTTGTAAATTTTGGTTATTAGTTTTTGTTGGCTGCCAGACACAATGAAGGACCTTATTTCTTTTTCAGCGATAATCTTATCTGAATGTAAATTGACAATAACAAACTGTCAATCATCTCAAACATCCATAAAACGAAATACAAATTCAAAGAAGAGCAACAAGGACCTCTAAAAAGATAGAGTTAGGATCAGGTGCCTAGGAGGAGTAAGCATCCCCTGCCGACCGGTCGCACCCGCCGTGTGCTCATTGTCAAGATAATGAAAAACGGAAGAAACCGTAGTCAGTCCGGTGTATAAATAATGGTCTAGCAAGTATGAAAGACGTAAGTCAGCATGTGTCTTAAGAAAATATTGTACTTGTTGACAAGGTCATTGTATCGACCATTGAACTTGCGTAAAGACGATTTTTATTCGAGGTTCCTGATATTCCTGTTCCAACATATTGTTTGTTAGTAGTTTGCCTTGTTTAATAAATTGTTCGTATGTCAAGCATGCCCTTCCATAACGAATAATCTGAGAGACGTAAACCCCATAAGCAGGTGATGATGGTATGTTGCTACATAAGTAAGGAAAGTTGACGATGGAAAAATTAAAATCATCACTTTATCATATAGTTTTGTTGTTAGGTTACCATTAACGTCTTTTTCTAGTAAAATATCCAAATATGAAACAGATCTTTCAGAATCTGTGGTATCTTTATTTTAAGGTCACTGGGATATATTGAAATGTTTATCCGCATTGA
Source organism: Magallana hongkongensis (assembly GCA_016163765.1). Taxonomy (NCBI): domain Eukaryota; kingdom Metazoa; phylum Mollusca; class Bivalvia; order Ostreida; family Ostreidae; genus Magallana; species Magallana hongkongensis. Next base: position 11,883,786 of record WFKH01011801.1, read on the forward strand.
CTGAAGACTACTTTAGTTTAAAACTTAAAAGTTACAGAACTGATCAGACTCAACCTTACAGAAAATAAACCCCAACTAGACCCTGGGTTTACTTTCGGGGTTTAGTCTGGGTTTACTCCGGGTTTACTAGAGTGGTTCCTTGGTAAATCCAATGTAAACCCGGATTGGACACAGAGAGTAAACCGCGATCAGAATTATACCCCTGAAAGTATTTGGAATATACAAGGGGCAGGAATTACAGGCAGTAAGATGGTAAGATAAAAAATTTGGTCTGCTTCACACTACAGTGCGTTAAGTGGACCCCAAAAGCACACTAAAGTAAACCCCGAGTGGACGCAAATTTTTAAAAAGCAGACTCCGAGTAAACCCCAAGGAAACCCCGAAATTAAACCCAGGGTTTAGTTGGTGTCTGCTCTGGTGTTAGGTTGGGCCACTGCAAGTTTTTTCTTTGTTTAGCGTCCACCCAAAACTCAAAAACCTATCTTTCTATCAGGAAAAAAGCCAACAAACCTTGGAAAAAACACACAACTTTAAAGGTTCAACAAAATAAAATTTATTATAGAATTTAAAGTATTTTTTTCAATTTGTAACAAAAATAACAAATAATATAATTAAAATATCCATATCTTTGGCACAAAACTTCATATAAGAAATAAAAAACAAATAAATTCCCTGCATTATAGTAGAACTGACATCTTGAAAATATCCATCATACAGTGTATCACTTTTAATTCAATGCTTTGCACAGTGCATTACTTTAAGGTTTCCGTTTAAGAGATCTAGCACCTCTGGTGCGTTCATTAACATCATTTCTTTTGCATGAATTACAAACTGGATGAACTGACTGTAAGTTTGTTTTCAATTCGTCCGATATTGGAAAAATGTCCTCATCACCACAATGAAAGCATACACTTTTGAATGTTGACCGAGCCACAAAATAGTGAGCAACAACAGGAGCAGCAAAAGTAACTTTAGGCTGTACAAAAACAGTTCCAAAGAGTACATGATCTTCTGGTACAAGTATTCCACCACAAGTGTAGACACATTCTTCTTTCAAAACTTCCAAATGTCTCTTTTTATCAACTACAAGCTTCTTAGCAGAGTAAATCCCCCTATTATTTTAAAAGAAATCAATACTGAGTCATTTTTAAAATCTAAATTAATGCATTTAAATATAAAGGTATTTTATGCCAATAGTTTACATCAATATACATTGTGTGGTTTGTGATCTTTTTAACATTGAAACTTTTTGTTAAGTAGAGTATTTAAATATTTGATGTACCTTGGTTTGTTGCAATCAATGGATTTCACAAAATCTCTCATGGTTTCTCCTGACAGTTTGATATTTATATACATCCCATTCACACCACACAGTTGCTCCTTGAGTGATGGACAATACTGCTATGAAAAGCACTTTATACCATACAATTCTTGGAAGCCCTTGAACTTGTTTGGATTTTCAGTTGAAGGCTCTGGGTCTAAAATTTATATACATATATCAAATTCAATTCTTACTAAAATATTAAAATTAAATTGTTCACATTGACAAATCAGTTACACAATATTTATAAACATGTTCTAATCAATTATAGCAATTATCAAAAAAATATATGTACCTGAGTTTAAATATGCACTAAATTAACAAACTTCCATACCTGGAATTGAATGGATAGTGGATGGATCCAGTTGAAGAGGCTTACAAATGGTACAATCTCCACTACCACATTTCTTGATCAAAAAGTAATACTTTCTTGATGTGGTGCAATGCTCCATGAACTCTGTCAATTTTGGTCTTTTTTCCAGAATCTTGGTTGTAGTGTCACTCTGCTGTACTGAAATATACAACACATTAAATTATTACATAATACAAATCAATGTCAAGTTGTCAAATAAACAGTTTAAACCATCTTTATAAGTTTATTATACATAAAATTAATAAACTAAAAATTTGTTTTTTTAATAGACTTTATAAATATACATGTATACCAGTATCATCAAGATCCCGAAGAGCCTGCCACAGTTCCTCCATGAGGTTGTCAGAAGCTGGACTTCCAATCATAAAGTTCTTTTGTTTTAAGGAAAGTCTCTCAAACAAAGAATTTAGAGAACTTTTCACCGGCTCGAGACTGTCTGTCAGGGCTGTTTTAAATGAGTCATTTTTAGCCGCAGCTTTTCGAATGGAAACCGGGTGTTTAAGCTTTTTATTATGTGTTACATTTCATTTGACATTTTTCGACTCTCAATAGCTATTGTTTGCAAAGCCAAATTTAAAGTAGACATAATTCTCTCTACCCAATTTCTGTAGGACTGGTGAGGGGCAGTTCTTATAGCAAGGACATAGTCACAATTGTGAAGTAAAAACATAGCTATTAATGACAATTTACACTGGGATATGTGACTCTATGGTCTGGACCCCAATCGCTATAAATGAGCCTAATGGGCTTTCCTTAATTGCCTGTCTCACCTAAAATTTTGCGAATTTCTGCAATCTGTCGCATTGGGTTTGAGGGTTGGAAAATAGTGTCCTTAAGAGTTACTGTCACCTGACCATTATAAAAATCTCCTGAAACATCCTTGGGTACCTCAATGACTATTGCCACAGATGGTGAAAATTTACATTTAGAAGCTGTATCATGATCAGCAGCAATATTTGGAATATTTACGTGGGTCACAGCTTTTTTGCTTCTGTGGATGATGGCAATGGGGACACTTGGTTCACCTACAGGTATGTGATTTTTATAATCAACAGACAATAAAACACAGAAATCTCTGTGAAGAACAGCAAACTCTTTTAAGTACTTTTGCAGTGCAGCTGCATAATGAGCAACAATGTGAAATGCATTGAACTGCCTTGATTGAATCCTGTGTTTTAAAGGAAACCGCCCTGTATATTGCGAGGCAGATGCTAGTGCGGGAGTTTTTGGCATGAATTGTAAGCGCAACCATTCTACAGATGGAATTGCAGAACCCTCTGGTAAACAACTGATTATTTGGTTACGGAGATCTGCAACAGACATTGCAACAGCAAGATGACTTACAAGTCCATGTCGACGATCATCAACGCTTTCAATTCATATTCATTTATAAACTTTTTAACCTCATTGAAAAAGTCATCAAACTTGGTTTCATCCTCCTCATGAGTAAGATTTCTCATATCAAACACCACATTTGTGTCATAACTATCTATTGCTGCAAGTAGACGACTGCGCACTTTTTTTGGACACATTGGATTGAGGAACTGTACTGTCATTGGTCAGATATCTGTACATTTCATTCAATACTGCGGAATGAGCTTTGCTTATAAGGCCAAATTTTTCATGAAACTCTTTCCTCATTGCTCAAGTATGATAAACATCAATGCTCTCCTGTATGATGTGAATGACTTTGTTTGCTTGTTGAATATCTAACACACTACCACATTTCCAAAAGAAATGCAAAGACTCTTTTGGCCCACCCCCACAGTAACTATACAAAGTCGCATTAAATGGCATACTGATATCTTGAATATAATGGTTGCGTCTTTGCCTGTCAGCAGGTGCAAAGTCATTCACACATACAGAATCAAACTCAGATTTCATTTGTAACTGCTGTTCAATAACTGAATATTTTTCTACTAAATTCTGACTTCTAATCGAACCAGGTATGTGTCTTAATGATGTAGATATTCCATCCCCTGGTGTTCTAACAGGATGAGGCAAGTTATGGATTTCCATCATCCTCTTATTTTGGGTGTCTAAATACTCAGTGTATTTTGTGATAGAGTCTGCTAAATGCAGAGCACACTCTTTCAACTTTGCCATTCTCTTTGTGGTCATGCATGGAAATGTTAAGACTCTAAACAACTTTTGACCATGATCAATCAATGGGTTTTTTTCCAACTGAACTATCTTATTTTTGTACTTTGTTCTAATCTTGGTCTAAACTTGCTTTGTTATAAAGCATATCAAAGATAGAATGAAGAGTGATAGACCTTGCCTGAAGTGATTTAAGATGAGGAAATATATAAGATGAGGAAATATATAAAACAAGCAGTCGCAGACATCATTGGTAATTGTCCGCCCAATGGTGCCTTCTTCTCTATTAAGAAATCCAAAACCTTCAGGTTTCAAGATTTTAGTAATAAAGTCATTTTTCAAACTCCCCCCCCCCCCCCCCCCCCCCCTAGTCACTGGATCTTGTCCAAACTGGGCAGGATATTTCAAACTTTTTTTCTGGAGTTCTCTCTGACCCTCAAACAACTGTGTAAATGCACTTGCTTTTTCAATTTCTTTCTCATTTCTTATATCAGATACACTGAAAAATACATGATTGTTCTTAAATGAATCAATGCATTCAACTATGGATAATGACCAGCCTACCTCAACTCCAGAAACCCTGGGTGCAGTTGCAGAAGAATATAAAGAAAATGAAGTATATGTATCTGCTTTTAAACTTATTGGTTCCTTAAACCGAGCCCCAGGCATGCCCTTCTCACTGGCCTGGCAAATAGATTCGAAGAGGCAAATGTTTGTTCTGGAGTAACTTTTAAAGCATACCAGTCGAGGTTGGTTTGATTGTTTACTTCAACACGAACTGCACATATTTTACCAGTTAATGCAGTTTTCATTTTTATACTGCCCTTAACCAGTACGTACCATTTATATCCAGAAAACTGCCTACATGATGTCAAACCACCATGGTTTCCATTTTGAATGTTGTTATAAATATTTGAATTCCGATCCCGATTAAAAAATGCGATCCCGAGCCCGACATATGAAAAAGCGATAGAATTTTATGAACAACCATTTTATTTTATTTTTTTTATTTTTAAATCTCTTAACCAATCCGTCTGCGGACGCTAAACATGGAAAAAAAAACTTGGAATGGCCTTGGGTCTCATCGGTACTGTATATGTGTTGTCACAATATCAGCTTACAAGACGAGAAAATGAGAACGGCAATGAAGTTAAGACACGCATTTTAAGACTCTACAGAAAAATACAGACTTTTCAATGGACTTTGACCTTTCTCAATTATACACAACAAGACATAAACTTTTTTGGGATATTGTGAATCAAAGCTGCTGTTTCATGAGGAGAATTAAAGTAGTCAGATGTTTTCTTGAAAAAGTATTGGAAGTAACAATGTTTTAAAAATAGCGCATTATCAAAATGTGATTGTAATTATTGTAAATAACTTGCGTCCGAATAAATCATTGCAAATTATATCTATTAAATTCAGAACTATGCGACTTCATTGCAATTATGATCCTCTCTCTTTAAGTTTTTCTGTCATTGTCCTGGCATATAAATGTTTATACTTAAAGTAAAACCAAGTGAAGCGGATAAAAACAAAAATATAAACATAATGAATAATTTTTTTGTGACATTTACGATGTGCAACCGCATTAAGCTTTTTATTTTATATTTTGACAGTTATTAGCTGACAAAATATTGAAATAAGAACACCATGCTGATATTGAATAACTATAGTCTGTCCCAAGATATTTATGCAGCACATTTGGACGATTTTTAATAAAAATACACATACCTGTAAAAGAAGTGCAATTGAAATCGAAAACATGCACAGGAACAAAAACCAATTTAGGAGATTTATAATGGGGAATGTTGACATCTTTTCTCCATTCGGAAGTTACTCTGAATAACTCGCATAATTTTTCAACGTTATCTTTCGGGTACATTCATCTCTTTTGTAATGCAAAATCCCCGTATACTTTTTGTTTTTAGCCGTGTATTGAAAGCTGACAAGCTAGAGGTGGCGTTTCAAATGGGAAATCGTGGGATTTTCCTAATACAATTGAATGAACATCGTCTGAACCCAAAGGTATTTACATGTATAAATGTAGAATAAATTTAAAAACATATGCGGCAAAAATATCTTTGGACAGACTATAGAAGACTAACTCGATAAAATACAGAGACCGACGACTTGAAGCCTATCTAATTATATAATGTTATGTTGAAGTCGGCTCCTATAAAATATAAATAAACAGCCTACACAATGTTACACGTAAAAGTCCTTTAGTCGACCTCATATACCAAGCATTTTTCTATTTTTAAAAATGCTAAATCTTATAGCAAAACTTAATATAAGTACACTGCTCAAACAATTAACACGTTGCAATATGTTCGAAAACGGGCGCAGATCTAAAATTGAGACAATTGTAAATGGCATTCATGGAAAATAGATGAAGGTCGTACTTCGACCTAAAAAGTACAATATTTCGACTTTGACTTAAGAAGTAAAATATTTAAATCCAAATAAGTAATACTGATATTAAACAAAGACGGAAATAAGGTGGAAAAAATAGATTATTCTTCAAAACCCATAAGAATGACGTTTTTAGATGTTGTTTGTATTTGATTTTGATCAGTCCTCTCAATAGTAAAATGTATATTTTTATCTGTGCTTAACCTGTATTTCTTGATCTTTTTGTAAGTATTCGAGTAGTGGCCTTGTAGTTTTGTTTATCTTTTGTGTATATTTGGCATTCCTATATATCAGAATGACCTTTAACTTAAATGCATAGTAATGACGTTTCATTTTTGTTTATTCCACGTTTCAGCAAACTAATTACAATGTGTAAGAGTAGGAAAATACTTGTAATACACAAACTTGTTTTGATTAAGTTCCGTTAGATGTGTACAATTCAATAAAGGTAAAATGGTTTTTCTGTCGAATTTATTTCCTTATCAATTAATTAACTTTTCTGTTCCGTTCCACATTTAAGCAGCCCCGGTCTACAAAAGCTGCAGTTGTACTTTAAAATTGGCCACCAAGAGTATTTTAAAGATGTTTTACCGTAACATCGCTCTAAAACGATACTGACGAGTTCTTATCCATGGCACTACTTTGAGCCAGGGTAAAGCCAAACATATATACATGTACAATGTACATTGAATGCATTACATTCCCATTAATCGTTGAATTTAATTTATTAGAAGAAAACCAATGAGAAACTATGACAAAGACTGTAAGCGTTAGTTTCACAAGTTAAATTTGTTATTATTATTAATTTTTTGTTTTTTGGCATTTTGAATTCAATTTTTTTTAAAGCATTGGGGATATATATGATAATGAGGAAAACTTGTGCGTTCTCGATCGCAACTTCTAAAATAAGAGATGGACGTTTTGTTTTATAATGTCTGAGTTGCTTGGTATTTTTACATCAACTTCAAAATCCCTTACCCTGATGAATAAACATGATCAAATAATGGATAAATATGTCCAAAAAAAATCATATTATAAAAGAGATGTTATTTTACTTAACACAACTCATTTCTTAAAGATAATAATAGAATATTAACTTAAGTAAAACAATTGAATTAATTAATCACATGTTTCATGAGTTCACTATTCTGGCTTTATCTGTTTGTGTTGAGTAATAACTGAAAAGTCTAGAAAGGTGACTGGGTGATATTTCTATGCCATTCAGTGACCTTTCCGTGATTTTTCAGTCACCTTTCAGTTGGCTAAATAGCAGAGTTTCATCCAGTGTATATGATCAATATATTAGGACGACTAATTGTTGTAATTTTAAATACGAATGCTTATGGAAATGTTTTTGAACAACAAGCAAATTCTTATTTCTTTATTCCTAACAAAATGAGAGAAAACATGAGACAGAAGGAAGTTAAAAGAAACATCTATTTTGAGTTTTAATGAAATATATCTCTATCTACAACATAACATATTTAGTAATTTCATTTTCATTATTTATTAAGGGGTGAGGCGATACAAAATGAGGAAGTTATAACAAATTGAGATCCAAAGTGTTAACGATATCTCCAGTGGACAAATTAACTAGACCTCATCTTTACAAATATAGCCCAGGAAGAAACAAATTAGACATGTTCTGCAGTCATCATCGTTACTTAGAAATCGATGTGATAAAGCTCGTTGTATAAAGATATAAAGTGAATTAAACACAAATCAAGTGTATATTTAATTGTCAACCTTACAATGCTGTTAAGAGGTATCAGGCATGTACAACATGTAGTTGGCTATCAGTTTCACAATCTATAAATATATCATTACATGTATAATGATTGTTATGTTGTTCTTTTTTATTTGTAACTTACCACACGTGAAGTTTGATCAACAGCCAACAAATTGATTACAAGTCTCGTTTACAGCACAATTGCATGACGATTTACTTCTCCGTCCACAGAACCAGGAACGATTGCAACCTTTTCCTAAAAATCCTATGTATTTCTTTTTGGAAAAAAAAGTTCATCAAAAGTTAAAAGCAGCAACTGTGTCTCGTTAAATTACAAAATTGTGGTATAACTTAAGAAATAAAGCTAGTTACCTCACATTTTCCGTTTATTTTTCACAAGCCAGAACAACATCGTGCAGAGGAGCTTAATAAAAAAGATATTTGTTAATCGTTATTGTGAATCAACAATAGCATTAGAAGTTGGTCAAGATGACATGTATTCATATGAATATTACAATTCTTTTGGACCAACTAAACGAACCTTTATCCAATATATTTGAAGAGGAAAATGTAGACACTTGTTTTCTGAGCATTCCAACTCGTCACTATATATCCCGCCAATGGAAATCAATATGGCTAAACATGTTCGTACGTAACATTGAGAAAGGTTTGTCATGTTCATTCCCGTGCTCATCTTCAACTGTGGTTTGCATAACACAGGTGGTACATTTCAGGAAAATGATTTGAGCAAAATTATATATAATTGATTTAGAACAACAGAGATTTACATTAATATGGAAACAGAAATTAGAAAAAATATTCACATGGAAGTAATCCTATAAATTCGGATGGATACATTAAAGTCAATATTGAACCACAAATGTAGCGGCAAATTAAATAGCATAGTCCACCAGTATTTAATAATAATCGATCAATAAAACAAATGCATGAATTGTGAACAAAAAAAAAATAAAATAAAAAACGCGGGTATGTTAAGGCTTCCCGAATGATTCTACAGCGATGTGTAAAAAGTCTCTTGCCTGTACTTCATGCGATATGATGTCATAATTAACTTTGACGTCACGATCTGCATTCCTCTCGATAGTTCTCGGGGAATGTATCGTAACGTTAAAAGTGAATTATATCAAAACAATATTAAAACCGCACATTTTCTTTACATAGATGATGTCGTTAATGCTAGACGTACATAATCCATTCATATTGATAAACAGTATCAAATAATCGGCAGTTTTAAAGTTTTGTTTAAAGTAAAAGACTGTTTATAAACTAGTGGTTTGGAGACTCTCCCTGCTACGTGTAAACAACTGAATAAAGAAATTTTAGTGCATGTAAAAACCAGCTTGGCGCAGGTAAAAGATGAATACAATTTTAGAATATTTTACGTAAAATTGGTAGAGAATATAAGTATCCATGTGAAACCTACGGATTTACCTCATTGTTTGTATTTCGCATTTGAGTAGTAAAAATGTGCCCTATTATAATGACTTTTTGGAATGTTTCAACAATATCTTTGATAAACAAAATATTTATTTCATGCCTAAGCAAGAACTTCAAAGTATATGACATAACAATGGATTTTTCTTAAAAATATGTATGATTTACTATCATTAATCACCTGCGCCGATGAAATTTAATTAGATCATTTGCTATGTTAGGATTTGCCCGTCACGTGATTATGAAGTACATATGACGTCACAAAAATGCATCAAATATAATGTTTAACATTGTTGTCAATATATGTAACAAAGATTTTAAGAAATAATCCCGGTCGAAGTATTTTTTCGATTATTCAAATAATATCATTTTTCAGCCGTATTTTAGCTCCGGGACGCCTTAACATTGCTGCGAACATCAAGAAACTCCAAAGGTTTTAGAAACCTGATTAGCAGGAACAACTGCGACCTACTCCGAAAAATCCTATGCACATTCTTTTTCGCAGAAAAAAAAGTTCATCATAAGTTTTAAAAAAAGCAACAACTGTGTTTTCAAATATTACAAAATTATGGTATAACTTAGGTTAAGAATTAAGGGCATTGGCAAAGAAGTGGTCTGGATATAAAAAAGATCCTTACCTGCATTTTCTCTTTTCTACAATGAATTAGAGCTACCTCTCTTGATTTTTTTTCCAAAGAGGGGTAATCTCCGGTAATATGAGCTCTTTTTGAATATTATGGTAAAAAAGCAGTGTTTCCGAGGTAAACAAAATATGTCATGCCAGGTGTGTAAGGGTGGTGCGATATCGTTCTGCGTCAACGATCAGGTAACATGGGCCTCAGAGCAGAGAGGAATAAATTCCTATATGACAAACAATGTGAGAAAGATTTTATAATCGCCTCTCGAGTTTTCATTTACTATTGACTGTGACAGACAGACAGACGAACTTGTTGTGGGGGAGGGGGTTCAGACCTAACACAACATCTTCAACATATTGACAAGCAAATAAAAAAAGGAGTAAACCAAAAATTGATTAACACCGATACTCTATAATAAAAATCAAAGTAGACCAAACGTCTTATTCATTTATTTTCATACCTGTTGTTATTATATTATGGTACAATTCACATAAATGCATGAAATATTACATACAGAAAAACTATGCATAGCTACTTTGCTAAGTGTTCAATAATATTATTTCCAAATTAAAATGATCCAATGATAAAGTCAGAACTACCATTGTCTCACATTTTGATTATTAATTTGTAAAATATATCGAAACAATGAAAATGGTGTGTTTCTTCTGCTTTCCCAGAGCACGTGTGAAGGCTAACTAGGAATAAAAATTATTAGAACCTTTTCTTGATATTTTAAAGATACGTATGTTACAATAATAATATTATTGCCTTTTACAATTATCTTTAATTCATTATTTATTTTGTGTGTGTGTGTGTGTGTGTGTGTGTGTGTGTGTGTGTGTGTGTGTTCGGTAACAAAATCAAGGACGGTAACTCCTAAATAGGAAAGAGCAGGCTAAGGTTCACATTTTTTTGTAAATATTGGTCCTATATTTCATTATCAGTTGGATATCGTAAAAAATCGATTTACAATAATGTGTATCATTTAATGCATAATCACATATCTCACATCATTGCTTCTTTCATATATCAATTATTGCGATTTATTTCTTGAATTACATTGAAATGAAAGCTAAATGCGAAATTATTTTTTTTTAAATTATTTTTTGTGTGTAGTGTCTGTTGTTCCCTTCATAGACACATATAAATTCACTTGAGAACTTATGAAAATTTTGGTACAAAAACCAGGAACGTTGCCAATGCCCTTAAAGTTTGTTACCTTCACATTTTTCGTTTGTTTCTCGAAAGTCAGGCCAAAGTCGTGTAGATGAGCTAAATATAAAAAACATATTGAATTTCTTTATTTTGTATGATAAACACAGTGTTAGAATTAGTACTTTTTTCTGTAAAAAACATGTGTTTATAAAATATGTATTGAAAATCCTTTGGACCAACTGAATAACCACTCATTTATCTAAATAAATATATGTGGACACTTACTTGTGGCAAGCATTATAGCTTGCTACTATATACATCCCGATAGTAGTCACCAATATTAACATGTACGTAGGCAAAGTTGACGAAAGTTTGTCATGGTCAGTGCTGTGCTGATCTTCGAATTTGAAAATCTCATAACTGAGGAGGCGGATTTCATGATATTGGTTTGAACAGACTTAAATATTATTGCTTTAACAGGTTGGGACCAATCGCCCAAATGGGATATAATAGCCCGATCGGGATATAATAGCCCAAATGCGATATAAATTTAAAGTGCAAAAAATAAAAAAAAAATTGATTTTGAAATTTTTGATATAAATCCGCATTAGAATAGATGAAATGGAACAACTTTCGGTAAACAACTTTTTCTGTAACTGTACTATTACGGAAATTGATCCCTCAGTATATCCAAAACTTCTTGGGGATCAATCTTACAAACTATAGACATATAGAAAAACTTCTTAACCAAAAGTTGTTGCATTTGATACACATTAATGCGGATTTATATCGAAATTTCAAAAATCAAAATTTTTTTTTTTTTGCCCTTTAAATTTATATCCCATTTGGGCTATTATATCCCAAACGGGCTATTATATCCCATTTGGGCGATTGGTCCCAACCTGTTTAAGGAACAACAAAAACCTACATTTATATGTAAACGGAAAATTAAAAGAATTCACACTGAAAGTAAAACTTTTAACTTCGGATGTACACAATACGGTCAATGCTGAACCAAAAATGTGGCGGCCAATATATGTTTGCACGGTTCATTAATATTTTGTGATAATCAGTCAATAAAACAAATACACGAACTGTAGACCCACAAATTCAAAAATATCAAGAAACTCCGAATGTTAATATAACAATATGAATGTAAAATATACGACTTTAGACGTTATATCTGCAATAGGGTAGTCCTATACAGTGTTGTCGGCACTAAATGGGCTCAATCATGGAAAGTCTAAAAAATTAAAGATAGATATGTATTCTAACATCACATATACCTAAGAAAAAATATATATTTACCTGCTAGTTTTTTGTTATCACCTCTCAAAAATGTGTACTCCTCTTGTAAAAATAGGACCAAAGAAGAAATTTGCGTGACGTCCATTTTTTCTCAAAATAATTATCAATTTTGGGAAAACTATTACTAAATGCACAAAATAGAGCATATACATTTGGAAATTATTGTAAATAGGTACGCTTTATGGGTCTGAGGTATCAGAATACACTACGAATAAATACTCTGTATATATCGATTTTAGTAATTTTAAACTATTTTGTGATCTCAAAGAACAAGATACGGTATTGACAGTATTTGACCGCTAAATTCACGATATTTTCAACATCTTTGTCTGGGTTCTTGATGTTGTCTATTGTACTAAGTATGGTATTTATTCTCTAGAATGACACATTAGAGGAAAGATGCGGTAAAATAAATCACATGCTGACGAATTACTTTTCATGCTATAAACTGTAAACTAATTAGACATTGCAGAAATGTACGTAAAATAATATTTGGGTTTTTCTATTCTGCTTATACCTGTCAACTATGCGGTTATCTTTTAAACATTAGTCATTTAACTATTCATAATACCATATAGCTTCTCTTTCTAGAATCTACCTGGTTATAGTTTTAAAAAATGGGAATTCGAGGAGGGGGCACTCGTCAATCAATGTAAAGACGAGAAAAACATTTGCTTGATCATAGTTAGCTTGATAAATTATGTAATGGAGATTAGTTTGTTGCTAGCTATTTATGACAAGTCAGCCAATCGCTAACTGTGGATTCATCATTGTTCGTGGGGGACCAATGTTCGTGTTTTTCGTTGATAACACTTGTCCACGAATTTAAATCTCCACGAACATTTATACAAGCAGTTGTTTAATATTCATTAACTAAATGAAACTTACTGCCAACGATATTACGTCCCCACGAACAAGGGAAATTTTGGCCACCCACGAACATTGACTCCAACGAATAAAAATGATTTCACAGTATTCTAATATTTATTTAAAGATATTCCTTCAATGTATATTATTTACTTTTTAGCTCACCTGAGCTGAAAGCTCAAGTGAGCTTTTCTGATCAAAATTTGTCCGTTGTCTGTCGGCGTTGGCGTCGGCGTCGGCGTTGGCGTTGTTGTCGTTGTAAACTTTTCATCTTCTTCTCCAGAACCACTGGGCAGATTTCAACCAAACTTGGCACAAAGCATCACTGGGTGATGGGGATTCAAGTTTGTACAAATGAAGGGCCACACCCTCTTTAAAGGGGAGATAATTTAGAATTATTGAAAATTTGTAGGTATTTTTCAAAAATCTTCTTCTCAAAAACTATTAGGCCAGAAAAGCTGTAACTTGTATGGAAGCATCCTCAGGTAGTATAGATTCAATTTTGTTCAAATCATGGTCCCCGGGGGTAGGGTGGGGCCACAATGGGGGATTAATTTTTACATAGGAATATATATAGAAAATCTTTAAAAATCTTCTTCTCAAAAACTATAAGACCAGAAAACCTCAAATTAGAGTGGAAGCATCCTCAGATAGTGTAGATTCAAGTTTGTTTAAATCATGGTCCCCGGGGGTAGGGTGGGGTCACAATGGGGGGATGAATTTTTACATAGGAATATATAGAGAAAATCTTTAAAAATCTTCTTCTCAAAAACTATTAGGCCAGAAAAGCTCAAATTGGAGTGGAAGCATCCTCAGATAGTGTAGATTCAAGTTTGTTTACATCATGGTCTCCGGGGGTAGGGCGGGGCCACAATGGGGGGATGGATTTTTACATAGGAATATATAGAGAAAATCTTTAAAAATATTCAGGGAAAGTTTTCAGTCCAAAAAGCAGTAACTTGTGTGAAAGCACGGGTTGTGCAGATTAAAGTTTGATCAAACCATGATTCCCTAGAGAAAGGTGGGGCCACAAAGTAGGGGGGGGGGGTTATATAGGAATAGAGAGAAATCTTCTTACAGGTACAACAACAAAAGGGGCTATGTATTTACCATGAAAATATGTGGATAAAAATCGGCAGATTTTAAAATTTAAAATTTTAAATTTTTTGAGCAAGATCTACTGTACTTAGTTGTCAAGATATTTTTATTTTGATACTGTAATGCTAGTTTGATCAGAGTTAAGGCTATTATTGCTCAGGTGAGCGATGTGGCCCCTGGGCCTCTTGTTGTTAATCGTACGACGGGGATAGGGGTCATTACGTTATGTATATACTAATTTAAATTAAAACACTAAATCAATATTCAAATGCTAGAAATAATTTAACTAATAATAATAATTTAACATTTATATGCATTTCTCCTTTAGCGAACTTCAAATTGCCTGCTACATGTGACAACCATACAGTACATGTAGGTCTCAAATTGATGGTGTAACTTAGCATACCTAAGATCCTGGTTAATCCGTGCATTTTGTCATTTATATTCATTTCTCCTTTTGCGAGCTTCAATTTGCTAACATCTACATGTGTTATGATGTATGTGTAAGGATACTTGAGATCCTGGTTAATCTTTGTACTTTTTTCCTATGAAAAGTCGTTTTTCATTTTTCTTTTCACATAATCGAATTTCTTAACATCTATCATTTCTATCTCTCATTCAATACATACATTACTGACCTAATTATTGCTTATCATTGACATTGTTTACAAGAGCGACGGAAAGCAAAAACAATACAAAATTGCTACCAAAATTACAAATTGTTATTTTTCATTTTGTTCGTTTCTGGTCCCAAGACTGTTGAAAGATAGACCTATGCATGTGTAGATGTGTATAACATGTTTTGTTTAAATCGGCATAACTTCAGGTCGTCACAGGAAGTACCCCAAAAATTGATTTTTTTTAAAATTGTAATTTCACATGGAATTGTAAGTTCAGTATAAATGATTACATATGTCATTTTTGAAAGCAATGTAAAATGCACAAAATCCACAGGCGACCCGGGTTAAAGCCCCGAGTGACAATTATTTTCTCTGTAATTGTGCTTAGATGTAGGATTTTAACTTTAATGATGGATTGTGTTATTATCATTTTTAATTTTGTAAAAAAAAAAATCACAATAATAGCACCCTTTTTCCCGAATAAATATATGTTGATCAACCATTATTCAACGTTGAATAACGTTTGGGTTTCAACGTTGAAACCCAGACCACGTTGAGTTTGAACTTTCAACGTTGAAATCCAAACCACGTTGATTCCACGTTGAAAACTCAACCTATTTTCAACGTTTAAGGCAACTACCACTTTTCTACGTGGAAACAACATTTTGATAAATGAAACAGTACAAACATTTTCAACTTTGAAGCCAGCTTCTTCTTTAGATTTTTTAAATTGAGATTTTACTTATATTTTGTAAAATATGGAAGCATTAAATAAGATGTTTTCAAACTTATTAATGTTAATTTGAATATTTTTTTTTTTATTATTTGAATCCGAATAAAATTATTCTTTTTTATTTTTTCAAATTTCATTGATTTTTAAATGAACTTTTAAATAATTACTTTACATTACTATATAAAAATAGCATACTTAAAATCCATAGATCTATTCAAAACTTATAAATTATAGATATACTCCCAAATAATAAATGTAGAATTTAATTCTGGTTCACATATCATAAATTCATTTAAACAAAACGTACCGCATTCGACAGCTCATATGACTGGGCGCTTGTTTCGATTTTAAAACAAAGAAAACCAAAAATTCAGACGTTATCACGGATTTAATCTCCATAATTTACGTGCAGTTTCAAAGTCCTACTTTCTTACTGCAGACAATTAACACATATTTACTTGACAGTGTATTTATTGTTTCTGCCGTCGAAATAACAACTTTGACTGGATTTAATAACACCTATTTAGTGTATTTGCTGGGCACCTCCTGGTGTATTGAATCGGAAGCTATATGCTCTAACCATAAAAATATTACTTCAAAACGATTAAGTTTGTAGTTTTCCTCTCAGTCTCCAAATGTTAAAGAATTACCAACCTTGCCCATGCCTTTGTGTTTGTCAAAGCTACAGTTCAAAACGCACAAAACGTTTTCAGAGTGTAGAATGATGCCATGTCAATAAGTAAAAACGGGTCTTAAAACTAAGTCTATAACATTTTTATCAACGTTCTTGATTTAAGGTTCTATATCTAATTTCCAATATGTGCATACGTTTCATAACATTCGTTTCTGTGTTTTTCTTCTTGTTACATGAACGCATAACTCACCGGAAATCATCACCGCTGCCCAACTTGATGGACGAGAGGGGCGTCTACATGTATTCGATACCGAATTTGGATTACCAGAAACACAGTGAGAAACATCAGTATGGATAGGATTGTGTTCTGAATGTTGTGTTGAACAACTTACTTTCGTGAAGGATGTGTCTGGTCTCAGGGTACATCTCAGAGTTGAGAGCCAACATCGGGGTACCTGTAAAGTGCGAAACGAAACGAAACGAAATATACCGAAACGAAACGAAATCTACCGAAACGAAACAAAACGAAACAAAATCAAAACGAAACCTATCGAAACGAAACGAAACAAAACGAAATCGATCAAAATAAATGTATATAACCATTATGATTTAAAATATATTTTATTGTGTATATTTTAGAAGTAACAAGTCTCTTTTGAATTGCAGCGAAAGTAAAAAAAAATTGCGCGTATGTAAACGTGCGCATTTGTAAATATGGATTTCACTTTTAAATAAATATTGTTCATTTTAGTGTAAATTAGTTAATAGCGTAAATTTTATTTAATATGATCTAACTTACTGAGAACATAAACCACTTTCATTGGCTGCATGATCAAAAGTTCTGCGCCAATCAAATATTATCCATGCGCGGATCTAGATCCCCCCCCCCCCGGAAAATGAAAATTTATTAAATTTAAATAGTAAAATTATTACAAATATGCCTCGGGCCCCCCCCCCTCCCCGCCAAACACAATTATCCTTCGGAACCCCCCCCCCCGTAAAATTTTCTGGATACGCGCATGTTATCTCTCTTTTGTTTAGGGCTTTCTAAGCTGTCAATCGGGTACCGTCAAATGTGACGTCGCTGTAAACTTCGAGAATTTTTTAACGATTCAAAAAATTACTTATAGATAGAATATTTAGCGACTGCTGATTGGATGCAAAAGTGGGTTATTTTCTAAATCAGATCACGCACTTTCGAGGCACGTAGCATCGTTTTTGAAAAGGGGCGGGGCAGACTAACCAAAAATTCTTGACAAGCAAAGAAAAAAAAAAGGAAAATGGCTACATCTTTATTCACTTTTTATTATGTAAATTTAAGAAAATTTAAGAAAAATGTTTGCTGGTATGCTTCGTGCCTGCTTTCATAAACAGTAAATAAAAAGTAGAGGATAAGAAACTTTAGAAGAAATAATACGATAAAATCGAAATTAAAATTCAATTTTTATCAGTGGTAAGACTTTCAGATGACCGATCTATTGCAGAATTTCACATCTCTCTCTCCATCTCTCTCTCTCTCTATATCTCTCTCTCACTCTCTCTCTCTCTCTCTCTCTCTCTCTCTCATTCTTGACTACTGATTATTTTAATTTCAATGTAAAGAAAAATAGCTTTTTTATTAAATTCATTATCATTTTACCAAAAAGAAGTAACAAAGCGATAACGTTCTCAAATTTTAATATTTCCTGCATAAACATCAACTCCAATGTAGAGCAACTTTGCTTTTAATGATCAAAAGTATAATAAATGGGCTTTGTATAATTGATCACATAATGATATGTATAGATAACAGTAATACACTTTATTTCATTTAACTCAATGTGTACAGTTTTTTATGGGTTTTTTTCGCAAATTATGTTTATAGACACTCGCATTACAACAGTATAGTAACTTTATTTAGCATAGCAACACCATTTCCATCCGTAAATAAACAAACTTTTACATGTAACACATCAATTTTGAGAAATTTGTTGTATTAAGATGATTAAGGGCTAAAAATAAAAGTAAGACATAATAAAAGAGAATACTACGCATATTTTGAAATAAGTATTTTGAAATTAAATAGTAAGCTCGAACATATTATTTGCAGGTGGCAGCTAACTTACAGTATATAATTATATGCACGTATAAATAAAATACGTCACTAGAGAAGGGAGCTTTTATCGGTGTCAAATTTTATATAACAAGTGCTTGAACTATGTAATTTCTTTTATGAAGTAAAGAATAATCCTTACACATTATATATATGTAATTATATACCTTTAATGATTCCAAAAATATTCTGATAGTTTGGTTTCGGTAGGTTTCGTTTCGTTTCGTTTCGGTAGATTTCGTTTCGTTTCGGTAGATTTCGTTTCGTTTCATTTCGTTTCGTTTCTATTTCGTTTCGCACTTTACAGGTACCCGGATCTCTACACCAAATAAATGTTGGAGACTTTTGTTGCATGAACATGTTACTAATAGTAGGTCCAGTATTCAACAATATAAGGCCTCAGAGTACAATACTCTATTTTCTATAATTTTTTTTTTAAAAATATCAGTCGTGTTCCAGGTAACCCCATTTCTGTTTAAAAATTCGTATGAAAGTGAAATGTTATAAGGTTTTAAAATGAAAAACAAAATAATCATGAATGAAGATTGTATAATCTTTATTGGAATCAACATATTGAATATGAAACTAAGGTATAAAAAATTCTTTTAAAGCAAACTGCTGGACGAAATCTCACAAAAATCTGAAAATATAAACAATATTCGTTGGTTAATGAGATGACGAAAAGAAATTTAATGAAATTGAAAAATATATAAAAGCAATTATAAACAACACCCATACGCATATTGATACATGCATTAGTTGTCCATAGTTATACACATGTATGTGTGGTAATAAAAACATGCTCCTTTTCAGAATTCTGTCGTTCCCTCATTTGGCTTGCATTGCAAATCTTTCACTGCTATTGCTACCTATAACTTTTTAAAATACATTTGTTTAATGTCAAACATATCCCTTACCAATTGCAAGTCTTTTACTGCAAAGTGTTAACATTTGGGCAGTTAGGATCAATTCAAGAGATCGAACTATGGTTTTATATTCATTATACATAATTATAAAGTTTAAGTGAAAATAATCTATCTGCCTACCTTTATAATCCGTCACGAATGTATGATCGTGTGCTGGAGATGACATGACAAAACTGTATTGCTAATAGCATGAAAACAGTCTATCTCATCTCCCTCGTTAGAAGAGTTCAATTAAATGCTATTTTGTACCACGACGGAATGTTATCAATCCGGAACAAAATGACGTTTCAAACGGATGTCAGACATGTTGTGACGATGTAGCATTCCACCTTAATAACATATTTTCAATGTCACACCAACATATTTTCAACTAGATTTCAACACCATTTCTACGTTGAATCAACGTTGAATTTTTCACGTTGAAACAACGTTGCATTTTCAACGTTGGTTCAACTTTCATATATATGCAACTATATTTCAACGTTGATTCAACGTTGCTGTCTGACGTTAAAACAACGTTGTTTCAACGTTGAAATGCCCGCTGGGTTAGAGATGGTTAAATGGAATGTAAAGATGTTTTAAGAAAAGGTAGAAAATAGAAATAAATCCGATATCCTTTTTTAAGGTGCATTTAAACGAAAGCCCTCTAATTGCTAGCAACAAGATCGCGTCTAGGTATTAAAGTCTTCCGTCACAACAAAATAAAATTTGATTATTTTTTTTTTTACTTTTTTCGGCAGAATTTCTAAGAAATGGTTCACTGGATTTTCCTAAAATTTTCAGGGATAATTGATAATGAAAATACCTCGAAGGATTTTTTTATTTTGTCAAAATTTACTTCTGTTCG
The DNA here is from genome assembly GCA_016163765.1 of Magallana hongkongensis. Taxonomy (NCBI): domain Eukaryota; kingdom Metazoa; phylum Mollusca; class Bivalvia; order Ostreida; family Ostreidae; genus Magallana; species Magallana hongkongensis. Next base: position 11,904,097 of record WFKH01011801.1, read on the forward strand.
TCCGTATCCAGTCCCGAGACAAAAAGAAAACTTTGTCAGAAAATCGGTAAAAACTTGAACAACCGAACTTTGTGGGATGATAGACCTATGTATGTAAATGTGTTTAAGTTGTTTTGTTTTAATTGGCGTGACTTCCGGTCGTCACAGAAAGTATTTCAAAACAATTTTTTAGTTTTTGTTATCTTACATGAAATTGTTATATCAGCAGAAAGGATTACATATGTCGTGTATGCAATGTGAAATAAGCAAACAAATTCTTCCTATGGTAATATACATGTATATCTAAAATATTCAATAATATATTATGATATATTATAATATAATTTTTTTCTTTTATTTCTGGAAAAAAGTCTTCACAGTTAACATTATATGCATTTTTTTTTTTTACATTAAAAAGCAATTTCATTTAGATTAATACATGTATATAAGAACAAAGTACCTTTTTTGGCTATAGCAACAATAGTTTAATTTAATCATTATTTTCTTCCTTCGATTCTTTCATTTTTCATGGAAATAATAGGCCGAGTTTGGCCTTTTCGTAGCTTTAGCAGTTTTCATTTAAAAGTTTACTGCGTTATTTTTTAGCTGTATTCTTAAATAATTTGCCTAATAATTTTATATTTCTTCTGAGATTTATCTAATTCTAATGATTTAAGAAGTGTGAAATGTGCTTGTGTAACAGTTTAGGAGTTTATATATGATTTTAATAACTACCCGGAATCGCAGTAAATAATTTATAAGAATGCACGGGTCTCCGTGCAATTTATCAATTATCTCCAAAAGTTAATATAACTTTACATTAATTTTGTGGGTTTAAAACCGCAACATTGAATTGTTTGTTTTAGGAAATACTAAGTGATGACAAATACCGTATTTGCTTTTCTATGATCACTACAAAATGTCGGAAATAGTTTAAATAGTATTATGTTAGGCAACAAATAGCTGAAAGAAAATCTTTATGAAGAACCAAGATTTGTTGATGTTACTTAGTGTTTACATCTGATACAGTAGCATTCAAAAAGATGATAGATACATGCATGATGCAGGAAATCGGGTAAAAGTACCATATAACAGCAATCATTCTGCACAACCCATCCTGTACTTAAAAGCAAAGTTTATATGAAATACTTTGCATAAAAATTTCTTTAAAACAGGTCAGGAAAACTTGCAAATCTTTTTTTTCAATTTTTTGTATAAAGTACATTTCTCATTTTTAATCAATTAAGATAGAATAAATACTAGTAAGATAGAAAAGAATGAATAGGATTATGTATGTAGAATGTATTACAAAATGCTGAATACAGGGTAGAATAGAAGTTAAGTCGTTAATTTGATAAATATCTGCTACTTTATTTTTTTTTTAAATTTATTCATTAAAAAATCAAATGCAGAGAAAACTAAAGTTAATCAAAAGAATAATGAATAACTTTTATATATAAATCTTACCACACAAGTTTGATATACAGCCAACAAACTGATTACAATGATCGTTTACAGAACAATCACATGCTGTTTTACATCTTGGACCATAATATCCTGGTGGACAAGGAAAACTGCAGTCTTTTCCAAAATATCCTAGACACTCTTTTTGAAAAAAAAGTATTCCAAAGTTGAAAAAAAAATATATATCAAAGATATTTCAACTCATGTGTTTATACAATATAAAAAATGGCTACCTGTACATGCTCCGTTCATAAGTCGAAAGCCAGTACAACATCGTGTAGAGTTGTTATATCTATATAAAAAGAGTTACTTTTACATTTAATCATAGGAATAGTGATAAACTTCCTTCTTTGAGAAAATGGAGAGTTCAATAATTGCATCAAATAAATTTTTGACTTAAAGAAAACTCATTATCCATTATATTTTCGCACTTACTTTTCAATTACGCAATCCTTTTGGCCTCTTGATATCACAATAGTGATTGCAAAAATAAATAGACATGAACATACATAAATATGATGACTGCTCATCACATTTATACACATGCCCATCCCTAAAAGTGTATTACATAAATGAGGTTGCACATTGAATAATCTCTTTAACCAACGTTTAAAAATAACAGAGATGTACAGGCAAATACAGGAAGGATATTAAATCTGAATTCACAAGGAAGTAAAACAGTTAACATAAACATTCTTGTAATTAGGTCAATAAGAAACCATGGCGACACATACATGTATTGTTGTTTAATCCATTGATTAAGCTTTAAAATTAAAACTATATTTAACTCCTCAGGTATGAACCTTAAAGAACACAATAGCAATTGTTTTAAATTTGATTATCAATTTTTATTGGCTGACATTCACAACGAAGGACCTTATATCTTTTTCAGCGATATTCCTATCTGAAATATTTTTCTGCATTGACTAAATACTTCACTTAAAGGTCATAATTAGTTTAAAACTTAAAATCCTATCTGAAAAGTTTTTTCCGCATAGACTTAAGAATAAAAATTTAAAAGTTGTATGTTTTGTCACAAAATGAAGACAAGAAAGTGACAGCTGTAATAAAGATGAGACGTGCAATTTTTAGACTTTATAAAAAAATAAAGACCTCTATATTGACTTTCACCTTTTTCAATTACACACAACAAGAGTTCGACTTCTTAAATGGGAAATTTTGAATCAAAGTAGGCGAATCACGTTGAGAATTAAAGTAGTGAGATGTTTCTTGAAAAAGTATTTGAAGTAACAATGATATAAATTTAGCGCCTTCTCTAAATGTAATCGCATTGTAATTTGTTGTCATTTTCGGCTTTGCATTGGTAATCAATTATGTAACAGTAGATAAGTTACATTTATTTATTTATTTTTTTAATGATAGGAAATTCTAAAACAAAAGCAATGAACATGAACAAACCACCCGTATGTATCACTCGTGCAGTGTTTTTAATTGTTTTGATCGATTTAATTCAATACAACTGAAATCCTTACGAGCAACTATTTACATTAGATTTACTTCGAATTATTTGTTTAATTTTTTACCATATATATAACATTACTACCAATGGATTCGTGTTTACGTCGCTTTTTAGATCAACATGATAAGGTTTAACTTAAAACATACAAACACGTACTCTATCTAGTCAAACAGCCATTTACATTATCAAGATTCATTGCATTATATACACGTTCTAAAAAAAGGAAAGGAAACATAAGATAATAAATCTGTTATAATTGAAACATCCTTAAAATCGGGAAGATTTTTTTCCTCTAGTGTAAGCATCTGTTATTATTGAAACATCATAAAAATCGGGAAGATTTTTTCTCAAGTGTTAACATTTTGCGAGGGTTTTCTAGTGCTTTCAATACTTTGGGAATAAGCTAGAGTCTAATAGACATGGTTTTCAGATGATATGACCACGTGTTCAGCCTCAGATAAATAACAATGACCAGGAAGATATTGCTATCTATAAACTATATTTTACACTTTAAATCGGAAATAAAAATTCAAAATAAAATTAAAAAAAATATTTCGATCCATGATATTTTGGGAGGAGAAAGTTTCCACCCAGTTTTTCACCTTTGCATTTAATATAATAATATATTTTGAGTATAAAAGCTATTGCGTAGTTAGTTGAATATCAAGCTTAACGAGTGCGAACAATGTACATGTATCTTTAATGGTCAATAAAATACAATTTTATTTCTTACCAACTGACAAAATCTCTTTTTTTAAAAATGGAAATGAAGCCCATGTTAATGGCGATATAGGCGCGCACGATGTATATGTACATGTATGTGACTTCACAACTATAAATGCGCTATCAAAATATTTCCATTGGTTTTATCCACTTTGAAATTATAGTATTGATGAATTCCAACGTTATTATATGCCTCCGACGTATCAACAGTTATGTCTGAGCAAGATTTTGACATCCGTTTATTCCTCTTGGCATTTTGGGAAAGGCTTACATAGCAGTCGTCCTCTGGAAATTCAGACAATGTTACGAGAGGATTTTTATTTCTAAAACGTGCATCAATTGCGCTGTAATATTGTTCACCCATCTCATCCATTGTTTTGCTTGCTGCACGCTCTTTGCAGAACGATCGGTTATACTCTGTTGAGTTCATTCTGTTTGCTGTAGCTTCCTTGTTGCCATTTCCTTTGTCATCGAGAAGCATTCTTGATTCACGAAGGTCATCGTAATTTTCCTGAATTATATCCTGTATACTCGGAACTGTGAATAAATCCACTTCAAACCCTGTAATGTAGAGTTTTCCATGTTTATTTTTTTGTTTTTTACATTAGTTATTTACATAATTTAGCATGCAAAACAATTACAAATATAATTGTTTTTAAATAAAAAGAAATTATAATCGTGATGCTAATCTCATCATAATGAAATAGAATAACAATTACATGTACCTTCTGTTTTTTCAGCGGATTTAGGTTTGTTCTTTAACATCTTACGCCTGAAAAAAATATTGATACTGTGCAAGGGCTAACCAGGCTGAAGCTAGCAGCCATTAACAGCAGCCACTAAGCCCGTAGAAGCTAGCAGCCAATAAGGAAAATCATCAAAGTACTGAGAGAACTCGAACCGAAAATTATATTTTACTTTATTATCGGCATTCTTTAATTAATAACAAGAAGATTTATGCATGAATAATTTGTATGGGCATTGACAACTTCGGAGGCAGTAAAGCTCGCCTGAATAAGAATTATAAATGCGTTTGTGTTTAATGAAATTAATGAATATTGGTATTTGTCCATGCGTGTGCTTAAAAATTCATCCCCGGGTCTGTTTACTTCTCTCCGGAAATAACATGCATCGAAAATTCAGAAAAGTAGTCTAATTATTATTACAAAAAAGGACTATCAGACATCTTTTTATTGTGATTTAATTCTCATAAAAAAATTAGCCTCTGTCAAAAATGAAAACGAAACAAGAAAAATCCAAAGTTTCATTTCGGATTATTTTGTTTCAGCCATATTTTGACGTGAACCTTCAAGAAAAAAAAATGCAAAGATATATACAAGAGACTATTTAGCTCACCCGAACTTTGGCATTTTCTAGCATTTCACAACGATATAGGGGTGAAATGTGGACCATTATCTCCCTTATCTTTGAAGTGTGCATCAAACGGATAACAGGGCAGTGTAGGGGACCTATAAGGCTATTATTTCTCTGTCTCAAATATGGGATGTAGGGGTACCACCAAGTGGCACCCAGGGGTATTTGCTCATTTCAGGGGTTTATATCTCACTTGAGTTTGATCACAAGAACCTGGAAACACTTAGGTTAAGTAGAGGACCTTAAGAGGTATCCATAACAAGCGTTAGAGGGCGCATATGACTCCTACAAGTGTCCATTTAGCTCACCCGAACTTTGGCATTCTTTAGCATTTCAAAATGATATAGGGGTGTAAAGTGGACCATTATATCCCTTATCTTTGAAGTGTGCATCAAACGGATAACAGGACAGTGTGGGGGACCTATAGGACTATTATTTCTCGGTCTCAAATATGGACTGTAG
>WFKH01011801.1:11915305-11933809 GCA_016163765.1 Magallana hongkongensis
TTGATGCACACTTCAAAGATAAGGGAGATAATGGTCCACATTTCACCCCTATATCGTTGTGAAATGCTAGAAAATGCCAAAGTTCGGGTGAGCTAAATAGTCTCTTGTATATATCTTTGCATTTTTTTTCTTGAAGGTTCACGTCAAAATATGGCTGAAACAAAATAATCCGAAATGAAACTTTGGATTTTTCTTGTTTCGTTTTCATTTTTGACAGAGGCTAAATTTTTGTGAGAACTAAATCACAATAATAAGATGTCTGATAGTCCTTTTTTGTAATAAAAATTAGACTACTTTTCTGAATTTTCGATGCATGTTATTTCCGGAGAGAAGTAAACAGACCCGGGGATGAATTTTTAAGCACACGCATGGACAAATACCAATATTCATTAATTTCATTAAACACAAACGCATTTATAATTCTTATTCAGGCGAGCTTTACTGCCTCCGAAGTTGTCAATGCCTATACAAATTATTCATGCATAAATCTTCTTGTTATTAATTAAAGAATGCCGATAATAAAGTAAAATATAATTTTCGGTTCGAGTACTCTCAGTACTTTGATGATTTTCCTTATTGGCTGCTAGCTTCTACGGGCTTAGTGGCTGCTGTTAGTGGCTGCTAGCTTCAGCCTGGTCAAGGGCTATGCAGTTATTAACGAATGTACCACATACAATCGTTTTGACTACCTTAAAAAAGCTACAATATATTTATTTTCTCTTACCATCTGTAAAACATCACACCGATGAATAACAAGGCCATTGACAGCAACACAGATCCAGATCCAACCACATACAGAAGCAAAGTGTCATTACATTCTGTGTTGATATAATCTAATGAAATTAATGGAATAATGTTATTTTAGTTCTCGGCTTTCGTTTTAAAAATTATTCAAAATAAAACCTAAAATCAACAGACGCTTCATATGAAATCGACTGCATGATAAAAGTTAAGTCATTGAAAAAAAAGAATTTGCATTGCTAATCATTTTTTAATCTTTTAGAAATTTGTTAGATGTTGTTTTCATTTTTCAGAACTTGCGAATGGAACTTACAAATCGTTTTGCAACCAATGTATTTATTGCAGACTTCATGATTCTGGCATTCACACGTTTCTCTACATCGGTATCCAAACGATTTATTATTGCACGGTCCTGAACAGTTTAACCCAATTGCCCCGAAACATTCTGTTGAATATATTTTATAGATACAATTTTAGTTTATATATGCCTGAATGTAAATCAATAGTAGGAGGCATGTATGCATCAATTACATGCTTAATAAATAAATCGAACCTATACATTTTCCATCGTGCCAATAATATCCCGAGCAGCACTGAATATCTCCACTGAAAGATTCCCATTTAAAATATATTTATTCACCAGATACTCAAAGAAAATATGAACAAACCATTATTAAATGGGTAATAATTACTGTAACGATAAGTTAATATTATTTATTCTTTAAATGAAAAACATATGATTTATTCTGAATACGCGAGGACACATTTTAAGTTAAAATTATATCATGAGGGTTTTTTAAATAAAATTAACGTAACTTACTTTTCCTGTGGACAGATATTATCTTTAGATAAATTCTTCCCATTTTGTCCTTGAACAATCTGTTGTAACACCAACGTAATTGTTGCACATTTTGCCATGTTTATATTCAGGCTATTCATTTTACTAGATAAACTGCTTTGGTTTTACTCGATTGTGATTAATATATTGACTTGTTTTCCTTGTTTCACATCCCAATTGTATCGTTTCTTAACCGTTAATTGCCACTCATATATAAATATACGTGGTCAGAAATCACGTGGTTTGTTCAATGGCGAACGACCAACCCGGCAACGATTCACGCGAGCTTATCCATCAAAGGACAGGTTCGCTATTTGATGGAATGTACAACAATTTCCATGAATTTAACAGTAAAGCATAGTTTTAAAATATGTTGAAGTTATGCAATTAGAAAGTGTTAACGGAATGATCTTATATAATAAAAAAATGTTTTCTTTTTTGCTCTACTAATTGATAACTAAAGAAAAACTTTTCTTTAAGCACACTCTATACACTTAAAGCCTTAGTTTTTGACAAAGACAATATTTTCAGTTGGAATTGCTCAAGAACTATACTACATTTAAAATAATCTATAAATGTGTAATGAATTGATTGAATTGTTGCTGCTAGATTCCCTCAATCTGTGGTGACAGACATTTATTAAGATATTTTCTGTTCCTTTTTATTTAATGTGCACGTACTGTTTTGATTCTGGGCTTTCCCTTGTGATCCCCCTGGGCTTCAAGTTTAACATGCGTATCTACTTGTTCACATCATTTCAATGTACTTAAATCAAATTCATTTAAGAGGGCTGGATGGTTGTGGGAATTTCCTTGAGATGAAGAGCACTGTGTTAAAATATAGGAAAATTTTCAAATGATAAAGCATTTGGATATTATAGTTCCTGGCCAAATATATCATATCTAAAAATTTAACCTTAATCCAATTGGTAATATGTTGACCATCCGCCCTACTTAAAAAAACACGATGCAGATTCATCTATCGATCAGAGAATATTTCATTGTTCTCGGTTTTAAAGCGACATAGAAATAACTTTATGAACATGATATTATAGAGTAGAGCAGCATCATTTTGTCAATAAGATTCTTGTACAACCACACAATAGTATTTTATCAGACAAGTCGTTCACATCTATACTTGTAAATTAAGACATTTTGCTAATTAAAGCCATATACGCTGTCATTTACGGTAACTTTTCGATATAATAAATGACGAATTTTCGGAAAGATATAAATAAACAATACTGAATACACAATAAATATTGGTTACAAAGTAAGAAATACTTATTGGAAACGTTCCCTACGCACATTTGTTTATTTGAACCGACCGCCATTGCGTTACTATTTACGGAGATTGCCTGCACCAGAATAACTTCTTACACCTTTGATATTTCAACACATGTGATATGATGTCCGGAAGCAATCATTGAATTTTATCTAAAAGGTAATTATTGTAAAAATATTTTAAAACCTACTTTCTTTTTTGATAAACCAGCCCGAAATAGCAAAAATGAGAGTAAGGAGGTGGACACGCTTTGGCGGATCCAAGTCAGTGGGAGTTTGCATCAAAATATATACTTGCCATGGATTAATATTGAATGATTACGTGAATAGTGAATATATTTACTGGGAACTTACTTAGAGTATACATAAAGGTTTAAATTTGACAAATGTTGAATAAATAAAATAAAGGCAATTCGTTTCTTGCAAGCACAATTTTAGATTTGATGGATAGAACTCATTCGCTTGCAAAGCACGAGACCTCTAGTGAGATAATAGGATAGAACTTTCCAGAACGGGGTAACCAAGAACGTGGGTTGACTAATTAACATAATTGCGAAAAGTGAAGGATGAGTTCATCATGCGTCGCGGGCAGATATCTTGTATCGGACATCTCTGGTTAATACCAAAAAGTTGATAAATAAAATAAAACAATTTAATGCGATTTTTGATTGAAAGAACTCTCTAGAACGGGGTGCCCCGGAATGCGGGTTGACTAATTAACATCATGGCGGAAAGTGTAGGACGAGTTAACCGTCGGGCAAATACTTTGGATCTGACAATTTTGGTTTAAAATGTGCAAATAAATATGTTAGACTCCAAAATCACGTCACTGTCCGATGGTCACGCCAAGGTCCGATGGTCTGCGCCGAGGTGCGATGGTATGCTGTCGATACAGACGCCAAAGTCTGACGGTGACAGGTTAATAAAGTCTGTGACGTCGCGTCATGACGACGTCGAAGGTAACTTCGTGTAAGCAATTTAACGAGGCCGAGTACAGTTCGAGTACGCACGCTTTCGCGCAGCGTTTCATTTGCATTTTGACGTCATCTTTTTGCTTAGTTGACGCTATGGCGTTATGATTTCAACTGCAGATATTCAGCGAAATTTGTCGAAAATAGCTCGTTTGAGGCGTAAAATTGATATTATATTGTAGAATAAACATAATAGTTTTGAAGTATAAGCTATATTTGGGCTCGGGTCGAAAACTTGAAACGGGTTTAGCAAGCCTAGCCCTCTATCACGTTTTCTTACCCCGCCTAAATTAAACTTGATAAATGTATTTCAAGACATTAACCACGTATTTTATACTTAAGACCCTTAATATGTGATGTTATATATTTATCTATTACTTAAATATGTGTGAATGTTTTGATAATACTATAACAATCACCATTTCTGCCTTTATCGAATAAAAAATAGCCATTATCTGACGACTCTGGGAAATTGGGCATACAAAACACAACTTTGATAAGACCCCTGGAACAAACCAGGAGGTAAAAGGTATTTTATTTGACCATTTGATGCCTTTTAGCAATAACTTTTATATGTAGAACAGAAAAAGAAATCCCTAGGGCAAAAGTTTAAAAAAATGTAAAAAATGTGCAAAATTGATACATTTCAAGCAAAATCTCATAGGGTCCTATGTTAAAAATTAACAAACTTTGAGATGACCCCCTAAACAAACGATGTGGTAAATGTCTGATTTTTTTATCTTAAAATTATAATTATATCAGTAGAAATTCATGTAAAATATTTCATTAAGAAATCTAGGGCAGGAAAAATTAGACCCAGCCTCTTTAAAACCAAGATGGCAGCGACAGGCTGTTCAGACGACCGACGGATACGATTTTGTCAAAGCGGGGAAATAGAGGAGACTAACGGTCTCAGTCCGGAGCAGTTTTTGTCCGTTTGAAGTGAGGTTATAAATGTAAATGGAAACGGAACATTCGTTATAATTTTGACGGGAACGTTTACGGCGGTGGACTGAAAAACGAATCAAAGTACTGAAAGTACTGATAGACGGAGGCATCATTTCGGAGGAGATTAATCTATAAAGTATTGAAGTACCGACGGAAGTTGATTTTATCGATTAATATTTATCTTAAAATCAACGATATGTAAATTCGCATGACAAGTAGTTTCTTATCCGTATTTGAATTACGCACATTTTTATAATATGAATTTTCGGGCTTTTCTGACAATTTAATTCCGGGAAAACATCATATGAATCATGTTGTGTAATATTTAAAGATAGAATTAATTCCATCAAACTATGTATCAGTAATGGAAATATTTCTGGAAGATTGTATGGATCCAAGCAATATTTAACTCTAATCTCGTTTAACCAGGCGTTCGGTTGTCTCCGTTAATCTCCGACAAGCAAGAGAGACTCTCTGCTTGTCGGAGATTTACGGAGACAGCCGAGCGTCTGGTTGAACGAGACTATATCGAACTCTGGCGTAGGAATACATACGACTACAAAAATTATCTAAATTGTTCGTACCATTTAAATATGACTATTTTCAAAGTATTTATTAATAAGTTTCCTTGAAAAACAACGCTTCAGAATGCATTACATCGAATTTATCGATTATTTTCGAGAACAAAGTCTTATCAACGGCGATGATTTGTGCTAAGGTCCAAACACAGTTTCACTTCCGGTTTGCCAGAGTAACTGCATAGGAGAGTTGATGAAAATCAACTCCCAAATATATATATGTTTTTTTTCCTTCAAATTTTAAGGTTTAGAAGGTTTGGAGTATTCATTAAGAGATTGCATTACTAAATACTACAGGACAGAAACTACTTTGCTTACATATTTATGCTCTTTTATGGAATATGCAAAAATTTCGTTAGTTACTAATTTACTTAATGATTCACAATATATACTAAAATTTATGATAAATAATCAATAAGAACTCTTGAAAAGCGAACTTTTTTCATATGAAAAATTCGTTCCTGCTTGAAACCCCTAATGTTAGGTAATACATGCATGATCTCAATCTCGCAAAGTTGTCGTTCTTTTTCTTTTGCAGAATGCATTCATGATTCGATTGTAGAGAGTGATAAAATATATTTCTAAGCGTTTCCAAAAATTATGGAGATGAAATATTTATATTAAAGAGACGCTACAGCTCATATTGCGCAAATAGCGTGAAATGACAGTTTTCCCATAACTTACATGAATTTTAAAATAATGCTTTGTAAAATTTAAAAATTCTCAATTTACCGTTAAATTATTCATTTCAGACGGTCCAAACAGTAAATATTGCTAGCCCAGCCTTTTGATCAACAGCTAAGCGCATCGATTATAAACAATTCAGCGTGGTGAAAAGATTACGAATTTCTACAGATTTTACTTGTGGTGTAAACAAAATTTTAAAGATATAAATTTTGAATACCGGAAAAAATTTTAACACGCAATTGCGAGCTTATTATTGCTGTAAAAAGATTCAATCTTTCAGTACATGCACGACCTCTATTCTTTTATCTAACTGTGTTTAAAAAGGGAAATAACTAAGATGAGGAGAATCAGCTGTAATGTCTCTTTAAAGCTAGTTTTAAAAATAATGTACCGGTAGGTCTTGTAATACCTCTATTATTCACTTTTAAAAAACATGTACATTCTGTCAAATGTTTTTACACTTTTTTCACGCGCAATACTCTTATCAGCTTGCCAAAACACACTTACTTCCCAACTTACTTTGAAATCGACAGCGCTGGCCAGACATGCAGGATTAATCAAGCCTCACCGCACGTGGCCTGGGTACTCTACCTATGAACCCACTGACTGTGGAGGGTTTTTTGCGTTAAAGGGTGTAATCTGGATGTTTAATTTATTTGCTTCATTATCCTTATAGAACGTTTAGTATGCATGCCAAGTAAAACTAAACGAAAATATGCCATGCTACGATCACGGTTGTCAGTACTTAATTGGGGGAATACATAGCAGTGGTTCAACAGTGGTTCAACTTGTTGAATAATCATTTGGATCGATGCTGGGGGGTGGGGGGTGGGGGGTTAGCTTTACATAGAAAGATATGTCTCTGCAGGAGATTAATTGATAATGCTCAAGTAATATACGATACAGACAAAGAACCACGCCATGTTTATCCATTGAATCTCATAATTATTCAATATTTCGGTCAACACTAGATGGTTCTTGAAGAATCTTCATTGTTTGACATCTCAGACAGGAGGCTGTATAAAAAGTATAAATAGCCACTATGCGATTACACACCATTGCTATTCTTAAACTCATGCATATTCATACTTACTGGGAATTTGACGTAAGAACCAAATTTACGAGAAAAATTATGTTTATTAATTGCAATATGTATAGTTCTATTTATTGTATATTTTGTAATTGCAAATAAGATATTTATTTCAATAATAATATTGAAATATGAATCCTAAACGAATTTGCAAATTTTGCCGCTAGGTGGTGTCGAATCCACCAAGTTCATTATCGACGTCACATGCAAGCTGACCGGTAGCAATAGAGGAGGCTCATAGAGCCTCTGTCTAAAAAGTGCATATCGTGTCCAAATACCTGTTGCACTTTAAAAATGTGCTTTAAATTAGTTAATGACAAGTGAATTTAAGATACATGTAGAAAATTTGTGTCCACAGTGGTAGGGATTATTTAACTAAAATGGTTATCACCATAAGCTGATTTTTAATTCTTTATTCTCATTCAAATTTGATTTTTTCTTAAATTCTATAATATGCTTACTATAGTATATCCTGACGCATACAGATGGATCATGTGCATAACGGCAACAATATTCATGCGTTTATGAGTCTTATTAAAACCATCGAACTTTGGCGTGTCACGCCATCGGACTTTGGCTACTGCACGTTGGTCATCGGAGTTGGCGTGTTGCACCATCGGAGTTTGCCGCAGACCGTCGGACTTTTGCGGGACCATCGGACTATATAGTACCACACTTTAAAGTCCTACAAATATGCATACAGTAGAATTTTTTAATTTCATACATTTTTATACCACGACAGATTGGCAGTAAACCTTATACACTAATTTGTAACCAATGAACAGATTGTGTTCTACGTCTTTATGGATATATGATGTATGTATAAAACGGGGAAGTTGAATTGTGTAGCGGTGACCCCCTCCCATATTGTTTTTTTAAAACAGTTTTCTATCTGAAATTATATTTGGGACAATGATATAAATTTTAATTACATGTACCTAAAAAACAAAATTAAGAGATACGATGCACTAAATACCAACTCACTAGTTTGAAGTTAAAAAAAAAGTTTTCCATTTTTTTTTCAGTCATCTGCAACAAAGAAAATTAAGACCACCTACATATATATCATCCATTTCATTTCAGATTTTTCACCCCTGCCCGCTCCTCTAACTATCCAGCCTGACAGTTGGATTTTTATTTCAATTTCAAGGAATAGGTTAAGAAAGCTATCAAGGAAAAATTCGGACACTGTATATATACACAAAAATGAACGAAGAAATATGGTCAACATATTACATGTCAGCATTGTGTCATATTAATTTGTAAAGTGATAATTCCCACGCTTGCGCGGGATATCATCCAGTCTATTATATTTGAATGTGAATACTACTTCCAGCTTATACGGTTTTATGAAATGTCTTGGTACAATCTCGGATGTGAAGTAAAGAAGTGTATAAGGCATGTAAAATGCCTTTATAATTACGGATAAAATACTGAAAAATTAAAATATCAACAAATTGGATAATTTTTTTAAAAAAATCATTCAAAACAATGTATGTTTAACATAACATCGATTTGTAACACTTAAATATGTTCAATACTTGGAATATGTTGATTTAAACTGGCGTATGCATATCAAAACCATTAATTAGTGTCATTCTTTAGAACTTTAATCCCTTTTCTTTTATACAGTGGGTCTCTGCTCCATATGTTTGTCATATTCCAAATAAGGTCTAATAGAAAACAAACCATATCAATCAACAAAAACGTGGAGAGATGACCCACTATATATTAAAATATCATTCTGTATCCCAACAAATGAACGTTTAAGAAAAATAATATAAGTCCGTAAATTCGTAGCCAAAGTCGTATATAGCATTTAATCAATTTTTTTGTGACTGAAATGGCTCAGTGGTTCGAGCACCAGATGTTAGGTAATCTTATATAATTAGCCATTTTAGGTTGTGGGTTCGATCCCGCCTGGGTATTGATGTCACAACAACCTTATTTTTATGACGATTAAATATTACGGTTTACTTTACTATCATATTAACATGATATCTCATTATGTCAACATAAAAGGCTTGGTGATTATCAATAACCTCTCTGATGCACCGAATAGCTTTATATATCAATCCATATACTATTTTGTAGTTAAGAAAAACATTCTTACACTTACTGAGAATTTTTCAGGAAATTAAATGCCCTGAATTGCCATATCCATCCAGATATTAAGTCAAACTAACTTTGTTCGAAATAACTGGCAACTTGTTCATTGTTTATTAATATTTTATTATTCTTATTAATATGGTTTGATATGGGTTAAATTATAGAAATAATTCTTCCTGCTACTGAAGAATAGTTTTACGTGTTTTTTTGGATTCACTGGACTTAAGAAGTACACCAAACTGCCACATCTTCAAGATTTAGTCTTTAGTGCCTATTGTGTAGAAGATTTTGATCCCTTGTCGTGCTATACTCGTCAGAACAGATATCTACCATCGCAGCTTTTGAGAAATGGATATGATTGTATTCGTAACACGTTTCATGTCCATAAGTCCCACATCTTTTTAAGGGTTGATCGTCACCGATCTCATGGTTTCCTGTAATAGTTCCATGCTTTTTAATTTTTCTCTCGGAATGGTTTACATGAGCTTTAGAACTTCCCAGATTTGTTATCTTAAGATTTTGCGTCCACTTCATTCTTTTTCTGGTATAAATATAATAGATATGAAAGAAGCTTGGATATGTAAACAATAAAACAACACACAGAAATGTCTTTCAAAATATATGTTAATTCACGATTAAGCAGACCTGAGTGATGGTATTTTATCAAGTGAACATTTTACCAATTACCTCAGTGCACAACTGATGCAGAAAACCGAAATTAAGCCTTGAACACATAAGAAGCCGATCAACAATTGCCAACTGAGGTTTTCTTGCTCTACTGGTCGCTGCCTCTCTAAAATCATTTTCATACGGAAAGAATAATACAATTTTTCGTTATGTATTAAGAAAGAAAAACAAAACAAACAACTTTCAACAGAAGTATATTTTATATTTAAGCTGGCACGAATTCATAAAAATATATTTTCGATTGTTTCTCCTTTTTGTTGGGAATATATGGGCCACTCCGGTTCAAACTTGAGTACTCACATGACTTGGACATTACGTAAGGAAAGTGAGATTTAAAAAAAATCATTTTTTTAGAAAAAGGAAACAATTTATTGATAGACAGGTGGGAGGTCAGATGTTAAGCTCTATTTGTAATGAGCTATGAGCAATGTTTTTAATATTTGCATTATTGCATCAAGTGCTTTGAAAGTAGAAATTAAGGAAATTTTTAAAACCTCGTTCTGCAAATTGGCAGTATCTGTATAAACTCAATAAATTTCTAGAAACGCATCAGCAAAGAGTCAATCGAGTAAGATTTGGAACCATTATCACTTTGTTACGTATTTTCACAAAAATCGCTGGGTTTTTTTTTTTAAATAAGCTGTATCTTTTTAGAATTTGAATAATAATATTACATTTATCCTGAGAATTATTATTTTTTTATAATTTAAAAGAAACTTTACAGCTCATATTGCGCAAATACCATGAAATGACAGTTTTCTCGTAACTTAAATGAATTTTCTTGCAAAGTCAAAATTATAAACTTTGCAAAAGTTACGCTTTTTAAAATCTAAAAATTCTGAATTTATCGCTAAAAATTAATAATTTTAGACGGCTATACAATAGATATTGCTAGCCCAGCCTTTCGTTCAACACCGCCTGCGGATCGATTGTAAACATTTCAGCGTGGCTTTCAGCAAGAGGATGAAAAGACCACGAATGTCGACAGATTTGGTTAGAAAATGATCAAAGATCAAAAGAGATGGAGAAAAAACATAAGTGCATACTATACACATGTATATGTCATTAATACATCATTTTTTATAAGAATATTTTGATATCTAGATCCGCCTAACATTTCCGTTTTTCTTCTTCGTCATGTAGATTCCTCATTAAAATAACGCTCTAAGGTCGTAACAAGTGTAAAATTTTCTTATACTTAAGAGTTAGAGGCTTTATTTGTCATGTGCATTAATTATTTTCACTACCTGTTTATATCTATAAAACTATCTCCAATATTCCATAGACAACTGGTGTCATTCAAAATCACTTGATGTAAATAAAAGTTCGAGTCGATATGATATAAATTTAAATTCCGAAACATCTTTAAACACGCAATTTATCAATTATCTCCTAAATTAAATGTACTTTTATATTGATACGTTTAAAACTGCAACAATAAATTATCTGTAATAATAAATGCAAAAAGGTGACAAATACCATTAGTGCTTTTTATGATCACGACAAAATGTCGGAGGTAGGTTTAATAGCATTATGTTGGGCAACATATACATGTAGCTGAAAGCAAATTTTTATGAAGATTTGTTGATGTTACATAGTGTTTACATAGCATCAAATAGGATGACGGATACAAGGTGCAGGAAACCTGATAAAAAAAATACCATATATCAGCAATAATCCTACACTATCCATACTAACCTGAAAAATGGATATTTAAAATCAAATTTGATATGACATTTTGCACAGATTTCTTGAAACAGGTTGGATTTCAGTTAAGGTTAGAATACGTTTTGCATATCGTTTGTTTTTCAAATTCTGTAAAGTACATTCCTATTTTTTAATATATTATGATAAAATGAGAAGTATGAATAGAAAAGAATGGATATAATTATGGATGTAGAATGCAACACATAATGTTGGATACAGGATAGAATAGAAGTTAAGTTGTTTATTTATAAATAGCGGAACTGTACAACAGATGCTTTGTTTTTTAAAAATGTGTACTTTTGTTAAACTTAATGCAGAGAAAACAAACGTAAATCAAAAGTAAAATAGAATGGTTAATATGTTTTCGATTTTAATCTTACCACACATGGAGTTTGATATGCAGCCAACAAACTGATTACAACTCTCGTTTACAGAACATTTGCATTGTGTTCTACAGTTTGGTCCATAAAATCCCGATGGACAAGGAGTAGTGCATTCTTCTCCAAAATATCCAATGCACTCTTTTTGAAGAAAAAAAAACCCAAAGTATTTCTAATTTGAAGAAAAAACATTGATTATATATATTTCATAATATGGATATATATCTAATTTAAAAAAAATTCTCTACCTGTACATTCTCCTTGAATTAGTCGAAAGCCAGCACAGCATCGCGTAGAGTTGCTAGTACTACATAAAAAAGTTACTTTTATATTTAATATAATAAAAAGGCATATGATCCGTTCTTTCTTTAAGATAGAAATCAAAAGGTTCAGTCCGATACAATTTTGACTTAGAGAAGACTCCTTCCTTTATATTTGAGGAAACAATTTATTTGCTGCTGCACACTTACTTTTCAATGCAATCTTCTTGGCCTTTGGATATCACAATAGTGATCGCAAAAATAACTACACATGAACATACATTAATTTGATGACGGTTTATCACATTTATCCCCATGATTATTCTTAAAAGTGTATAGCATTAATGAGCTTGCGCATTGAATAACCTCTTTAACCAACATTTAGAATAACAGAAATGTACAGGGAAATACAAGAACGAAATTGAATCCGAACAAGGAAGTAAAACAGGAAAGATAAAAATTCTTGTAGTTAGATCAATAAGGAACCATGGTGGCACATATTGTTGCCTACTCCATTGATTAAGCTTCAA
This sequence comes from Magallana hongkongensis, assembly GCA_016163765.1. Lineage (NCBI taxonomy): Eukaryota > Metazoa > Mollusca > Bivalvia > Ostreida > Ostreidae > Magallana > Magallana hongkongensis. The sequence continues at coordinate 11,928,115 of WFKH01011801.1, forward strand.
AATTAAAATTCACTAAATTCAACTTCCTAATTATAATCTTTAAAGAACACAATAGCAATGTGTTTTAAGTTTGGGTAATGATTTTTTTTTTTGGCTGCCAGTTGCAATTGAGGGCCTTATTTATTTTTCAGCGATAATCCTATCTGAAGTATTTTTTTCGCATTTAAGCTAGTATTGGGAATATTAACGAACAATATAAAAACCTACTGTTGGATGAGTCCAGATATTATGTTGACTTAGAATCTCGAGGAGGCATGACTTTTGAACGCCTGGCTAATTGCCCAGAATTCATTAATTTCCCCAAACTACCACCGAATGTTTGTTTTATTCAAATGGACGGCAACGACCTGTGCAAAACACCACCGGGAAAAGATATAACGGACATTCTTTCATATGCGAAGTTCCTACATGACGGGGTTGGAGTACAGCATGTGATAGTGGGCCAGCTTCTGCAGCGTCAGCCTTGGGCGACTCGACCAGGTTACAACGACGACGTTGTAACATTTAACAACACACTAAAGAAAGAAACGGCTTTCTCGAAAACATCCATCTTTGGTCTCATAGGGCTTTTAGTCGGACCTGTCCTACCTGGGACGTGACGGTGTGCACATCGATAGTAACTCAGGGCATAAGAACAAATACCTGCACAGCATCCGCATTGCTGTCCTTCATCATTCCAGATAGGCCAGTGTTATTATTTTATTGCTTTTATTGGTTCTTAAATGGTCAGAAAAACGAAATATTTTGGCAAACGTTAATATTTATTTGAAGATATACTTTATACATCTATGTAATCTCAGTATAAAGCTATTGAGCTAGAGGTACTATAAATATATGTGTGTGTGTGTGTGTGTGTGTGTGTGTGTGTGTGTGTGTGTGTGTTAAGTAAGGTATAGGGGCAAAACACACATCATGCCTATGTACCTATTATAATTCTATATACCCTGTGTATATATATTTATTGGCTTAAAATTTTAATTCATTATGAAATATTCAAACATTATATATCTTTAAATTTCAACATTTTCTTCATCGGGTTTTCCAAAGGAAAAGTCCGGTTATTAAAATGGTGAAAATGGCGGGCAGACGGGCGGGCGGGCGGCTGCTAAGAGAGTACCCTCATTGTACGGATAAATCCTCCTACAGTTTTCAAGATAGAAAGTTGTTGGGGTTTTTTCCAGATCAATTGCACATATATCAGAAATGTGTATATTGCTAGGATTTTGATTTCTGATAATTTATGAAAAAAATACCAGCTGTTGAACTTTGTCATTTTTTGGCAAAATATTGCATATAGGGGGTACATGTACCCTTATTGTACGGATAACTCCTCCTACAGTTTTCAAGATAGGAAGTTGTTCTTTTGCATATCAATTGTACAAATATCAGAGGTGTTGATATTGCTAGGAGTTTGATTTCTGATTATTTATGAAAAAACCCAGCTGTTGAACTTAGTTATTTTTTGGCAAAAATATTGCATATAGAGTACCCCATTTCTCTGGATAGGTAGTGTTCAATTCAGGGTTGTTGTTCACACAAAAGAATAACCCGGTTTGCTGTCACATTGACAGCTTTTCTCTCGTAATTCTATGGAGCTATTAAACTACATGTATATCAAGTTTATTACATGCTGCTTATATCTGTTAAATAATACTTCTATAATTGGAACAGTAATGTACCTAATTTAAGATGTAAAGGAAGTAAGTTGTGTAGTTGTAGTCACACGCAGTGTGTATTTTGTTTTATCACACACAGAGTAGTGTGAATTTGTTGTAGTCACACGCAGAGTAGTGTGCACTTTATTGTAGTTACACGCAGAGTAGTGTATATTTGTTTTGGTCACACGCAGGGAAGTGTGAATTTGTTGTAACCACACGCAGAGTAGTGTGCATTTGTTTTGGTTACACGCAGAGTAGTGTGCATTTTGTTGTAGTCAGAGAAGTTTGCATTTGTGTGGTCACATGCAGATTAGTGTGCATTTCTTATAGTCAGGAGTCTGAATTTATTTACTGTATTCATACACAGGGTAATGTGCATTTCACATGCAAAGTAGTTTAATTTGCATTTGTTGTGGTCACTTGCAGAGTAGTACGCATAATTATTAGTCACAAGCGAGCTTCTCACACACACATTTGTTTTCTTTTATTGTAGTCACAAGCAGAGTTCTGCACGTCAATTATTGTTGCATCCAGAGAAGTGTACATTAGTAGTAGTTACATGTTGTGTATTACCTTAACCCTGCATATTTTGTATTCATAAAGCAGAGCCTGCATAACGAATTATAGTAGCTGCAAGCATAATATTGTGCAAAAGATAACAATAACTATGTAATGCATGTCTTCATACTACTTTAACATATTGAGTAATTTTGCAGAAATCATGTAAAGAAGAAAGGCACCAAAACAAGTGGAGGACCAGCATGTCCAGACTGCTCCGGTTAAAAAAGCAAAGCAGATGGTCATGCAAACAACAGATTACCAGAAGCTTGCTTCTGATATAATCAAACAACAACGGACAAGTCAACTCACAGACCTTAGTTATTTACCACCGAATGATAATCCCAAGAGTCCAGCAATCCAACTGTAATATGGAAAACAACCCAAAAGCTCCTGCCTTGCCATGTGTTCCATTAGAAAATGACCATGCTGTTAATAAAACCCAGGGAGCATCATCAGAATCCATTTCTCAACTGGTTGGCAGGACATTTGAAGGTGAGCCAGTAGGCACAGCACCCAATCATAGTACTGGCAGTAGTTGTATTTCTATCACTGATGGTATTCCTCTTGGTGCAACTGTCTCAAGTAAAATTAAAACTAAAATTTGGTCAAATGAATTTGTAGACCTTCGTTGTCTGTTGTCGCACCAAGAGGAAGACCCAGTGACCTTGTTGATTACACCTGGTGTAAATCTACAGCATTGTCAAAAATCAAAGTCTCCATTGTCTATCAATCAGTGGACTGATGCATTTCTTGTCTTTATATGCATTGTATTAAAAAAGAACCCCTCTGAGGCTCCCCACTTACAGTGGATCATGCAATCAAAATATGGGGCTGAAGGTATGTCACATATACTTGATGACCTCTTTTTTATTGGTCCTGCAAATTCTATTAGTTGTAAAAACGACTTGACAAATTTTCTCTTTCTTTGCAAAACTATTGGAGTTCCAATCAAAATGGCCAAGACTCATACTTCGACCACCGAAATAAAAAATCTATGGAATAGAAGTTGACTCAAACCTTATGGAATCTCGTTTACCCTCAGATAAAGTAGATAAGATCAAGGGACACATTTTACATACACTTCATAGAAATCACACTACATTAAGGGAACTTCAGTCTCTAATAGGTCTGCTCAATTTCGCTTGTTAAGTGGTGGTCCCTGGCCGTGCTTTTCTCAGACGCCTCATTGACCTAACCTCTTGAGTAACAAAACCTGCTACACGCATTCACCTAAATGAGGATACTAAGGCTGACATGGAAACTTGGTTAACTTTTATAAGCTCCTTCAATGGAAAGTCAGTTTTTCTGCCTCAGAAGATCACCTTACTCTTTACACAGATGCAGCTTGATCTTAAGGCTTTGCTGCAGTTTTAGGATGTGAATGGTTTGCTTCTCACTGGGATCCTTTACATAAAGTTTTTCATATTGCAGTCTAAGAGCTATTTCCAATTGTGTTAGCCATTGAAACATGGGGAAACAGTATAAGAAAAAACAAAGTCTTATTAATGTCTGATAATATGGCTGTTGTTCAGATCATCAACAAACAATCCTCAATAAAAAATAAAACAATTTTGAGATAAGTGCGTCGTTTAGTATTAGCAACTTTGGAATGCAACATACACTTCAGAGCAAAACATATACCGGGTAAACATAATGTCACAGCTTATTTCCTCTCTCGATTTCACTTTCAGGCAGGGTTCCAGTCTGCACCTCAGTTAAACCGTCTTCAGACACCAATTCCCAAAACCAGCTTAATGGATTGCATCTTTTGTCTATGGCACTTTCAAAAAGTTCAAGGACAGCATATAGAAGGTCATGGATGTTGCTGCTAGAGACATATCCATCTCCAAACTTATTACCAATATCTCCTACTTTGTTATGTAATTTCATTTCCTCTTTTTTCACCAATGGATATTGACCTAACAGTATTGCATCACATGTATCAGCAATCAGTTATGTACATAAACTGCCTGGTGCAGCAGATCCATCTACTACTTTCCTGGTGAAAAAGGTCATGCAGTGTTGCCATCATAATGCTCCCTGTAAAGATTCTAGACTACCCATTACAGGTCCCATATTACTCAAATTGATACAAGGTCTCGAGTCTACCATTAACAATCACCAACAGAGAATTCTTCTAAAGTCTATTTTCCTACTAGCATTCAATGCATTCCTGCGTCTAGGTGAATTAGTAATAAAGTCAAAGGGTCTAGCAAGCATGGTGATTCAACGAGAGGATATTTCATTTGAATTCAACAATAAAAACTCTCTTGATACAAGCTCAATTGTCATGAGACATTTTAAAACAGACAAAACAAAAGATATCTTTCAAATCCACTTCAAGGTCCTAAAGGAGGAAGACTATGTGTCCAGTTCACACCTTGTATGAATATTTGCAAACATTTAGGCATCAAACTGGTCTTCTTTACCAGTTCATTGAAGGAAAACCAGTTATATATACTTTTGTATCAAAAATATCCATTGCACTATTTCATTCATTGGTCTCAATCCAGCTTTATATAAGGGTCATAGCTTCCGGATAGCTTCCGGATTGGAGCAGCTACACCTGCTGCAAAGCTAGGTTTCTCTAAAAACTGTATACAAAAGATGGGTCGCTGGAACTCAGATGCTATTCGAAGATACATTCGACTAGACGGTTTTGAAATGTAATCATCTTCTCCATTTCGGAAATTTCATAACAATTTATGATTTATGATAAATTACAGAATTACAAAATTCAATTGCTGTACTTTATCTAACGAAAATAACTTTACTGTTTGTGTTATATTTTACTATCATATTAATTATTCTGTAAGGTCATATGAAAACTGCTGTGAGATTGTGATGCACTTGTAAAAAATATCACACAGGTCAGAAGTAAACTGCTGTGTGAATATTTGGACAGTTATAACACAGGTCGTACATTAACCGCTGTGTTTTTAAGACCTTTTATGATAAACATTAAATGTAAACATAATGGTTTCTGGATATATGATTTTTTATACATCTGGCTTAATTAAACTCCATAGTTCCAAACTAGCAAGATCTCATCAAATGAAGCTACTACACAAGATAGCAATACGTCGACAAATAATGTCCAAACCAAGAATAGCACTGTGTCACAAAATGATGTCACAACTCAAAATGGCAACAGGTCACCAAATGGTGTCGGAACCCAAGATACCAATACGTTACCAAATGATTTATCAACCAAAATTAGCAATACGTCGCCAAATGATGTAACAACCCAAAATAACAATGCGTCAACAAATGAAGTCACGGATCAAAATGGTAATATATTTGTGTCAATTGTTACGTCAACGTCTCAACCGACGTCATCGGAAGACGTTGATTTCGACTTTGATACGTCGTTTTCAAGTAGCGGCGAAATGATAAAAATACTTCTGAACATTATTCTAAGGATTCATTTCTCTCTCTCTCTCTCTCTCTCTCTCTCTCTCTCTCTCTCTCTCTCT
>WFKH01011801.1:11945293-11962444 GCA_016163765.1 Magallana hongkongensis
TATTTTGTGTTTTGGTTGTTTCTGATACAGACATAGGGCAATTCCAAAAAACTCGTCTGAATATTATATCAGTTCAGGATATATGATTCATGACACAAACATGTAAAGATAATTACGAAAGGGGTTTTGTTCTTCTATGCATTACTATTTGTTAAAAAAAGATATCACTTAATGTAATCTCGAAAGCGTCAATTTCCACAATTCACAAACAGTGCTGATTTATGACACCCCATGTAGAAAAACCATTTATTTTTTTTGTTGTTGAAATTTCATGTGAAATTCTCATGAAAAATTTCATTTTTTGAAGTTTCACGTGAAAGATTTTACGTGAAAATTGAGTGAAAATCATATGAACTTTCACGCGAAACACATGTGAAATTAATTCACGTGAAATTCACATGAACATTTTCCCGTGAAATTTCACTTCACACGAATTTCACATTAATTTCACGGGAATCACGTGAAACTCTCTTCACGTGATTTCACTTTACACGAATTTCACATTAATTTCACGGGAAATTCACGTGAAACTCTCTTCACGTGAATTCACGTGAGGCACAATTGGCTGTGTAAATGTGTGTGCTTAGTGGGGTTTATGGTCTTTCGGCTTTTGTGATCTGTAAATATGTAATTATATGACTGTTGTTTCGTTTTTTTTTATTTCAATCTTACCACACGTGAAGTTAGATCGACAGCCAACAAATTGATTACAGTTCTCGTTCATAGAAAAATTGCATGATAATTTACATCTACGTCCATAGAACCTTGATGGGCAGGAATGGCTGCAACCTTCTCCGAAAAATCCTTTGCATTCTTTTTAGCAAAAAAAGTTCATAAAAAGTTGAAAAGCAGCAACTGGGTTTCGTAACGTTAAAAATCGTTTTATAAGCTAAGTTAAGAAATAATTCTAGTTACCTTCACATTTTCCGTTTATTTCTCGAAAGCCAGTACAACATCGTCTAGATGAGCCTAATCTTTAAGATAATTATGTGTTAATCGTTATGGTTAATACATTGATAGCATTAGTAGTGGGTCCAAAAGACATGTATTCATGAAATATATTTCATACGTGTGGTGTATACAACCCTTGTGATAAACCTTTGCTGTATTAACGGGTAATGGTTTATCAAATACTTCCTATTATTGACACAGCCCCCACTTCAAAGCTTCAGTGACCTAGTTTTTGAAGATTTTCCTGTATATTCCACATCACTATTTCTGCTACCAAAAATTGATTGAAATGGATTTTGATGAAGATCAAAAATTACAAAAATGAAGGAAAACACATAGTTGTTGGCTGCAAATCACGATAGCTAAGAAGGATTTAATACTTACGACGCGATGAAAAAAAAAAACGCTTTGGTTATGTTTCTATGCCCGAAATAATGCCTCCCAAGATTTTTCAATATTTTTAACTTCGAATCATTAGCATTAGTTTTTTTTTTTATAAAACTTAACCAACTATTCCTCGTTCGATTAATTCAAATTGACGAGCATTCGCAACTTTTTGCATTTCAACAAACTTGACTATTCAAGTCTTCAATATTTCCATTTAAGTTCTTTGAAAAAAAAATATTTAAAGATGAAATATTATTTCAAGGTATATTTCAGTGAAACTTTACATTAAAACAGCTACCGGTATATTTATTTCCGAAATGACATTCTAAATTGTATTGCGCAAGGTCACAATAACACAACGTCACATGAACACAACGTTGCATCATCGATTAGGCTAAAAAAATCAATTCGTGTTATTTAAGGGACTGTCTCAAAAGAATAATAATATATATCAAATCGTATGAAATAAATAGAACATCTATAATTGTGTGATTTTATATTTGCTTTAACCAACTCGTTGAAATGGTTATATTCGCCCGGAAAGCCTCGCGAATATATACATTTCAACTCGTTGGATAAAGCAAATATAAAATCACACAATATAGATATCATCTATATATTACACACATATTTTGGCCCAATTACTAGTAAATGGCCATTTATCTAATATATTTGAAGAAAAAATGTAGACACTTGTTTTCTGAGCATTCCAGCTCGTCACTATACATCCCGATAGTGGTCATCAATATGGCTAAACATGTACGTAGGCAAAGATGGTAAAGGTTTGTCATGTTCATTCCCGTGCTCATCTCCAAATGTGTTTTGCATTACACAGGAGGTACACATCAGGAAATTGAGTGGAGCAAAACTATATATAATTGATTTAGAACAACAGAGATTTAAATTTATATTTAAATTTTAAAAAGGATTTACACGGAAGTATTTTTGTAAAAATTCGGTTGGATACAATTAGGTTATAATTGAACCACAATATTTTGCATAGTCCATAAAGTCAATAAATTGTAAACTCTCAAATTTAAACGGATCGAGAAACTACGAAGTGTTATATACCAATATGTAATATATGGGTCTATAGATGTGTTTCTGCAACTGAAAATGAAAACACATGGTTATAATTGGGGGAAGAATAACACAAAATTGCTTTAAAATTACAGAAATGTGCATGCATATGCCAATGAAAAAATCCGGAATCACTGGAAATAAAATTGGTTTGATTGGGATGTTAAAAGTGAGGTTGTTTAACTATTTTTATGAGCCTAAAGACGCATAGAACCAGTGCTTATTTCCGGTCTCCTTGGTGCTAAGTGGATGGGACTTCAGTCCTTAAGTTAAATTCAAGCGTAAGCCGGTGTTGTAGAGCAGTTTTCCTCCATAGTAGCTTTTCCTCGGAAAACCTGCTATATAGAAGCCTTTCCCCCGGTGGGAAAAGCTACTATATAGTAGTTTTCCCCCATAGTAGGATTTCTCCCTCACGTTTTTGGTTCAGATTTTATAAAAAATATTGTTGGAAACCCAGTAAGGATTAAAATCAATGTTTTACACCCCCAGGTTGCATACATCTGTATTGATTTGTACAGGTTGATTTTCGTTTTGCCGATTTATTATTTTTTATAGACAATGCTGAAAATGAACATACGTATCAAGGAATACATAGAACTAAATTTAGGTAATTATTTGATAAATACCTGGTTTGACAAGATATACACTCATATGCATAACCCTGTGTTCTAAATTTGTAAATGAAAATGTTTTTAGAATTTTTGAATAAATCTATTAGTCTGTCTGTCTGTTTGTGCAATTTTGTCCAGGCTAAACCTCTGTTTTAGAGAATCTTTGGAAGAACTGAAGGATCGCTCATGACGTAATAGTGTGTTAAGACCTTAACCAATTTTCATGATGATTGATATCATTCGAAAGTATATATCACCCCCAAGTAGATAAAAAATGATATTTATGAAATGATTTAATCAGAGTGGGTAAGAAATATTCTTTGTTCATATCTAAGATTTGATAAGAATTATTCATTTAATATTTTGGACTTACAAATGTAATTATGTGCGAAATTCGAAATTAAATGAATCGTCATTTTTGTAAATTCTTGTTTTGTATAAACTTACTAGTACATTGAATTGAACGAAGTTGTAAATAGTCAAGAACAATAATCAAAATATCTTCAATTTATCTTTAATGCTTCTTTTTTTCAGAGTTATATAATGTTACTGTAATCTTTACGGACGGATTTATACATCATAGCGTTCGTCGTTACATCCGGTCGTCACCGGAAGCGATTATTTTTTTTTAAATCTTTAATATTTGTAAGGTTCATAAAGGTTTGATATTAAATGCAGAATATGTATTTTGTATTAAAATTGGTTAATGCAAATGCCAGATTTTTGTCCAGCGACGGTCCCGGTGACTTGATTAATGGTTTCTCATTAGGTGACTCGCGTTCAATCCTCGTAATAACTGAAGTATTTTTCCCTTTTAATCTATCTTAAAATTGACGAATTGCATTTTTTTTAACGTTTTAATATGGTTCAATAGAATTGGTTTTTTTTTTTTACAATTTATTATACATGTATAATGAACAACTGCATACATATAACTAAAGGTAATTAAGGTCAAGATCTAGTAAATGATTCCAGAGTGTCTTTATTGGTGTTTGAACCATTGTGACGTCATAATTGATTTGATAGATCTTTTGCCGTACTTTACGGCTTTAAAGGAATTTTTTAGGAAAAAACCCCAGTTTCTTGACATTCTATATTAAATCATGTGAAAAATAATCCCGATACCTATATTTAATTCGACATCATTTTAAAGAAGATCCCAAGAGCTTGTTTAATGCCGTTTTTGAAGAGAATGTAGGCATTCTAGATATATTTCATGGACAAAAATGGACAAAACTCTAAGATTTGTTACTTATTTCCTTCATATTTTATAGAAAATGACAGTTTAAAATATGTTTTTTCATTGTGTTTACCAAACATTTAAGCCCCGGTACACCCAATCAAACAAAGCTATTGTTATGAAGCATTTAAAAAATTATATCTTGAATTTCATAAACCTGTAGGCACCTTTCATTTACTAGATCTTGACCTTAAATAATAATATATTATAACAATACTATTGATACTGCATTCTAATCTGCTTGAGGACATTTATTTTTCGTTTTGCGAAAAACGATCGTGCATCCAGAACAATTTTAGAAATTTCAAACCAGTTTGAAATCTTTTTTTTTTTTCAATTTAAATCATAATTCATTTTAAGTATATATGTACATGAAAACATTATTACGCACACAACAATACATATAAGAAAACATAAATAATAACACATAATGTATGGTACACGAAAACATAATAATACACAAAAGCGAGTATTGGAAAAATGTAACATTCATCGGTTTATGTAGTAAAATGAGCTGAACCCCTGGCTAACCCGGTGGTATAACATCTACATATTTATACAGTCCGTCACTGCGTCCCCGGGTTAAACTCTAATACACATAGACAGTCCCTATGTGTATTGGGTATATTATTGTTTTGAAAAGAATTACAAATGTCAAAGTTTAGATATCAAAAGTTGAATAAGCTCATTTTCTTTTTTATTTTTAAGCATTGTCAGAACTGCACAGTGTGTCGTAAAATATTCTTTGAATGAGTTTTTTTTTTATCAATAAAATTGAATCGGGTAAATTTTCAAGTCTACAATACATTTTACATTTGTATATTCTATATGCAATAAATGACAAAAAATAACTATATAATTTGGTGACCTGTGTTTCTTCCGGGTAGAACCCCACAACAATATTTTTCCATTTAATATCAAAATTAAGCACTCGCTTACCGCTTTCCAAATTTGTTCTACATTAAGACAATCAAAAATAAGGTGTTCCGAATTTTCAATTTCGTTACAATGTTTGCATTTAGCAGTAATATTTTTATTCCATTTGCTTACTTAAAGATTATTACATAACAGATTATTCAGTAGTTTGTAATTAAACTCCGCTAAGGCTTTGTCTTTGGTATTTTTAATTTTCTGTATGTATATTGATTTCCATACATTTTTGCTTTCCAACTTAAATTCTTTTTCTAATTCAGATTGTGTACAAGGTGCTTGAAATTGTCGTTTTATCAATCTTGAATAAAAAAGTCTGGTGTTGTGCTGATGAGAAGTTATTGGTATTTGTTTTGTTAGTATATATGGGATTTTTGAAAAATCATATTTGAGTTCAAATTTGGTAAATATTTGTTTTATTATTTTGTATTCACATAGCCAGTTTGTTCTTTTGCACAATGTATCGAATATATCAGACGAACTTTTTAAAGTACAACTCTCTTCAAAAATATCCTTAACATATAGAATTCCGCTTTTAATCCAATTTTCAAAGCAGATTGTCTTACCTTTAAAATTAAATTCTTTAATTGACCAAAGAGGTTGTAATAAAAAAGATTCGGTAGAAAGGCAGGTATTTTGTTTTGGCTATCATCTTTGCATAAATTATAGCATACAAAAGCTTGCTTGTAAAACTTTGGAAACTTTAAAATTATACCATAGTCTTTGGCAACCGTCTCATTTGTATTCATCAGATGTTCGATATCAATTTTTGTAGCCTTACAGAAACTGTTAAAAAAATGTTTAATATTGTGTTCTATACTGAGTAAACGTGGAATCCACATAGCCTTTAGGGCCGTAAATTTAGATTCTATATCGACAAGGCCTATTCCTCCCTCATGTACTTCACCTATGATCGTATTTCTTTTGATCCTGTCTGTTTTATTCCACATGAAATTAAATATAAGCCTTTTAATATTTTTTATAAAATCATTGTCGGGTATTTCCAAAATGCTAGCTACATATAAAAGTTTAGAGATTGCTAATGTGTTTATTATTGTGCATTTTCCAAATATTGTTAGTTTTCTTTTTTTCGTTTCCATTTCATGAAAGATTTTCATCCAGTTTTTATTGTAACACTCGATTTTATCATGACCAAGGTGTATTCCTAAGCATTTAACTGATTGGTTCGTTTCATGTATTCCTTCGACATTGTTGTATTGGTTTTTAAGAGTGCCCAGAAGGACGCATTCTGTTTTAGATAATTTTTTTTTTGATCCCGCGAGTTTGCAAAACATGTCAATGGTTTGAATGGCTTGTTTAAGAGAATCTATATTCTTCAGTGATAATGGCATATCTTCTGCATGTTGGATGTTTTTAATTTCTTTTTCTAAATTTTTAACAGTAAATCCGTTTATTAACATTGTTTTTTATTCTATCGGATAAGATTTCAGCGACGAAAAGATATAATAATGCTGAAATAGGACAGCCTTGTCTATTTCCTCTATGCATTTCAAATGTTCTTGAAATCCATCCATTATTTTTCAATCAAAATATTGGGTTTTTATATAAAATTTTAATCAAGTGAATAAAATTGGTTCCGAAATTAAAAGTCTCTAACGTTTTGAATAAAAAATTCCATTCAACAGAAACAAAAGCCTTTTCAAAATCAAAAAAGAGGAGGTAGGTTCAATAGAATTTTAAAAAAACTTTCTTTAAAAGATTATTTAAAGATTAAAGATTATTTAAACTTTTTCTCAAAAGAAAATAAGTGATTTAAACCACTAATTTTTGGGGTGGTTTTTTTTTTTTTGGCATTTTCCTTTCCGTGTGGCAGACCTTCTGATCTTTCGTGTGTTTTCACAATTTGTAAAACTTGAAATTTCACGTATAACGAACATTTCTTATTAAATGTTTCGTAGGGATTTAAGATAGTCTTCTGTCACTTCCGAATTTGACTTTTTTTTTTAAAGTTTAGTTTTGAATGATAAAAACTTGATTACAATATTAGAAAGACCACTCAAGCGATTTAAATTATATCAGTAATTTGTGTTTCAATTCAATACCTCAAATATTTTTTTCATAATTTTTTCAATTTCAATTTCTCATCAGTGCTCCCGGTCTCATGTTTGATATTTCGAAGTAGATATATATAATTATATTTAAGACCTTCAATTCTAATGGTATTAACTTAAAATTTATAGCCTTTGGGGACGAAAGGGGTAATAAATTTCCCCTCCTTAATCCTTCCTCTGCAAAATTAAGTCAAGATTTGTCAGTTATTTTCCTGGAAGGAGCACACACCCCATAATCAACCCGAGATTCCAATATCAACCCAAAGGCCATAGGGCTGATATTAGTCGAGGGTTAATTTTAGTGTGATACAGATTTTGCCAAGTATTGTCGTTTTGATCATATTTTTGATAGATAACTCGTTTATATTTTCATGTGAAAATTTTTTTTTCCAGCTTTATTCTAGTTTACAATTATCAAAATTCGCGTATTTTTGACGCTTAAATGTATTGGGACGTCTTCTAAAAAAATGTCCATGTTATAACGTCAAAGTTTAAACTGCAGATATGCATCGATTAAAAGAAAAGAAAAAAACGAAAAAAAAAAATCCGAAGTGTTCCAAAATCCGAATAATTAGGTGCAAAGGTGTTCCAAAAAGGTGCAACAAAGGGTGAAATAAAGTGTAATGATGGCGCGTGCCTTTGTTCATATCAGTGGTGAAGAAACATGTATTTTATACTATGTATTAATAAATGCATTTATTACCCTTTATTATGAGTAATCAATATCATCTCAGATATTGCAATTGCAAATTATTGCTACGAATGGTCCGCCATAAATATGACCGGAATGTAAAACAGGGTGAAAATCTACTATGTAGTAGGTTTTCCGTGGGGGTAATCTTGCTATAAAAGAGGGGAAACCCCACAATATAGTCAGCTTTCCGTTGGGGAAAACTGCTATGTAGCCCTTTTTCCGGGGGGGGGGGGGGGCGGCTATATCGCCATTTTTCCGGGGGGGAAGATGGCGGGGGGGGGGGGGAATGGCGAGGGGGAAACGGCACTATATAACACCCGTACCAATTTCAGCTGAGTGAACTGAGACAATGCAGACAAAGTGTCTTGTCTAAGGACACAAAATACAACATTAAGTTAGTGAATTTGCCACCTCGGGGTTTAAATTTGCCACCTTTGGGTTACTGGCGTTACAACAAAGACCACTGAGCCATGTGCTCTCCAAAATAGGGATATACGGGTAAATAATTAGGTCAACATGGAACCACAAGTGCGACAGCAGATACTTTACCTGATTTTTTTTTTTAAATTAAACTGCAAACATACACAACTTATCTATTAGTTTTGCCTTATTTGGTACTTATTGTTTTCTACATCATATTTAGTTAGAAAATGAGAGAAAAAAATGATTCAAGAGTTTAACAATATTTCTAGCAAACTCAGTCATTTGAGCATAGTCAATTCCTTTAGTAACTCCAGACATTACATTAATCAAAAACAGCTGCCATGCAGCAAAATCCACTGCATAGAGACAAAATAAGCTTAGATAATTTCAAAAAATGTGTTTTTCCTCAATGTCATACCCATAAGTAAAATTGTAAACCCTTTTTCTTATATAAAAAACTTCAAATATAAAAAAAGGCTATATTTTATTTTTGGAATATTTATACGCATCATCCTGTATACAGGGACCTTAAATATACACACACAAAATCTGAGCTATTGAGCATATCTTTGAGGAGTTCAACAAAAGAACTTCTCTTTACTTGACCAATCTCGCAATTATATATGATGTCAATAAATTGAATATGCAAACCTGCATGCTTTGCTGGTAAATATTTTCGAATTTCGTATCTCGTATTACAATTTTGTATTTTAAGACTTAATTGTCAGACTAGCCTCCTTGACTTTAAAAAATGCAATTTTTTTCATGTATGAAAAATATTATATTTATTTCATGTTTTGTATTCTTATAAATGACTAGATTTTGTGTTAAAATTAAAGTCAACAACTTGCAGAAACGCATTTATAAATAGAATATACAATCTGTTTGACAGAGTAACGTACGTATTACTATTGTTGATAATTGAATGTCCTCATTAATATAACAAAGATATTTCTAGAAAATTTACATAATTAAATTACTTTCGTTAACTTATCTGTATTTATTTTAATTACTAAACCAAATGATTTATTAATTCATCATAGAATTGACATATTTAATATGACATATTTTTTTTTTTAAAAAAGTGAAAACATATCGAAAAAGACAACTCTGGGAGTGAGCATTGTGAATATACTTGTTAAGAAAATATTTCTACCCTATAATAGACATACACGTAAAATAATTAAAGAACGTGTCAATAAAAAGTTTATTCTAATTTAATTGTAAAATCATTCATTTGACTAATAGTTTGTTGTTTAACCGTTTCGCTACTTAGGTACATATTTTACGCTGCTATTAGATCTGACAGAAGACTTAGAAGCGTTTTGAGGAGTTGAACTCCAAATATCTTGAACAATGTTGCTCAGCAATAAGTTCATATTACACTGCTTTTGAGATATTCCGATTATGTTCATCACGCTTTTTTAATTCGATCTGCTGTTTCAAAACTGTCGTATATATTCGTTGGGCATTTCAAACTATCCTGATATCTCTCTGTATGACAATGGATACCATTGGTAATTTCATCCTCACATGAACTCCCAAGATGTTTTGACGGTTCGTTCCTAGCTTCACTCATAGTAATGTTGGTTTCACTCGGATCCATGCAAGTGTGGTGCCTTGTTGATGCTTTAGCTTGCTTTTGTGACAATCTACAACTATTCAATAAGTAAGATTTTCGTAAAATTCTAAATCTTCCATGTTTTTTAATTCTTCTTGTCACTATCGCCAATGTTACATTGACATATGAAACATTCAATTTGAATAATTTTCTACTTTTTTTATTTAATTGTTGAATAGTAACATGTATCTATGGCATTGCATTGTTCTATCAGAATTTCTTTTTACTTTTATGTTACTGTTTGTATCGGTAATATGTTAATTTTTTTAAAATCACACTGAAGTATTATGATAATTCTTCTTATTGATCACGCTAAGCTTTTAAAAAATCTTACTCCTTCCATCGCAGTGTTTTCAAACAGCAAATCAGGGTTACAATCTGGCATCCAGTGAGAGCAATGACTAACAGGAATAAGGAAGAACAACTCTCATTGTGAATTGATTTCCTGTATTTTGACTCTGTAACAAAAAGCGATGATGAAGTTCCAAACTTATTTCTAGTAAAAAAAAAAAAACTGTTCTAAAAAATCTCAAGATTGTGCATAGGTTAGCCATGGAAAAGTGTTCATACTTAACACATGAAACCATTCATTTTATCTTTTAACTTTAAAGAAGTTATTCAAACGTATTAAATAAATGTTAGAGATTGAGAGATATACATGTTACAATAGGGAGAGAAAGTTAAACCTCCTTTTCAAGATAAAAATCTCGTAATTTTACGGTAAATATCTATTACCAAAATGCAATGTTTAATGCCCATGGAATTGCATTCTGTCAGCAATATTATCTGTAATATTTTTTCTTTAAAATGATGATTCCATTATACTGAAATGTCCACAGGTGGGCTTTGATACATATAATGGCATCACGTTCAATTTTTAAGACATATGTTGGATTCATTAATACAGGCATTTACTTGTCTCATTATCATTCACAGGTATTAAACACTGCTGGGATGTAATTGTTTTGTTTTTGTATTAAACCGTTTATTTCCATAAACCCTAAAATATTAACAATTTTAGTTTTTATTGACCCTTTTATATATAAAACTATAATTATATTTGCATTTAATTGTGATTTTAAATCTTACCAAACGTAGATAGTAATCTGCAGCCAACAAACTGATTACAAGTCTCGTTTACAGAACAGTTACATAGCTCTCTACATCTTAGTCCATAGTATTCTGTTGGACAGGGAATACCACAGTCTTCTCCGTAAAATCCAATGCATTCTTTAAAACAACGAAAACTTTTGTTAGTTACTGTCCATTAATATACATGAATTTTTTATTTCATTGTAGGAATAGTTCTAGCAAAAATTTTTTAAAAAATGTCCTTTCTCTAAAAATGGAGCATCGTAATAAGCGTTTTGTCGTTTGAAAACCATGCGGAAATAGTGTGGTTGTTTTAATGATAAAACTAATGGTAAGATCTATTGAGTCCTTATAATGCTTATGAAATTTAAAAACAAATAATTATACAAAGTTTAGATATTTTCGAATAAAAAACAACAAACATATTCATAATAAAAAATCAAGTCTACACCGGTATATCGGTACACGTTTATGTTATATAAAACAAATATAAAGTGCAATTTATGTTTAATCCTCTTAAAGGATTAAAACCCCAAAATCCTTCTAATCATTGGTTAGAATGTAAAGAATAAAAGTCAATTTTTGTTTTTTATATTGTG
Organism: Magallana hongkongensis; assembly: GCA_016163765.1. Classification (NCBI taxonomy): domain Eukaryota; kingdom Metazoa; phylum Mollusca; class Bivalvia; order Ostreida; family Ostreidae; genus Magallana; species Magallana hongkongensis. Next base: position 11,956,994 of record WFKH01011801.1, read on the forward strand.
ACTATATATGGTAATTTTTATGACCAAATGTAACAAAAATCAACAAAAAAGTGGACGGAATTAACAAACTGAAGCGAAATGCTTCTTGATGAGTACCAAGTTCAATTAAGTTCATTTTAAAGATTTTTTTCAATGGTCAATCTACTTCTCTAACACTGCTTTCACTTCCTTTACTGATGCCTGTAGCACTGTAGAAGGCTTTTAATATTCTTTTTCTTCAAGAAAAGACAATAGATATCAGGGATCTCCATGTCACTGTTTATAGCTGGATTAGGAGTTAAAGGGGCATGGTCACGATTTTTGTCAAATTTTATTTTTCTATTTTTATTGTTTATAATGCTTAAGTAATGCATTTCTAATGATCAATCAAAATTTGAGTGCCAGTCGTAGAATTATAAGCAAGATACAGCGCTTACAAATCTTTGTTATGTTAACAAGGCTCGTGCCATGTTTTTGTTTACATTGGTTAAATATACCGGTACAAGCTCCTTTTCAAGCTGATATTTCTATCTTCTAATTGGTTTTGAACATTGACAAACAGTTCTCAGCATTTGTCACATTATTTTAGGTGTAAACCTGGAATTTTCCTATCAACATTCAAAATGTACACAAAAACATGACCTGAGATTCGTTAACATAAGAACTAAGAGCTCTGTATCTCGCTTATAACTCTACGACTGACAATCAAATTTTAGTCGACTATTAGAAATGCCGTATTGAAGCAGTTTAAACATTAAAAACACAAAAATAAATTTTGACCAAAATCGTGACCTTGCCCCTTTAAGTTACATATTTCACGATGATATTAGGAGATAAACCAATATTGCTTCATCAAATCATTATGTTTGCTTGTTTAGACGGATTTAAGTACTAGTATACCGCCGTCTTTCAACATTTTGGGATTTAGATTGAAAATGTTCCTATCATCGGTTATAAAAAAAATAGTATTTCATAAAGTTCTCGTTTTTATTAAGTCTAATGGAGTTTTGTTTGTTATTTATGGAAATTGCTGAACTGAAAGTATTTGCTAGAGTTATGCCCACTTCCATGGATTAGATTGGTTTGGTTAATTGGATAAATTTAAGGACCAATTTTTAGATTATTCTTTTCTCATGGACTGCTCCTTTAGGTACTTATAGTGCTCTTGGCTAAAGTTAACCATTCTGCAGAACTGGGTTAAGTCTTTTAACCAGTGATTAAACATAGATGATGTCAATTTTGGTGGACTACACAAGAATAATTAAGTTAATAGATATTTTTTGTCATAATTTCGACACAACATATACAATTAATAAATGAGACATATTTTTAAATTTTAATTGTTATATATAATACTTTTATGCATGCACATCCAAATACAGTGGGGCTTCAGATATCCGGACGCTTCAGTTTACAGACTATTTCATATGGGAGCAGATTTTTTATACGTTATTTTGTCTCAATTCACATTCAAGATCAGGACAGTCTGTTTTTACCAAAAAAATCTGTTTCACTATTAATTTTCCTTCATTTAACTAGACGGTAAAATCTAAATGATACCCCGCTTAATACAATAGAATGATTAATATTACGCCTGTCAGTTGAGTTTTACATCTTTTTCACCTGCTAGACCCCCATGAGTAGCTCGTATAAACAATCTGACTTCCCACATCTCTTTCAAATATTACCGACAGTACTGGTTAGACAGGATTAGTCACGCATCACTGACGTGGCTTGGATATCTTTACACTGTGCACCTTTCAAGTGCAATAACTTTTTAAAAAAAAACAAACCCTTTTTTCAAAGGAAGAATGTGCTTAATAAATCAGGAAAGTTTTACATAGCTTTTTGTTATTTATATTCAAAAAAGTTATTTTAAATCAAGTGTCTCCCGAATTTCTTGTTAGATTAAGTCAAAACCGGAAGTAAATGAAGAAGAAAAAAAGGAAAGTATGTCAACTGATCGGACGTGCTTTGGTGGAAATATGACGTGTCTAGAAATAGAGTGTTAAAAAACATAACGTAAATAGGCACATTTCACATTTGAGCACAATATATTTGGCTAGATTTGGCTATTACATGTATTATAGTTTGGTTAATATTTCCTGACTAAATAACAATATAAAGCAGGGTTTCTTGTATTAAAAACAGGTGAATTTCAAATGGCAACTCTAATTTGTTGCTGTTTGGTATGAAAGGCAAAGAAAAAAGCATCAACACCCATTATAAACAAATAAATTTTGTTTGATTGATTGAATAATACTAGACATTAACCCTTACTTGCACAGGTTGAGTAAAATGGACATGATTTGAGAAAATGAGTTAAGAAACTTTTACCAAAACCATGCGATCTTGAAACAGAAGTATATTTATGATATGCATAGTTAAAGGGAAATATATATAAATGAAAAGTGTTATACGTGTATTATATTTATTAATGGTCATATAATACACATTTATTTCTACCATTTTCCCTCAATCTGGGAATCTGGTCTCGAAAAAACTGATGAACTGATGGTCTAGTATATTTATTATATAATATTTATTATTGGTCATATAATACAAATTTATTTCTACCATTTTTCCCTCAATCTGGGAATCTGGTCTCGAAATAACTGATGAACTGATGGTCTAGTACAATATTTTTTTTTTTTAAGTTTTTAAAAAGAACACTTGTCCTTTAGGTCATGCAGCTTTTTAAAAGTTTCCTCCTTATATATTGGTTCTGTGATAAAACTATATTCGGTGGTTTCCCCTCCTGTCACTAAATATTGTTTTGAATAATATGATATATATAATACATCTATTATTTTCAATATTAATATTTCCTTTTCTATGGTGGCATATATCTGCCATCTACATAATTTTTGGTCAACATAGCATAACACGTAAAGTCAAGATAACTATCTCTTTAAGTCGAGATAACTTTCTAGTTTCTCGATCAAGACCGATTTTTTGTTGCGATACATGTAGCTATCTCGATAATTTATCTTGTATCTTGACTAAAATTCGTGGCATTTGCAAATACTGCCATTCACAAAACAAGATAAGTTATAAATAGATATTTGATAATAGAATTTTGGAACTCATTACCAAGGACTCCTTTGATCTGCATAGAAGATCTTTAATGAAAATTATAAGGCCGTCCTCAAAACATATAAAAATGCTGATTTTTATTTTCTCTTTTAAAACACACTGTATTTTGCGTCATTTCATCATATTTATAAAGTTGCACTGTCTTAAATACTTTAAACTTCATGAGATTGAAAGTGTTATGCTAAGAATTAAAAAAATCATGTTTTTATCTTTGGTTCTATTTTGGTGAATTCTATTTTATCTTTATATATTTATTTGTTTTCATTCTTTATTAAAACGTAATAAATGGTTTTATGGATATTGTTTTTTAAAATTATTATTTTAAACTTTAATCGTATGATTTAATTTAATTTACATGTAGTTCAATATCAACCTTGCGTCATCCGTCTTTTATTCCAGGTGTCTAAAGCTCTATAAGTCAGCATATTTATATATATATATTTATTTTAATTACAGATTCAGATATGAATTTGCAACTGAAGATCAAATATTAAAAGATAATTAATCAAGTGCCTTTCTATAAACGTAAGGGGATTGAATAATGAGTTCCGAAATACGATTATACAATTGTTATACATGTATTATCTCGTTTTTTGGATGGCAGCATTTGCAAATGCAACAAATTTTAGTCAAGATACAAGACAAATTATCTTATCTTGTCGAGAAAGTAATCGCAACAGAATGTATTAGCTTATGTTGACTAGACAAAATAGAAGTCGGAGTTTGTTGGAAAACAAGAAAGTTACTAGTATCTTGACTTGACGAGATAGTTATCTCGTCTTGACGTGATATGCTATGGTTACTAAAATTATGTGGATGGCAGAAATATGTCACCATACTTTTCTATTGCTTTTTATTACAATCCAATTATCCCCCTCACACACATACATACTTTTGGGTATGCAAGTACCATACTAATACAATGCAGACTGCAGCGATGATTGCTTTTCTAATGTTAATGACCCATGTGATCCGTAGCTGCATGGACCGATTATGAATCCCTATACTATAAATTGTATGATTCCTTATTTGTTATTAAATAAGCATTTCATTAAAACAATGTGAGGTTTTAGCGAGTTCGATAAATAATTTTAAAAATTGATTTACCTTCCCCTCCCCGAATCTACACATGATAACTTGAGTGCAATTTTAGCTATCCCAGGGGTCTTCGTAAGGATTGTTTTGTACACTTCATGAAATTCTTCTGATTTCTTTAACGTTGAATTGATAAGTATCGATGGCCCAATACAAATTGAAAAAAAGCGGATTCACTCCCTTTTACTCACATCCAGTGGAAGATAACAATTACGTCCATAGAAAATTAATTCACACTTATAGAGAAAAAATAAGTGCCAATTTGAAAACAAAATATTCAGCCAGGTACAGTGTCTATAATAATCAAAACAAAATTCACTTTTCTCACAATATACCTGTATTAGAGAACAAAACATTGAGTCCATTACATCTATTTTTATATAGTTGTATGGATGGGTATAAAGTCTTTAACTTGTTTAATGATAAATTAGGTGTTGTCTGTCCAAAGAGTTATCAGACATTTATTTTTCAGCCATAATTGACAGACGGACAAAGTGCATTATGGGATATCAACCACTGGTTAAACAATAGTAAGCAGTGGTTAGATAGCCACCGGCTAAATTCACTTCGAGCAACACAACTTTGACCACTGGTTATTAAACCGGTGGATACTGACTTTGACCAATGGTTAAATTAACCAGTGGTCGAAGTTAACCAGAGTTTTGAGCAACCCAGTCCTGTTGGTTTTTAAATGTTTGTTAAGCCAGCAATAGCACTCTACTCAATTGGTATTTACAAATAATGCAAACAGTTTAAATTATAATTATTTACTTTTGTCACCCTAAACTCTATTTAGAAATAAGTACACATACCTTCACAGATTCCGTTGATTTTTCTATAGCCAGAACAGCATTTCTTATCTGAACTATATAAAACACGTTTTGAATTCTTTGCCACATTTTCAAAAAGACAAAATAAGTAAAACAATGATTGCACATGAAACTTACGTGCCGTCTTCGCATTCTTTGCCTCTGGACAATGTAACGATGACTACCAAAAACACAAGATGTGTACAAGCAAATGGTTGATAGAGGCCTGTTATGTTTTTGCCCATTTGTATTTGGTAATTACATATACAATTAACTATGCACTGATACCGAAATAAAAAATATCAAAATTCTCTGTAGTTCCGTGACAGTCACAAAAAAAAACAAATAAAGAAGGAAACAAATAAAGTGTTCTTCAAAACAGTCTAATAATAACTAATATTAATCGTTAAATGTGCATTACACAGCTTGACATTTTATTCGTTTTGTTTTTTTTATTTGGGGGGGGGGGGGG
>WFKH01011801.1:11981121-12015346 GCA_016163765.1 Magallana hongkongensis
TCAAAGTAAATGCTTCCGCTTTACCAAATAGTTACACAGAGAGCCATGTTTTGTCAAATCTGTTGGGTTTTTTTTTTTGTTTGCGAATAAGTTTAGCGATTAATGGGTTTTTTTTTTCTTATTAATTAAGTGTTTTTAAAACAAGACTATGCATTTTGACATATTCAATGCGCATGAATTTCCATGAACTACTTCACAAAGCATTGGTATTCGGCTGCACATCGAAGGAATGGGGGATTGATTTTATACGCTTCTTTCAAAATTTAATGCACTGTTGATTTTTTTCTACTAAACAGACATATTTTTGTAAATTGCGCTTACGAAATTTAGTCGCTCTGAGACGCTTTGTCTACATTAAAAGCATGAGAGAGAGAGAGAGAGAGAGAGAGAGAGAGAGAGAGAGAGAGAGAGAGAGAGAGATTGCCAGTCTTTACTACACAATATGCATAATGACTATTCAAAAGAGCCCGGCTTTCAGTACTTCAGTACTTTGATTAAAATAGGTAGGACAACAAAGTAGTGCCATTAAAGATAAAAGTTCGTTATTTGCAGATAACATATAAAATTTTTGAATCTACTTGTAAGTAAGGAGCATATCTTGTATACGTATATTAAGCAAAATGTGATTTAACCAGAAAGTGTATGGAATTATTTTGTGCCATGTGATACTACTCTGATAGGCAGGAGAGTTTTCTACTTTCACTTTCCTTTTCAGGGGTTGACGTAAACAGACGGATTTTGCGGTAACAACGAATCTGACATCAAACCACGAAATTCGGACCAAAGAAGAACAACTTGTGTTGCTTCAGTTTGAGAGGTCACTCGTTGCTGAACGAAAATTAGTGAGAATGTTGAGTGACATGATGTTAACATTATCGGCTATAAAGAATGTATTAGTGGACCATACCCATTTATAATTCATTTTATTAGAAATGGATGCCAATTAGAGAGATTTAAATTAAAACTAAAGCTATGTTAATTGCATACAAATTTTACTGCAATTTTATTTAATGGTTTCCTGATTTGTTTGTGCACATTAAGTCAACTAAAGTTGTTTTTAATTTAAAACATTTTTTTCGTTGATTTCAACTGAACTCATTCATAATGCAATTATTGACTTAAGTCCAATTTTTTGTTACTTTGTTTTTAATCACATACATTCATACACGATTATTTTGGTAATTCTATTTTACGACGATAATTGCATATGTCAATGTCAGTTTGAGATCGTAAAACATATATACGAATCATTGAGAGTTTTGACTTTCTGAAATTGACACAGAGTTTTCTGCCTTGCATGTGATGAGGAAAAATGATCAACAAAAACAACATGGAGGAGAAGTACAGAGCAGGCACAGTTACAGCTGGGATAGAATAGCTCGACGCCAGCAAGGGCAGTAGTCATAGACAGGTGGAAGCAGTGTATTAGGGCCTTATGTGCCAGTTGGTAATAGGAAATGATAGGTGAGGTGAGGATGTAATGAGTTTGAAAACTAGTGTATAAATTGTTTTAACTACTTAGTGTCTCTGGTTGAGGCAAGAGTACTTAATTGCCATCCTTTACAATAATTAGTTTCACTATAATAATTGACGAAATGTTATACATTGTTTCATTTATCACAAGGTTAGGTTATTGCAGTAGTATCATATATTATTAAAGAAACATGTTTCTTCAGCAAAAGAATTCTGACAAATTCCGATTTGACTTTTAAAGGGAAAGCATACTATACTGCCTAATTAGAAAGTAAACAAACAAAACGAGCAAAACTTAAAGAATAATATCATTATATGATCTTACCACATGTGTAGTTTGATACACAGCCAACAAACTGGTTACATGTATCATTTTCTGAACAGTTACATACTGCTCTACACCTTGGTCCATAGAAATTTGATGGGCAGGGAGTACTGCAGTTTTCACCAAAGAATCCAATGCATTCTTTTAACACAACGCAAAAAAATAAGACTTTTATGATAATATGCTTATAACTCATACTGATTTTAAAAATTCGAAAACAATATTTATAAATTATATATTAAATATACCTGTACATATTCCATTTATTTCTCGAAAGTCAGAACAGCATCTTTCAAACAGTAAAAAAAAATTGATCTTTGCATTTTTTTAATACAATCTTTGAAAGGAGATTTACGTTTTAGAGAATAAGATAAAATACAAATTTTAAATCTCTCTGGGGTTTTTTCACTACGATTTTGATATGGATACAAAGAATTTAGTAAAGGTTGCTAACTTACTTGTTCTCTCCGCATATTTGGGTTCTGGATAATTTAATGGAGATCATCAACAGAATCAAACAAGAATATGTGTACAGTGAATGCAGGCGTATCATATTCATCACCATTGGAATATGTCCGTGTATATGTTCGTGTGCATAGTATACATTTGTTTTCAAAGCGTCATGAACATTAAATATACATCGAATATTTCACCAAAAGGAAACGATTTTAATGCGGAAAAGATAGGATTTGAATCATTAAAATTTTTTATGATTGTGTATATCTTTGCCTGTTACATTCTCATAATGCAATTGAGGTGTTCTAAGCTTAAATAAAAATTTCATTAATTAAAGATTCAGACATTGCCTTGTACCCATATTTTCAATATGATTAAGTGAGTGTAAAGTATTACAGAGTCATTATTTAGTGGTACCAATTCAAAAACATGAAAAACATACAATTTAAGATGGTGAATTGACCACTTTCTAATTGTTTCTAACTCCAGGTCAATAGTGAGATGGTTCCCTATCTTGGTTCTGACTTGGATCTTCGCTCAATTACCTCATTCTTGCACTTTGCTCTGGACTAGGGATGCACCTTTTACACGGCAAGTTATTTGTGTTATTTAAAGTGAAACGGTGACTCAAAAAAGAAGTTTTACTTTTTGATTATGACAATGGAAATAAGAAGAAATATTTGATGTTTCATCATACGGAAGGTTTAAAGCATTATAGGCCATCACCTATCAGTTTACAAGTCGTTAAAACTCATCCGGAAATTGCACTGTAAACAATCCGAGTTGTTTTGGACATTGATTTGAGTGTCACGTGATTGCGATTGCTGTCTAAAAATAGTTACAGTGGGATTGACAAACAGAGAAAAGAATTAGCATTTAAAGTTATTCAATGTCTGTATGCATTCATAGATTGCATCTTAATAAAAATATAGTTCTTGAATACATCAGGTTTGACTGAGTAACTGCTGGCTTATGATATATGCCACGCTGCAGTATGTACATTCCCCTGCACTTGAGTGGCTATGAAACGGAAGAGAAATTCAATATTTATGTGTTGGCCCAACGCTTAATTCTGTTTTTCCCTTTTTGATTTGATTTATTTACTTTCAAACACCGTAATTTTTTTAAAGTTCATCTTTTCATCTGATGAATAAAATATGAGGAAAGCTTGTCAAAATTCGATATTTGGTAAATCATTGGTTTCATCGCCATGTCTTTTTATATGCTTATAAACATACCCGGAATTAAAAAAAAAAAAATCCTCTTGTTATTAATGGTTTATATATTAAGATTTTTCTATGTTTTTTTTTTATTTACAAGAAAAATAATGTTGATATGATAATAATTCATGTTACTTTCTTATCTGCAACCAAGTTATAATTCATGAATTTAATCTATTCATAATTTTTTTTGTTGTTGCAAAAAATGACAAACTTGCAGACTGTACATTTGCCGTTTGTAACATGTCGGATGTGCTATTTCAGGGCACGTAGATGCAACTGCAGAAAATACTAATGGAAAAAGTGCGAAACAGACAGATTAATTATCAAACACAATCAAGCTGCACGAAGGAATGGGATTAGAAAACTGTAGACTCAAATCTAGAAGAGCTTATGTCCGAGTGATAAACGTTACATCATCAGAATAACACATATTCATACTCAGACTCGTGAACATACTTATTCGTATTCATAAGTTTATATGTCATGAGTTTTATCACGATCATTAATTGTTAAATTGTGCCAGTTGATCTCAAAATAGTCTGAATTCTAAGATACATATGATTCAAAAATAAGAGTAGTATGAATAACTAATGAATAATAGGTGAGAAAGTTTATAATGTAGGGTTGAAAAATGCACGATTTAAGGACGTTTATTTTGCCACTTCGAACAAGCATTATGAGAGTACTGCATAAGCAATACATGTTCCCTACCGGCTCCCTCAATTTTAAAACAATTGCCGTTTATGTGCTGAACAGATCTGGAGAAAACTCGATAAAAAATTTGTTTAAAAGATGAATCCAATTAGTATTAAACAGCGAGTCGTTTAAAATTAATTTCTTCAACATCTGTTGATGAATCTAATAAACTTCAAACTTGATCTGTAGTTTTTAGTAATAAAGCTACAAAGCAATTTTCAATTAATTCACCAAACTATAAACAAGCCTGGAAAACAAAGCCGGTGTAACGACGAAAAGTGACCCCCATAGAATATTGACCCGGGAGTCAAATTTCTACGGAGAAAACTGACCCAGGGTCAGTATTCTATGACTAGTAGGGTCCTTTTTCTACAGTAGAAAACCATTCCACACCTGTAGATCTACGACCCCCCACACGTTGAAAACTGACCCCCATAGAATTTTGACCTCACTTATAAACCACATAGAAATTTAAGAAATTAGAGGCGGATACGTGTTGCATTCATGTTTGGCCGGGGGGGGGGGGGGGACAGAAAAAGCATATGAAAGATAAGGCAGAACTATGGATGTGCCTCCCGTTTTACCCTGTTACGTATATAAGATTAGTTTCTACTTTGAACAGAACGATGTCTATGTTTATCTTAAAGTACTCGTCAACTTGCCTTGTGGAGCCCCTTCGCTAAGCCTTTTCAGTGTAGTGTCTCCCCTTAAAGGTACATACATGATGATGCGCTCGCTTGCGCTCCCTTTTTGTTAGATGGTAATGACGCGACAGCCCCACATTATAGATGATTTCATAGACAAACCTAAGTAATGACCTACGAACGTATTGTATATTTTTAGAAGGAAAAAATCCAGAAGACAGGTGTGAAATTTAAACGAATACACCTGACTTTTTAATATCTGTTCTGTTTAGCTATGGTGAATGTCAGAGAACCAAACAAAACACCGTCACACTGACAGACTTGCGCAAACGTTACATTTAATGTCTGATAACTTTAACTTCTAACTCTGCATCGCCGCCATTATATATTCTGAATAAAGTTGTGTAAGTACAGGCACGTAGCATCGTATTTGATAGTGGAAGGGGCAGACTTGACAAGCATAAAGAAAAAAAAAGCGGAAAACTTTCATCGCTAGTCTTCAAAATCCTAACGCGTGGGAAGGGGGTGGGAGCAATTAAGGAAATTTTTCTTATAATTTTTACCTGCTCCCAATCTACGTGTAAACTTAACAATGATGTGAGAAAAAGTGTGGGGGACAGTCCTACCCCTTCCCCCCCCCCTTCTTGATGCTACGTGCCTGATTATTGAGATTCCTAATTAAACGAGAATAATTAATATTCGCGTTATTCGCGTGAAATCGCGAGAAGCAACCCTAGCGGATTTTAAAATAATCTGAGGGTTGAGAACTATATAACAAAATATTTACATATTCCAGTATCTTTGTCTGTGATAACACTACGAATCGATTTTGTTCTATACATTCCAATAAATTCAAATGACGTATTGTTGGGGCGCAAGCGGGGTTTGCATTTTTAAATATTCTAATTTTAATCGTACAACTTCTGAAAATTATATAAATATAAGTAATAAGGAATCATTCTTTGAATATTATGAGGTGATAATTTCGGTCGGGGCGTGATCAAATCTATCATAAAGCCCTTCGGGCTTTATTGGATTCGATCACGCCCCGACCAAAATTATCACCTCATAATACTCAAAGAATGATTCCTTATTCCTTAATTAGCGTTCGCTTATATTCTCGCGATTTAATACACAACGGCGGGATTGCGGAATTAAGTACTCACGTAAAATAAGGAATCTACAGTAAACACTGTGCCGGATAATTATGCCAGTATCGTACTCTGATTTTGATTAATACGATATTCAGTTCATTCGATCCTCGGGATCGGATTCGTCCTTGGTACAACGTTATTCAACCCTGGAAATATCTCTTCCTCAACCTGGGGAGTAGCCCTTTCCCTGTATAAAAAGAGGAGGCAAAAGACAGCTTCCAGTTGACTACTTCTTTTATTCAAAGTATTTCAATCATTTTTAATTATAAAACATTCCACAAAATATCGAAATATTTAAATATAATATAATGTATTTTAATATAATATAATGTATAATAAATAACAATAAATATTGATTACAAGAAACTCTGAAAATAAAATATTATATTTATTTGAACCCTCTGAATCATTTATGTTAACCTTTATAAAAACGCGCTAGTATCTTAATGTGATCTTACCTGTATAAAAAGAGGAGGCAAAAGACAGCTTCCAGTTGACTACTGGGGAGCTGCTTTCCCCGCACCTCCTTTTTATACGCACGGACACTGCATCTCAAATCTCCGAACCTTATAAGTATATGAGCTCAAGTCCATACTAATGTTCTGACGCACCGTGGTCACTCATAGCATTTTATTCATAATTGTTGACCCGGCGCAGTCAGGTTCATCACTGGACTTAATTACCTATCTCTCTATGAATACAAACACTTATGTGTTTTCTGTCTAGCCATTGTACTTTACCCAATTTCCGTAGTTTTTTCGTTATGATACCAGTGCCAAGGTGGCAGTTTTGCACCCGCTTAAGATGCAGTTTCGGCAAAATCCATATATACCAAATGATAGACCATTGTCTAGAGAGTATATAACCACTTTTGATTTTAGTGTGTTTCACCTGACAGGTGAGATATTTACCTTTAAAAATTAATATCCCATAGGAAAATGATAATTGCCATAGGAGAAATTATTCTCCTACAGGAAATTTTGACAATCCTATAGGATTTTCTAAAGATCCCATAGGAATTATATTTCCTATAGGAGAATGATATTTCCTGTAGGAATTTGCTTCAGACAGGTAGTTTTGCTATAGGAAATTAAGATTTCCTATCAGATTTTATCAAATCCTATCGGAATTAAAATTCCTTGAACTAGGAAGTTCTTGTATTCCGATAGGAAATTTCAAATTTTCTATAGAAATATTGTTTTTCCTATCGGAAAAATTATTTTCCTGTAGGAATTTATTTTTGAAAAGTAAATATCTCAACTGACAGGTGAGATACAATGATAACAAAGGTGGTTGTAAACTCTTAATGCAATGGTCTATCATATGGCATATTTGAATTTTTCGATATATGCAGCTTAGACGGGTGCAAAAATGCAACCTTGGCACTGGCATAATTATCCGGCACAGTGTTCGTAGTAAACATATCAGAAAAAGTAGTCGTCAGTCATTTTACAATAATTTAGTAAACTCGTACAGCTTTTAGCTCCTTTCGCACCGTCGTAGTAAGATCAATTGAGAATTCGCATTATATGTTATAATTTGTTACTTATAAGCTGTTAATGCTCAGTTAGGAAAGAGATTATCAGATCACTCCTTTATATAATCAAGTTTACAATTATCATCCGTTTGGAGTCTTACAGGTTCTTATATAAGAATAGAAAACCTTTAACACGAAAGTATTTTATCTAGTTGTTGATGTTAGTTATATAAGGGTCAATCATTTTAATCAGGAAGTGAATGAGGACCAATATACTGATGCTGAATGACAAAAACTCACTTCAATTTGGTTATGATTAGGATCTTAACGTTTTCCTGATTTGTAGCCAGAAAAAAATCTTGAAAACTTTGCTTTACCTTTTTTTATTTGCAGTAATATTTCACAAACAATGGATGAAACGATTTATTGTAAGAAAAGTCCTATAATCTATAAGTATCAAGCAGGCATTATAATCCCCCCACCACCGCCACCATCACCACCACCCCTGTATTTACCATAAAGAAAAAAATATTGGACGTAACACAAGTAAAAATAGAATATGTAATAAAATATAGTCAATATTCTATAGGGTCATTTTTCTACAACACACACGGAGAAAAATGACTCAAAGGCCATACTTTCTACGATGTAATCCAAGTATTCTACAACCAAGTGGGTCATTTTTCTACGTAGAAAAATGACCCCCGGTCAATATTCTACTGGGGTCACTTTTCGTCGTTACACCGGGACAAAATCACTGATAAACAGCAATAAAGACCATAGTCCCCCTCCCCCGCCCCCTTCCCGGTTTCACCAGTAGGGGACAAATTAAAATTCTTATTAAACAAACTGGTCAGAACTGGAGGGGGTTTTTGTCTATGAAATGTACATCTGTTTTGACGATATTCGAGCGTTAATATGTGTTGTTATCATACCTCTGTGTATTCGCAACATTAGAATTTTAATTTTCTCCACTTTTACTTTCGAAACTACTTTGGTGTTATCCGAGTGTTAGATTTAAAGTCCGATAACTCAAACTTCCTTACCATCAACAAACTTTGCATCGCCGAAAATTATTTGTCCTCGGTATAATGAAATACATATTTCTGACCATTTAAACAACAAGCAGTAACCATTTCCTCATATCCGTCTCAGAAATAGTTGTCTCAGGGGTTAATGGACTTACTATTATCCTCACAGCTAATAGAAAGGTATGTAATATATAACAGACCAAAGATCGTACGTTTAAGTGATTTATATACACATCTTTTACAAATAAGGAAACGCTTAAGTAAAATACATGCCGTACAGTTTTAATCATTTTAAAAAGTTTAATAAACTGATCGGGATTTAAAAAGGTTATCCTGAGAAGACGATGATCAAATTAGCATTTTATGCTAAATATATGTTAGTATATTAATATTTGTGTTTGTGTAAATTGCTTGATTTGGCAATTTTCTTATTTAGGTATTCATATAACATAGATCATAATGAGTATATGGAACATTCTGAAGGAATAATTGTTTGACGAAAATGAACGTTTTTGTTTCGGCTTCAAAGCTGACAATTCAAGATTGGTGTAGATATACAGATAGATAAAGATATAGAGCAACAGACTAGCAACAAATATTATATTTCGGGTATCTTTCTTGAAATCTTCATTTCGTTACTTCATTAGCGTTCATAACATGAAGAAAATAATTAGAAAAAGCGAAACCAATATTATCAAAATTCTTATATATACATATATATAAATAAAAGTAAGCAGATTTTGATAAATTATGATTGACTGACAAAATCATCAATATATAAGCTTCATCCATGATTTTTGTATACCTTACAGTTATTTATTAAGAAAACTTAGATAATTGTATTGAACTTCCAACACATAATTAACCAAAATAAAATTTTAAATCGTAAGTGCATTTTGAAATGATAAATTAAGCTTTTATGATTAAAGAAAAGATAAAATAAATTGATATAAAATTCAAAAAACCTAAATAAACAACAAAAATACAATCTAAATAACTTTATAAGCTTGTATAAAAAGAGTATTTATAAATTCTTACCACACGTGAAGTTTGATATACAGCCAACAAACTGATTACAAATCTCATTTTCTGAACAGTTACATAGTGCTATACATCTTGGTCCATAGAAAATTGATGGACAGGGGATACTGCAGTTTTCACCAAAGAATCCAATGCATTCTTTCCATATACACAAAAAAGAAGACGAACTCCCAAGTAGAAATTATATTTTTTTGAATGATATTGAGTTCACAAAATCAAGGAAATTTCCATTTTTTTTTAAAATATACCTGTACATATTCCATTTATTTCCCTAAAGTCGGAACAGCATCTTCAATACAGAGTGAGTAAAAGAACATATTTTTTAGATAAATACTGTGTTAATTTTTTTTTCTTTTTTGCAAAAGGGCTAAATTACAAACTTTAAGTCAAACTTACATGTATTCTCTTCACATAGTTGTTGATACAATAAAATTCATTTACAGGTGCTAACTTACTAATTCTCTCCGCATCTTTTGGTTCTGGATAACTCAACGGAGATCAATAAGAGAATCAAACAAGTGTATGTGTAAAACGTATGCAGGCCTATCATATTCATCTTCATCGATATATGATCCTTTATATGTTCGTGTGTGTGATGTAGACAAAGTTGGACATCAGATTAATATGTCTAAAAAGTAATTAACATTAATATAAATCGGAGGTTTCACCAAGAGGAAACTGTTATCTAATACGGAGGGGATCAAATTTTAATTAATGCGTCATTAAAATATTGTATAACTGTGTAAATATTTGCAAGTTATGTAAATAAACCATAATGCAGTTGATGTAATTCAATTTCAAGGAAAATTTTCAAAAATTAAAAATTTAGTCACTGCCTTCGAATTTGTACCCGATTTCAAGATTTGGATGTTATGGCAATAAAGGCAGTATATAAAGATATTTTCATCATTAACAAAATAAAATCTGCTTTTTAAAGAATTATTTGAGCCTTTCCCAGCTTTATTTGAACCTGGTATCAGCAAGTCAGGTTTCCTTTTACGGTCTAGGATTTGACCGGAAGTAATCTGATTTTTCCCTTAATGACTGTACTTTTTTCCTTTGTTCTAAAGAGTTACAGTTATTTGTATTATCTTACTGTATATAACTTACCCGGAATTCAAAAATTACTTTCCATCGACTTCTTTTCATGAATGATATTTGCTTTAAATAGTTGTCTATAGCAATTGATTTTTTTTTTTATTTTCAGGTCAAATATAGTAACTGATATCAACAAAACATAACAGTGTGTTCCTTTTTTATATCTACCCAAATAATATCTTTAAAAAGGAATCATTAAATGTAATTTAGTTTTCATGCACTTATTGCAACATTTATAAGCATGTAAATGTGTACAAAGCACCAACGAATGCAGTTTACTGAATACATTTAAAGTACATTTACATATATTTATCTTTAGATTTGAAAGTTTAAAAGATGATGTAAGTGAATTAAAGCAATCCGTTCATTCAATGATGCAAACTATTTCCTATCGATCTCTTGGGCAAAAAAAGATTTTCAAAAGTAAACACTATTCAAAAGTAAGATTAATATTGAGAAACTTGTGAACGATAAACAAAATGTTCAATTCAATTTTTAAAAAAAACAAAGTTGAAGGGTCTTAATTATCTATAGAAATTTTTTTTGCACATTCGGTCTCTTGTTAAACATTGGGTAGGGGTAATTTTATTTTGTAAATTCAACTGGTTAGTTCTGATTTTGTCATTTGCTTTTAGATGATGAGCTAGTTATCGTTTCTTTAAAGATTTGATTCTCTATCAACATAGTATGTGTTGATATCTAACACACACAAACGTGTAGATGTTCGAATTAAATTGATTTTTAAAAAAGGTTTCTCCTAGAAGAAATGTTGAAAAGATTTAAAATTTAAAGTATCCCTCCCCTCATCAATATTTCATCCAACTGATCGAGATTATATAAGACCTTAAAACATTGTTTTGATGTCATTCCTTTGTTTCAGCAGTCTAAAATTTTGCCTGTGACAGTCCGATATTAGTGATCTTCTTAATATCAGACCGTTACCAATGGTTACAGTACTGATATCCTTCAAAATCAGACTGTCTCAGGTAAATGAACAATGAAATTCAATGGCAGTGTTTTAAGTACGATGTATGCCTCAAACAGTTCTGTTTGAAAAAATATCAGACAGTTATCGGCCCTAACGGGCCTCGAATCTGTCTGATGTTTTTTCATACAGAACTATTTTCGGCATATATCCATTACATATGTCTGTGATCGAATATACTAATAGATGAAACTAATAGAATATACTAATAAATTATGTTTCTGCAAGGCAATTTACGTGTGTATGTGCACATTTTTTCCCTGGATGAGTATATGTGTTTTTAAATGATGAATTTAACTTATATGATTGAAGAACTAATCCAACTTAATTTCCATAAAACTCCAAAGATAAACATGAACAATTTCAAGAAATATCAGATCACATATGTAAACCTTTTTGTGACTCATCTTTGGTGAAACCGAGTCCTGTAAATCTCTTATTGTCATGCAACCCTGCAATAAGTTACATGTAGCTGTCCAATAAGTTTCTACTTATTGGACGGCTACAGGTGACATACATTGTACTTGACTGCTGCAGATAATGGGGAGAACACAAACTCGCAGAAATACAATAGTAGAGAAAAACACAACTACTTGTTCCTCCAATCTCACGGGAATTTATCAGCTTGCAATTCCAAACTGCAAAGATTTTCCATGAGAATTAAAATTTACAGATCCAAAAACGAAGAGAAAATTCTGGCAACGTCAAAATAACCTTTTGCACGAATTTTAAAAACATTAATTCACTCAATCGGAAGTGCTCAATAAACGTCGTCCTTTTGCATGAAATTGGATCGGAAAAGAATTTTAAATGAAAACGGACAATCGTCCAAGTGTTAACAATTTATTTCCTACAGAATCACACCAATCTTTACCGTTGTTTGTACAAAACTGACCAATGTGCGGGAATTTCGAAAAATGCTCACCTTTGCGCATGCTTTTTTCATTACGCGACGTGGACTAAAAGGATCAATACAAAAAACTTTTGGGTTATCTAGACATGCTTCATCGTCTTGACAAGTGTTCCTTTATTTAAAATCTAGTTTATTTACATATACCCAAAAGCAAAATGATCTGTTTTTGGCATAATGTTTATTGTTAACTTACTGGAGAGTGCCAGGTAAATGAAATAAACTTACGATAAACGATCTTACAAACTGTTCACTGACAATGAAGAGACAACATGTTTTAGATAAGGTATAAGCCTCATACTTCCCATTCTGTCAGATATTGTACTGTCATCGGCGCTGACGAGGACTGTACAATAAATGACAGAATTGACAGCTTGAGGCTTATAACCACTAAATACGCTTACCACACTAGATTTGGGATCTGCACCCAACAAACTGATTACAAAAGTCGTTTTCTGAACAATTACATGCTTTTCTACAGCTTGTCCATAATATCATAGAGAACAGGGACTATTGCAGTTTTCTCCAATAAATCCAATACATTTTTTCTACAAACGAACAAAGAATAACATGTTCAGATATGATAGGGTTATGAATGATATGGATTTTACATAAACTCCGAAATGAGTTTTCATGATTGCATACTATACCTGTTTATTCTCTATTTATTTCTCGATAGTGGATACAAAATCTACAAAACAAAGTAAATTAAGGGAAACATTAACATTGTATTCATTTTAAGAAAATCAATGATAGAATGTTTGCTTTTTTTAGAGAAAATGTTGAGTTTTACGCAGTCAACAACAGACTAAAAGTCTCACTTAGTGTTTGTATTAAAGTATGAAATTGCCAATGTACACTTTTTCTCTCCACATCCTGTGGGTTCTGGATAATTTAATGGAGATCACCAAAAAATCATATATGTACATGTGTACAGTAGAAGAAGGTATGTTATGTTGATCTCCATTGAAATGTGTCAATGTATATGTCCGTGTACATATCATGAAGACAAAGTTACAATTACACTTGGTTATAATTATATAAAATTAACGTACTTTTATTATATATTGGAGGTTTTACTATGCATATAAATTTGCGAGTTGCAATCACATATTGCCAATAAGGTGTAGCGAGCTGTTTAAAACATTCCGTCCCTGCAATCACACATTGTTTTTTTCTTTTCTTTTTTTTTTTTTTTTTAATTCCAGTACTGTTTTAGATGGTATTCTGGTATTATTGTCGTCGGCTATATCGAACCCTAGTAGCAGGTTAAAAGGCAGTCTTTATGGAAACAAGGTTTCTCAAATAACAGTTACATTAACAACTTTTACTTTTACCCATCCTAAAATTATGTGTATCAACTAAATTTTTGAGTGAAGCAATATTTGAACAACAAACAATCACAAGAATAGTAATGCTTGTTGTTGTTTACCTAATAAGCTTCCGTATGATGAACCATTTCTTTGTTTGGCCTTCTGTCCTTCTGTTATTTTTTAATTCAAACAATGAAAATATGCGTAATAACTAGTCAAAATTGCATATTATATGGTGAAATTAAAATTGTCAAGAGGACCACTCCCTTTAAAATCAAGGATTCACAAACAACGTGCTCAGAATACATAAACGACTTTCAGAAACGTGTCGCCTGGATAATTTAAATAAAAATCATTTAGTGTACATGTTTGAAAAACACACATTATATTGTGGCGTGGCAGTGTCATTGTCAGAATTATTTTTTAGTACTAAAAGCATCTTTAAAGGAAATAGTTGACACTCCTCTTAGAACCTAAAGTATTCAAAAGATAAAAAGAATTCACTCCTCTTAGTACCTAGCGTAATTAGAGGAAGAGGTACTACTCCAATTAGTACATTGAGTATAATTGCATAAAACAGACTTGTAATTCTAAAGTATCTGTTAAGAAAAAAATTGTCACTATTCTCAGTACCTAAGGTATCCGACAAAGAAAAGTAACCACTCCTCTTAGTACATTAATTATCGTTAATACTTAATTTATTTAGTATCTAAAGTATATGCTTGTGCAGAGATGCAATATATTTAATTCTTTCTATGACGGCATCTGTCTAGAGAAAGGAATAATTGTTGTACTACTTTTCATGCTCAATTATAAATGACGTAACAAACATTATTCTTTCCTAATGCATATCCTGTTTGTTTTAACTACTAAAAACACGCTTAAACTTTATTTTTTTTTAAATGTTATACTTTAATACTGTTAACATAATTGAATTGAAACAAAATCTAGCAAAAGGCCCATGGGTCACATCGCTCACTTCTTTTTATTTAACTCTGACCCTTACGATATCGGTTATAATACAGAATTATAAATGCATATTTTTTATGCCAATCAAATTCACCAGATCAGGTTGTCATATTCTAAAGAAAATATTTTTCTATAAAAAATGTATAAATCTGGACATCGAAAAAATTCGTTTACAGTACTGTAAACGTTATCTATTCTATGTATATTCCTTCCCAAAAATGTGGACCTTTGATTAATTCTGTTTTAATAAAATTAAGTCGCAGAACATGTATTTCAATATCATGTATCAGACCTGCTGGACTTAATGCCTATAAAACGTTTATGAAATTCATAATAGTGTAAATATGTTATATATATTACTAAAAAAGTTTATAAAATTCATAATATTGTTTATATGTTTATATACTGTGGAATCATTTTTATTCGTGGGGGTCAATGTTCGTTGGTAGCCAAAATTTTCCTGGTTCGTGTGGACGTAAATTCGTAAGTAGCAAGTTGTATTTCATAAATAAATATTAAACAAATGGTTGTATATACGTTCGTGGGGATGTAAATTCTCGGACAAGGGTTACTCACGAAAGCCACGAACAGGTTCCTAACGAACAATGATGATTCCACAGTATATTACTGTCATAGTAAGAAGTCAGTTTTAGTAATCTGCATTTCACCATAAGGACGAAATCGTGAATAGTTAGATTTTCCTTTATTTTGAATGCATAATCTGAAATATAGAGAACAAATATATGCCAAAATTCAGTATAATGTTTAATACATTGTTTCTCATTCAAAAATTATAAAACTTGTAAAGCAAATTTCCCTTTTGACCTTAAGGGCTGGTGAAATAAACTTTTTTTCTATAGAGGACATTTTTAGCATACTATTCTTTGATGCAAGATCACCATTCTTTATTTTTTTCCCTTGGGATTGTGGAATGAAATGATTTCTACATTCACTAAAATGTACGAAACAAGTTATCCACCAGAATTTGTTTCTTCATTTGTGTTACATTTTTCAAATGCGAACTGATCTGAAAATGATTCTATAACCTGTAGACTTTTATTTCACAACAAATAAGACTTTCCAATACAAAATACAATAATAAGCAGAATACATTCAGTAGCTAGGTGTTTACAAATGAAAATATTTCTGCATAAGATAGATGTTAAAATAAAAAAAAAGCTAAAAAGTATATGATACCGACAAAAAAGAAATGAAAATGAAATTACAACTTTCCAAAATAAGTTTTAATGGCATAATAATTTAACTGTTTTGTCACTTTTTTGTTTTTTTTTTCACTTGTCAGCTTTTAAAATGATATAAAATCACAATCCATTTGTTATGCCAATTAAATATGTTTAAACCCAGTAGACCAAAGTCTAATTTTATGTTATCATGTGTGATATCAATGCTAATAAATTACAAAAGATTTTTAAAAACCTTAAATTATTAAATAACAAAAAAGTTTCAAATAACTATAAATGAGAAAACCAAAACCAATTTTTTCTAACCTTGGAACCTCTTTTGTGCTGGAGGAAGTAAAATGTGTTTGTATAATTTGTCATTAATCTGATCAAATATGTCATAAGCAAAACGTGTAATCTAATGTTAGATTCCATGTGTAAAAAATATATTCTTTGTAATCCATCACTGTTTACAATTTAATGCATTTTAGTTGGGATGGCAATAAATTGCACACTTGCTAATCGATTAATCGCAATTGCGCCACTTAATTAATTACCACATATCTGACTGATGGCAAATATGTAAAAATAAAATGGTAAATAAGAATCTAGAAGAGTGCCAAACCGCAGTAATAGCACAAATGACCGACATGATGTAGTTAAATGTAAAAGTTTAATGGAACGTGCGAATTGAATCAAATGCATTACCTAAGACCGATTGTTAAGCAATTTTTTTATTTGAAAAAAAGAACAAATGTTAAACTAACACTGAAGAAAAAAATATATGGTTAAATAGTCAAATTAAATTATTGTCTTTATAATTTAACAACATTCTGCTACCTTAAATGTTAAACATTCGTTATTAAATTGATAACAAATTGTGTTGTTAATTTCATTTTTAGTGATAAACGTTCTCGGTAGCGGAATTTTGTGTAGTGATCTCTAAGTCTGAAAATTTAACAGAATAGTTTCTACCTCTATTATACAACTATTTATCTTTAATTTTCTTGAAATTTTAAAACGCTCTTTGTTTAGACATGCTATATGGTGGGATTTATTTTTTTACAAAGTCGGTGCCAACTTCCTGTTAAATGTTGACTTCGCTTACTTTGTATATTAACATCAGTGCGGGGGTGGCACTAGTGAACAATGGATCAAAGACATCTTGTTTAAAATAAAGCAAAATAACTGTCCTATCTTTTCAGATTCCCTTTTGTTATTGATTTTTTTATGTTTAACGTTTCCTTTCCGGTTTTGATTCTGCTCGGGACTCTTTAAAAAAACGTTTATTCAGTCACGAAGTCTCACCAAATAAAGCTAAAATCATCGTATTTTCAGGACTGGTTAAATTTATAGCTCTAGATTACATGTGGTGATAACGAACAGTGATCAAAATCAAAAGTCTAAAGGAATAATTTGCTATTAGTCGTATGAAGCAGCAATGTGTTTCTTGGTCATGGTACCGACTATTTTCAAATGCTCTAGCAGGCTTATCCAGACCCTGGTTGTTCTTCAGACAGAGTTCCATGTACATTTCACGGTATGATGGTATCTAAAGGTACTTACTGAGCCCTCTCCGACTATCTCCTGAGTTTAAATAAAGTGGTAATGGAATACCTTTTTATTAAATGTCTTTCTAACATTCCAATCTCGACTGATCATAAAAGTCTTTCAGATCTATCAGGTGTAGAGTTTCTCAATGTAAAGTATCTTCATTTTTTTAGTCAAGTTAAATTTAAGTAATTAAACTTAACACATATTGACTATCTAATGTTTCGTAACGCAAGTAATTGAATTCTACTCACTGAGTACTTATACACAAGGTTGCTAATTTAATGATCTCAACTAGAACACGGTCGGTAATTTACATTTATTTGTAATACTTTTAAAAGCACAATGAATACATGCATTTCCTCTCGATTAACGCTCTATACACGTATAACTCTACCTGAGTAAGAACTTCACATCGTTCATTAAATTCTGGAATACGTGCATTTCCTACCTATTAATATTTACTGTAACAAATACTTCAAACACATCAGTCTTATTAACGTAATTTAACTTTTAACACTGACACATTAACACACTGTTTTATGTTTAACTGACCATTTTTAGTGACGTTAAAGGAGATTGAAATGCCGTACTCTTTTCTCCGAACATACTACATGTAAGAATGATTATTGCGATATATAATATGGTTTTTTAAAAATCCCAAATGAATGCAAAAAATAAATCAAATGTGTGAACATCAATTTTAAAATAGGTTTCCATACCTGTACAAGTTCCATTGATTTCTCTATAGCCAGAACAGCATATTTTAGATGAACTGGATAAACAAAACAGCTTCTGTACACCTCATTTCTTTGCCAAATACTCAAAAAGGACAAACTAAATGAAAAAAACGATTGAAAATTTACAAACTTACGTGCTTTGTCCACATTCTTTGGCTTTGGACCATGTAATGGCGAACGCCAAAAGAACAAAATGCGTATACGCAAATAGTTGACGACGGCCTGTTATGTTCTTGTCCATTTGAATTTTTTAAATACAGATATAATAAGATATACTTTAATAGTGCCAAAAAATATTTCTATTTGGTGTACTTCCGTGACAGACTCTTTTTATATAAAATAAAAACAGAAAAGGAAACAAATACAGTCGAATAATAATCGTCGAAATATGAATAACACAGCACTTGGCAGTGTAGGGTTTTTCTGTTGTTGTAGAGTATTATGGCGCTTTAAGCATTACCAGAGACCCGTTCACAAAAGTAATTTGATGTTTAATCTGATATCAAATTATCTCGTCACCAATATTCCTGTGCTGCAGTAATTGACTAAGAGTCAAATAAGGTTTTCATTTATCATAATATATTAGCTAATCTAAAACCAAGGACTATTCTAAAAATCATATTCAAATTTCTTTGAATAAGAAATTTAGTTCATATAATGTTATAATTTACAGACTTATAATTCAGCTCTGCATTCATCTGCTCTACAAAATTTATTTGTGATCAACAACAAAACTCTTGTACACGCACACATTTAGTGAACGGCTGTCATGGTCTTAATTTATTATTTATTATAAATTACATACTGTACGCAAAATAATACACGTATTGTATTGTCCGAGTCCGAGTTTGTCCGAAAAAGTAAAACCAAAAGAAAAAAGGAAATTGATCTTGATCATTTTGCTTATGTTAGGAATATACTGAGTATATAAGTATTATCGTCTAAATAACCAATACACTGTAGAATATAGCGTTAAATTATTATACGTAATACCGGAGTGCAACACTGCAAGTCAATCGGATTACCCCAAGAAAAACCTGTAGACAGATAAATCCCACAAGAATAGACAAAATATAAAATGTATTTGCGCACCATTGTGAGTTTGTATGATACAAAATCTGAAGGTTTTTTCCTAAATAATAAAATGGTCAACTAAAATGCGTTACAATTTTTCTTGGTTTTATAAAAACTGAACTCCGTGAATTTACCTGGGGTTGAAGAGTGAAATAAAAAATTCTAGTAATAAACAATTGATCTTTGCTGTGGCATTTAAAAGATAAAACAAGAGGTTGTGGTGATAAAAAAAAGTCTTAAAGTTTGTAAAAAGATTAATAGTTATGATAAGAAGGCATGGATTAATTAAAGGAAGCATCAGGTGAATATTTTCATTCTTTACAATTATAAAACTCAATTCAAAAGCATCTTTGATAGAATACGCTTTCAGATCTTAAATTATATCATTGTACTACTACTAGTATACTATACTATTATTAATGTGTGGTTTTACCATACTTACCAAACGCTGAGTTTGCCATATACCCAACAAACTGATTACAAGTCTCGTACACAGAACATTTACAAGACTCGATACATCTCTCTCCATAGGAACCAGTTGGACAAGGAAGTCTTTTCCAATGTATCCGATGCATTCTTTTAACATTTGAAGTAAACATATTGTAATGATAGTTTATGTTCAGTGATTGTAAGAATGTTATTCATTTGTATAATAAGTACGAATTTTATTTTCAAACATAAAATTAAAACGTGTGCTTTCAATCTGTGTTTATTATTCTAAGATGTGTGTTTATGGAACACTGTAATTATCCTTTTGTCTCATTGTGAACATTGATCCTTTCATTTAAAAAAAAATGGAATGAAGTCACTGTTTTAAAAATATTTTTAGTTCCTGTGATCTTTAGACAGTGTATTAACACTATATGTTGCATTGTTTAGTTATTTTAGGCAAATACTTACAAATATAGTCATATTAGGAATGATCAGTACTATACGTGTATATTACATAATGAAACATTACTACTGTTTTATTGCTTGTTACGGATATTTCTGTTTACACTACTAATGAAAAGAAACTAGTCTAACGTTGGTGCTCAAATGGTCTGAGAAAGAGAAACAAAAAGCTCTGATTCCTATTATCGGTTTTAAAGCATTTTCTAATGACAATATGTTTGCTGCTTTTGTTGTTTTACATGCAGAAGATTTGCTAGGTTTATTTAATAAATTGAATTTCGGTTTGTAAGGAATGTACTATGTTATTAAGGAAATTGCGCCTTTTAACTAATTACCACATATCTGGCTGATTTTTGCAAATATGTACAAATAAAATAGGAAATAAGAATCCAGAATAGTGGCAAACCGCAGTGATAGCACAAGTGACCGACATGATATAGTTAAACTTAAAATTTTAAGTTTAATGGAACGCGTGAATTGAATCGACTGCACTACCTAAGACCGGTTATTAACTATTTTTTAATTAAAAAAAAACAAATGTTAAACAAACAGTAAAGAAAAAAATAATATATTGTTAAATAATAAAATTAAATTATTATCTCAATAATTTAACAACATTCTGCTACCTAGAATGTTAAACATTCATTATCAAATTAATAACAAATTTTGTTATTAATTTATTTTTAGTGATAAACCTTCCCGCAAGCGGAATTTTGTGTATTGATCTCGGTATTACTAAAAAGTATGAAAATTTTACGAAATAATTTTTACTTTTGTTTATTTTTAGCCTAAGAATTTGAACACATTTTAGTCAAAGATTTCTAAATCACTATTCGTCTTTAATTTTCTTGAAATTTTAAAACGCTCTTTGTTTAGACATGCCATATGGTAGGATTTATTCTTTAACAAATTCGATGCCAAC
Source organism: Magallana hongkongensis (assembly GCA_016163765.1). Classification (NCBI taxonomy): domain Eukaryota; kingdom Metazoa; phylum Mollusca; class Bivalvia; order Ostreida; family Ostreidae; genus Magallana; species Magallana hongkongensis. Next base: position 12,002,279 of record WFKH01011801.1, read on the forward strand.
TTCCTGTTAAAGGTCGACTTCGCTTATTTTGTATATTACCATCAGAGCGGGGGTGGCACTAGTGAACAATGAATCACAGATATCTTGTTTAAAGAGGCATGGTCACGATTTTTGTCAAAAATTATTTTTCCGTTTCTAATGTTTACAATTCATCAGTAAGGCATTTAAAAAAATCAACCAAAATTTGAGTGTCAGAGTTCGATTTATATGCGAGATTCAGAGCACGCAATTATTTGTTATGTAAACAAGGTATTGCTTACATTTTGAATGTTGATAAGAAAATTCCAGGTTTAGACCTATAAAGAATTTAACAAACGCTAGGAACTGTTTGTTTATGTTCAAAATGCATTAGCATTTATAAAGAAATCATAAAGATGAGATTTTACCGGTATATTGAACCAAATGAATGTAAACAAAAACAAGGCACGAGCCTTGTTTACAAAACAAAGAATTGTAAGCTCTGTATCTTGCTTAGAACTCTACGACTGACACTCAAATTTTGATTGATAATTAGAAATACATCATTAAAGCATTGTAAACAATAAAAATTGAAAAATTAAATTTGACCAAAATCTTGACCATGCCCTTTAAATTGAAACAAAATAACTGTCCTATCTTTTCAGATACCTTTTTGTTATTAATTTTTTCGAAGTTTAACGTTTCCCTGACGTTTTTTATTCTGCTTGGGACTCTATTAGAAAAACGTTTATTCAGTCACTAAGTGTCTCACCAAATAAAGCTTAAATCATTATATTTTCAGGACTGGTTAGTTTTATAGCTCTAGATTTGTTATTAGTCGTATGAAACAGCAGTTGTATTAATTAGCTGTTACTTGGTCATGGTACCGACTATTTGCAAATGCTCTGACAGGCTTATCCAGACCCTGGTTGTTCTTTAGACATAGATTTTCTTGTACATTTCACGGTATGTTGGTATCTGAAGGTACTTGCTGAGCCCTGTCCGAGTATCTCCTGAGCTCAAATAAGGTGGTTCTTAAAAATCTTTTTATTCAATGTTATTCTAACACTCCAACTTCGACTGATCATAAAGTCTTTCAGATCTATCATGTGTAGAGTTCCTCAATGTAAAGTATCCTCTTTTTATAGTCAAGTTAAATTTAAGTATGTAAACTTAACACCTATTGGTTATCTAATGTTTCGTAACGCAAGTAGTTGAATTCTACTCATTGAGTACTTATGAACAAGGTTAACATTTAAGGGTTGCTAATTTAATTATCTCAACCAGAACACGGTCGGTAGTTATACATGTCTATTCTTAAGTTTTAAAAGGTCAATAGATAAAAATATTTCCTGTCAATTTACGCTATATACACGAATAACACTACCTGAGTAAGAACTTGACATCGTTTATAAAATTCTGGAATACGTGCATTTCCTACTTATGAATTTATACTGTTACAAATATTTCAACACATCAGTCTTATTAACGCAATCCTTTTAACACTGACACATTAACACACTGTTATATGTTTAACTGACCATTTTTTGTGAGATTAAAGGAGATTAAAATGCCTTACTCTTTTCTCCGAACATACTACATGTAAGAATGATTTTTGCGATATATAATATGGATTTATAAAAGTCCCATACGAATGCAAAAATAAATCAAATGTGTGGACATCGATGTTAAAATAGGTTTCCATACCTGTACAAGTTCCATTGATTTCTCTATAGCCAGAACAGCATATCTTAGGTGATCTGGATAAACAAAACAGCTTCTGTACACCTCATTACTTTGCCAAATACTCAAAAAGGACAAAATAAATGAAAAAAAGATTGAAAATTTACAAACTTACTTGCATTGTCCACATTCTCTGGCTTTGGACCATGTAAAAGCGAACGCCAAAAGAACAAAATGCGGATACGAAAATAGTTGACGACGGCCTGTTATGTTCTTGTCCATTTGAATTTGTTTAATACAGATATAATAGGATATACTTTCATAGTGCCAAAAAATATTTCCATTTGTTATACTTCCGTGACAGACTCTTTTTATATAAAATATAAACAGAAAAGGGGAACAAATACAGTCTAATAAGAATTGTTGAAATGTAAATAACACATTCCTTGAATAACACAACCCTTGATAGGGTAGGGTTTTTCTGTAGTTATAAAGTAATATGGCGCTTTAACTTCTTTAAGCAATACTAGAGACTTGGTCACAAAAGTAATATGATGTTTAATCTGATACCCAATTTTCTCGTCACCAATAGTCATGTGCTGCAGTAATTGACTAGGAATCAAATAAGGTTTTCTTATATCATAATATATCAGCTTTTCTAAAACCAAGGATTATTCTTAAATGCATATAAATATCTTTGAATTAGGAATTTAGTTCATATAATGTAATAATTCACAGATGCAGACTTATTATTTAACCCTGCATTCATCTGCTCAGCATAATCTATTTGTGATCAACAATATAACTAAGTTTGTACACGCACACATTTAGTGAATGGCTGTCCTTGTCCTAATTTTCACTTTATTATAAATTACACACCCAAAACAACGCACGTTATGTACTCTCCGACTTCAGAGTTTGTCCGAAAAAGTACAATCCAGAGAAGGAAGGAAATTAATATTGATCCATTGCTTATATTCGTAATACATATAAAGATGATTGTCTAAATAATCAATACACAATACAATAGCGTTAAACTATTATACGTAATACCGAAGTGCACAACTGGCAAGTCAGGCGGTTTACCAATGAAAAAACATAGATAAACTCCACAAGAATAGACGATCTTTTACATATCTATATTTGCATATCATTATGAGTTTTTACTTAATACAAAATCGGAGGGTTTTTTCTGAAATAAAAAAGTGGTCAACTGAAATGCGTTACATTTTTTTCTTTGCATTTTTATGAAAACTAAATTCCATGGATTGTTCTGGAATTAAAGAGTGAAATTAAAAAGTTTAGTAAAAAACAGTTTATCTTTGTTGTGGAATCTTACAGCTAAATAAGCAGGTGGTGGCGATAATAAAAAAGTCTTAAAGTTTGTAACAAGATTTATAGCTATGATAAGAGAGCGTGGCTAAAGCAAGCATTAAGTAAAGATTTTCTTTCTTTACAATTATAAAAATTAATTCAAAAGCTCTGAGAACTTGGCCAGGACTGCCAGTCTCTGTTAACTAACGACTATGATTATGGAATATCTGATATCTTGAAAACAATTTTTCTAAGATTTAATCTATAGCTATCATTAGTCAAAAACAAGAAAACATTTATCATTGATGTTCTGGTTGAGTATAAGTGTTTAAATTAAAGATGCCTTCGAGTGACATTTCGTGTTCTGAACCCACCCTTTTTTTTTAATCACAAAACCGAAAATGAAAATTTTGGCCACTGTTTCGCATTTTCATTCCATATCTGATGAAAAGTGCTACCAGTACTAAAGTGTGTCATATAGCAATGAAATGGACATGAGCTTCTTTACCCACAAAAGGAATACAATGAATGTTTTAGCAATTTATATCCCTTCAAATAACCATCCAGACCTCAGGTTCTCCCCTTTTTCAAAATTTTGACCGTGTCTTTCAAACTGTCCCCTGTCACCCCGCTTAAAAACAGTTCATTCTGACAACTGATATCAGATGCCGATCATTTATTTAAAAAGAATACTCGTCTGATCTGGTTATTCTATTTGTTGATTATAGATACATAATGGTGCGTGCGTGTGTATTGATTATTTTGCTTGATACGTATATGATAAAAATTTTATGGAATAATTGTTTAACGAAAATGAAAGTTTGGGTTTGGGCAAAATTGACAATAGAAGATAATGTATAGAATACACAGCATCCGACAAGCTAAAAGAATTATATTTCCGGTGTCTTCTTGAAATCTTTATTTTGTTATCTCATTAGCATTTATAACATGAAGTGGTTATGACGCTGGGGAAATGATTATATAAACAAAACCAATATTATCAAAGTTCTTATATAGTACCGATCAGACACAACCTAACAGAAAGTAAACCCCAACTAAACCCTGGGTTTACTTTCTGGGTTTACTCTGGGTTTACTCCGGGTTTACTAGAGTGGACCCAGAGTAAACCCAGAGTAAATCCAAAGTAAACCCAGAGTGGACACAGAGAGTAAACCCAGTCAGAAGTATACCCCTGAAAGCAGACACTAACTGTGTATTCGGAATATACAAGGGGTAGGAATTACAGGCAGTAGGATGGTAAAATAAAAGATGGGTTTGCTTCACACTTTAGTGCGTACAGTTGACCTCAAAAGCAATATCCAAGTAAACCCAAAGTAAACCCCGAGTAAACCCAAAGTAAACCCCGAGTGGACCCAAATTTTCAAAAAGTAAACCCAGAGTAAACCCCAAGTAAACCCCAAAAGTAAACCCAGGGTTTAGTTGGGGTTTACTCTGGTGTTAGGCTGGGTCTGATCGGTACTGTATATACATGAATGTAAGAAGGTTCTAATAAATTTTAATAAATTTTGACTGGCTTTCAAAATCATTAACTTATACATGGTTTATATATTATGGTTCTCTTTTGTTTAGATCATATAACTATTCATACTTTGAAAATTATAATTATACTAAGTCTTCTAACTTTATTACCATAAAATTAACAAAAATTCAAAATAGTAAATGTATTTTGAAATGATAGGTTTAGCTTAGATTAAGGAACAAATACGTAAAACTCAAAAGATATCAAAAATAATTAAAAGAAAATTTAAAGAACTATAAAAGCTTAATAAATAGTATATTTATGAATTCTTACTACAAGTGAAGTTTGATATACAGCCAACAAACTAATTACAAGACTCATTTTCTGAACAGTTACATACTGCTCCACACCTTGGTCCATAGAAACTTGTTGGACAGGGAGTACCGCAGTTTTCACCATAGAATCCAATGCATTCTTTCCATATACACAAAACGAAGAACTCCCAAGTAAAAAACTATTTATATGAATGATACCAATTTTACACTATTCAAGAAAATTATTTATAAATTATTTTTAAATATACCTGTACAGTTTCCATTTATTTCCCGAAAGTCAGAACAGCATCTTTAATACAAAGTGGGTAAAAGAAGATATTTTCCAAATATATCCGATGTTAAAATTTTGCGTTTTAGAAAAAGTGCTGATACTTTAAGTCATTAAAATATTGTATAATTGTGTAAATCTTTGTCAGTTACGTAAATAAACAATAATGCAATTGATGCAATTTAGTTTCAAGGAAAAGTTTCATTAAAATAAAAATTTAGTCACTCCCTTTGAATTCGTACCCTATTTCAAAAATTGGATAAGTTATGGCACAGCGCAAAAAAGTCAGTATATATTAACATTTTCAATCAGAGGACAAAACATAACATGCTTTTTAAAGAACCTTTCTCAGCTTTATTCGAGCCCTGTGTCAGCAAACCTTTTAGGGCATAGCTTTTTTGTGGTATCTAATTGCAAATATATACTTAAAGTTTCAAGTATCGTCGTCTGTGATAATACTACGAATTAAATTTGTAACTTCTTATGCCTTAAATAAACTTACCCAAAATTCAAAATTCACTATTTATCTTTTTTTAATTTGATTCTGGTTGTAACGCCTCATTTGATTGGCTAAACAATTATATCATATAACATAACTTGCCTACATCATAATACGACTTGCGTGCGAAACGTATTAATCCACTTCACATTACGTTTAAATTTTGTACAAATGTACTTCATTTTACTAAATAATCGGCCTTATTTTCTGATTTAAGAAGTACAAAATTAATTTATACGAAATAAATTCAATGTCTACCTATGTTATACGAGTATTACATAACTTCGGGCAGTTTACGCTTCATAAACCGCTTCGCGGTTATAATAATAATAATAATAAATAATATTTTCAGATATGATATTATTAGGCTTATGAATGATTTGGATTTTACTTTAATGCGAAATGAATTTTCATGATGAAATAATATACCTGTACATTCTCTATTAATTTCTCGAAACTGGACCCAACATCATCAAGACAACGTAATTAAGAGAAACCCATTAACATTGAAGTCATGTTTAGAGGATCCGTAATAATATCATTCTTTTTGTTAAGGAAATGTTGAGCTATATCCAGTCAACGACAAACTAAAAGTCTCCCTGATTTCCATATCTTGGTGGTTGTATCAAAGTATTAAATTACCGATATCTACTTACCGGTTTCCTCCGCATCTTTGGGCTCTGAATAACCCAATGAAGATCACCGGAAGAATAAAACATTCAAACGTGTACAGTGGAAAAAGATATATTTTGTTTATTTCTTTTGGGATTTGTTCATGTTTATGTCCGTGAATTGATTATATATGATTAACGTAAATTGGAGGCTTTACTTTGCATAAAAAGGAGGAAATTCGTAAATGTGTCTATCTTGTTTGGATATTAATGGCGACATCAAATTTCATAATTCTACTGTTTTTGTAATATTTGTAGGTTGTACATTTTGCTTGTTACAATCACGTATTGCAATTGAGGTGCAATGAGTTGTTAGTACTATCACTGCTATCACATATTTTTTTTTTTAATTCCAGTACTGTTTTAGACGATATTCTGACACTGACGTCGGCTATATCGAATCCTTACAGTAGGTAAAAGGGCTATGTTTTACGGAAAAGGGGGTTTCTCAAATTTTTGTTTCATTAACGTTCTTTACGCTTGCCCCTCCGAGCATTATGAGTATAAACTAATTTTTTGAGTGAGGTGAGTACTATGAATTAAGGGCTAACGCAATATTTAAACCCCAGACAATCGCAAAAATTAGTAGTGCCCATTGTTGTTTTCTAATAAGCCTCCACATGATGTATTGTTATGCCCGCCAGATTTCTTAGTTTGAACTTCAGTTCTTCTGATATATTTTAATTTAAACAAAGAAAATATGCGTTACGTCTATTCATATTGCGTTTTTTATGGTAAAATTAAAATAATTGTCGAAATGACTTTCCTTAAAGATCCAATTTCCACAATCAATATGAACAAAGTACATAAATGACTTTCAGAAACGTGTCGCCTGGATAATTTAAATCAAATTCACTAACGTGTTGAGAAATAAACCATTTAAATATTATGGCGTGATAGTGTCATTATCAAAATAGTTTTTAGTACTTAAAGCATCTTTCAAGGAAATAATTGACACACCTCTTAGAACCTGAAGTATCCGAAAGAGAAAGATAATTCACCTCTCATGGTACCTAGCGTAATTATCAGAGGACAAGGAAATACTCCTATTAGTTCCTTGAGTATAATTGCAAAATACGGAGTTGCAATTCCAAAGTACCTACTAAGGAAATTGTTGTCACTCTTCTCAGTACCTAAAGTATCCGAAAGAGAAAAAGTAACCTCTCCTCTTAGTACATTATTTATCGTAGGTACTTATTTTATTTAGTACCTAAAGAGTATGCTTGTGCAGAGATGCTATATATTTAATTCTTTCTATGACGGCATCTGTCTAAAGAAAGATATAATTGTAGTGCTACGTTTCATGCTCAATTATAAATGACGTAACAAACATTATTCTTTCAAATTTACATTTTTCAGTGCCTTTGCCTGTGATAACACTACGTATCGATTTTGTACTATACAGTCCAATAAATTCAATTGACGTATAATTGGGGCACAAGCGAGGTTTGCTTATTTATATTCAAATATTTTAACCTAGAACTGCTGAATATTATATAAATATAACTAATAAGAAATCATTCTTTGAATATTATGAGGTGAAAATTTCGGTCGGGACGTGATCAAATCTATCATAAAGCTCTTTGGGCTTTATTGGATTTGATCACGCCCCGACCGAAATTATCGCCTCATAATACTCAACGAATGATTCTTTTTCCTAAACTAATGCATATCCTGTTTCTTTTAACTACATAAAAAAACGCTTAAACTTTATTTTTTTTAATATGTAATACTTTAATAGTGTTAACATAATTGAATTGAAACAAAATCTAACAAGAGGCCCATGGGTCACATCTCTCACATCCACAACAATATAAGCTTTTTATTTAAATCTGACCCTTACGATATCGGTCATAATACAGAATTATAAATGCATATTTTTTTATGCCAATCGAATTCACCAGATCAGGTTGTCATATTCTAAAGAAAATATTTTTCTATAAACAATGTATAAATCTGGACATCCTAAAAAATCGTTTACAGGATTATAAACTATGTATATTCCTTCCCAAAAATGTAGAGCTTTGATTACTTCTGTTTTATCCATAATTGATTTCCGTATGAAGGGGCTATAACTTATGTAGTTTACTTGACGTATGACCATCACCTCCACCTTTTGATACATAATATATAAATAAAACAAGACATGGTATATGTTGCTCTTTGACACCAGCATGACTTTAATTGTTACATAACATTGTAACACATTACGTAAAATTATAAAAAATAATAAAACGTAATGCTACAATTAAAATTTAATTGAATTTTGTCACAGTTATGCACTTGATATTAACATGCTGTAATTAGAATAAATTTCCGAATAGTAATTAATAAGCAGATACAAATATGAATTTTATTAATTGGCTGTATTGAGAAACTGAAATCGAAAATTGGTTACGTAATCTCGTCAAACAAATACCTTGTGGTCTGAAAACGCCATGTACATATATAACGCTAATATATAAAATAAATGTACATATACATTAAAATACACGCATAAAAAAAAAGAACATTCAACACTGGAAAGGTGGAGGGAAGGTGGAAGATTTTTAAAGAAATACTCCGAAGGAACAGAATCGGTATTCAAAGGTGTTACCCGTGCGGTGTCCTGATTGAAAGTGAATTAGCGCGTTTTTCTAAACAAAAACAGTTGCTAGAATTCTCGCGTTTAATTTCTTTGTCAAATGATGACACCAACATTACTTGACCAAATACAGCACTCTCTACTTCTTGATAATACACATTAAAAAGTGTGATAACTAGTAAGCCGAAAAATTGTAAAAATTCTAAAAATCTTAAACAATGTCGCTAAACAATAGTTCATATTACATTGATTTTGAGATATTCCAATTATGTTCATCAAGCTTTTTTAAATTGATTTACTGTGTCAAAGGTGTCATATCTATTCGATGGACATTCAAAAATATTTTGATATCTGTCTGTATGACAATGGAGACCATTGGTAATTTCCTCCTCACATGAACCTAGCTTCACTCATACCAATGTTGGTTTGACTCGGAGACATGCCAGTGCTGAGCCCAGTAGATCGTTTCGTTTGCTTTGCTGACAGGCTACAACTATTCAATAAATAAGATATTTACAAATTTTTCAATCTTATATGTTTTTTTCTCTTCTTGTCATTGTCTCCAAGTTAAATTAAAATATGAAATATTCATTTGGTATATAAGTAGCATGTATCTATAATACTGAATTATTTTTTCAGAAATTTGCTTTTTATTGATCACTCTTAACCTTCAAAAACCTTACCCCTTCCATCGCAGTGTTTTCAAACAGCAAATCAAAGTTACTATCTGAGATGCGGTCAGAGCAATGACTAACAGGAATAAGGAAGTTGTGAACTGATTTTCTGTATTTTGACTCTTTAAGAAAAAAATTGTGCATTGATTTCCTATATTTTAATTCTGTAACGACGAAAGCAATGGCTCGGATCGAAAATTGTTTTTTAAAAATTAACTCAATTAATTATGAAATAGATATTATGCCTTTTCCTTTTGTGTGTAATGAGGTCAATTTATCCTAATTATAGCGTTCATGTATTCCTTAGTTTTCAAATGAATCCCAAAATTGAATTTTTGAATCGGGTTAATATTACTATCTAACTTTAAAGAAAAAACCAAAAGAGTCAGGGGCTTTATTTAAGAGGCATGATCACGATTTTGGTCAATTCTTCCCCCGTTTTTAATGTTTTTAATGCTTTAATGAGGCATTTATAATAATCAAACCAACATTTGGGGTGCCAGTTGTAGAGTTATAAGCTAAGTACAAAGCTCAAATATTATACTTATTATTAATAAGTGGTTTTACCATGCTTACTAAACGTGGAGTTTGATATACACCCAACAAACTGATTACAGAACATTTACATGACTCAAAACATCTTTCTCCATAGGAACCAGTTGGACAGGGAACACTGCAGTCTTTTCCAATGTATCCAATGCATTCTTTTAAAATATGAAGTAAACAAATTGTATTGATAGTTTATGTTTAGTTTATGTTCAGTGATTGTAAGAATATGTAGGAATTGTTTTAAACAAAAAAAAAATGGAAATATTTTCTTTCAAATTGTGTTAATTATTCTAAGATATGAGTAAATGGAACACTGTAATTATCCTTTTGTGTCATTGTAAACATTGATATTTTAAGAAAAAAGTAATGAAGCTACTTATTTCAAAATATGTTTAGTTCCCATAATGTTTAGACAGTGCATGAGCACTATATGTTGCATTGTTAAGTTTAATTTTAGGCAAATACTTACAAAAGTTTAGTATATAAAAAGTTTCACATTAAGAATGATCAGTACTATACGTGTACATGTATATTAAATAATGAAACATTACTAAGATTTTAATGCTTGTTACGGATATTTTTTTTCACACTACTAATGAAAAGAAACTCGTCTTACATTGGTGCTCAAATGGTCTGAGAAAGCGTAACAAAAAGCTCAATTTCTATTATCGGTTCTAAAGCATATTCTAATGACAATATGTTTGCTGCTTTTATTGTTTTACATGCAGAAGATTTGCTAGGTCATTGTAATAAATTGAATTTCGGGTCGTAAGGAGTGTATAACGTTAATCCTGAAATTGCGCCATTTATTTAATAACCACATATCTGACAGACGGCAAACACATACAAATAAAATTGAAAATAAGAATCCGGAAGAGTGGCAAAACGCAGTTACAGTAGTTTCATTAAACTCTTGACCATTGTCAATTTGCAGAAAATGTGGTGTGCCAAACAACACACAAAACATTAAATTATTATCTAAATAATAAAAACAACATTCTGCTACCTAGAACGTTTAACATTCAAAATTAGATTAATAGCAAATTTTTTTCTTAATTTAATTTTTAGTGATAAACGTTCTAAGTAGCTTAATTTTGTATAGTGATCTCGGGTATACTAAATACGTTTAAAAGTTTAACAGATTTATGTCTACCTCCATTATACGACTTTGTTTATTTCAGCCTAATATGTGAACACGTTTTTGTCAAAGAATTTTAAATAATAATTCATCGCAGATGCTTGGAATTTTAAACGCTTTTTGTTTAGGCATCCTGTCAAATGTCGACTTTTTTTTATTTTGTATATTCAAATCACAGCGCGGGTATCACAAGTGAACATTGGATCACAAATATCTTGTTTAAATTGAAACAAATGTACTAAGTTATTATCGTTTCTATTCAGATTCTCTTTTGTTGATTAATTATTTTTGTTAAAGTTAAACGTTTCCTTGCCGCTTTCCATTCTGCTCTTAGAAAAAAAAGTTTAACATCATAAAATACATTACTATTCAGTCACTAAGTGCCTGGGCTTTAGCTCACCAAAAAAGCTAAATTTGATTTATTTTCTGTGCTGCTAGATTTATAGCTGTAGATGTGTTATTGGTCATATGAAACAGCAATCGTGTTAATTAGGTGTTTCTTGGTAATGATACCGACCATTTTTAAATGCCCTGGTAGGCTTATCTAGACCCTGATTGTTCTTCAGACATAGAGTTTCTTGTACCTTTCACGGTATGTTGGTATCTGAAGGTACCTGCTGAGCCCTGTCCGAGTATCTCCTGGGTTCAAATAAGGTGGTTCTGGATTATCTTTTTATTAAATGTCTTTCTAATTCCAATTTCTACTGATCATAAAAGTAAATGTATTTCATATTTATGTGTAGAGTTCCTCCATGTAAAGTATCCTCATTTTTTTAGTCAAGTTAAATCTAAGTATGTAAACTTAACACCTATTGGTTATCTAATGTTTCCTAACGCAAGTAGTTGAATTCTACTCACTGAGTTCTTATCAACAAGGTAAACAGTTTATGATTGCTAATCTAATTATCTCAACTAAAACACTGTCGGAAATTATACATGTATATGCAATAGTTTTAAAAGAACAATGAATACATGCATTTCTTGTCTATTAACGCTATATACATGAATAACTTACACTACCTGAGTAGGAACTTAACATCTTTCATTGAATTCTGGAATACGTGCATTTCCTACCTATTAATATTTACTGTTACAGTTACAAATATTTCAAACACATTAATCCTTTTAACGTAATTTTGTTAACACTGACGCATTTTCACAATGTTATATGTTAAACTTATAATATTTTAGTGAGGTTAAAGGAGATTGAAATGCCTTACTCTTTTACGAACATACTACATGTAAGAATGATCGCTGCGATATATGATATGGATTTATAAAAACCCTAAATGCATGCAAAAAATAAAACAAATGTGGTAACATCAATTTTAAAATCATTTTCCTTATCTGTACAGGTTCCATTGATTTCTCTAAAGCCAGAACAGCATATTTTAGGTGAACTGGATAAACAAAACTGCTTCTGTATACCCCATTTCTTTGCCAAATACTCAAAAAGGACAAAATAAATGAAACAACGATTGCAAATTCACAAACTTACGTGCCATGTCCACATTCTTTGGCTCTGGACCATGTAATGGCGAACGTCAAAAGAACAAAATGCGTATACGCAAATAGTTGATGATGTCCTGCTATGTTCTTGTCCATTTTAGTTTGTTAAATACATATCCATGTATAATAAGATATACCTTTATAATGTCATTAAATATTTCTATTTGGTGTACTTTTGTGACAGACTTTTTATATATAAAATATAAAGAGAAAAAGAAAACAAATACAGTCTAATAATAATCGTTGAAATGTGAATAACACAACACTTGGCAGCGTAGGGTTGTTTTTTCTGTAGTTGTAAAATAATATGGCGCTTTAAGCATCACCAGAGACCCGTTCATCTGCTCTGCATAATCTATTTTTGATCAACAGAACTAAATGTGAACACTCACACAGTTAGTGAATG
>WFKH01011801.1:12029986-12055497 GCA_016163765.1 Magallana hongkongensis
AACAAGCATTTTGAACAATAGGGGCAATAACTCTATAATTGTTTCAAGGTTGGGGCTGAAGGGCTATATTTTAAAATGTCTTAAGATGTCCTACTACATGCATGAAAAAGTTTTTCTGTACCACCCTAAACAAAAGAAAAGAATAAAGCTCTTGCTGTGGCCCTCAACTCGACATTTAGATATATGGATGATGTTTTATCCATTAACAACTGTTTCTTTCACTCTTATGTTAACAGAATATATCCCAGTGGGCTTGAAATAAAACATACCACAGATTCTGAAACATCTGTTTCATATTTGGATATTTTACTAAAAAAAGACATTAATGGTAACCTAACAACAAAACTATATAATAAGCGGGATGATTTTAATTTTTCCATCGTCGACTTCCCTTACTTATGTAGCAACATACCATCATCATCTGCTTATGGGGTTTATGTCTCTCGGCTTATTCGTTATGCAATAGCATGCTCTACATACGAACAATTTATTAAACGACGCAAACTACTAACAAACAAGTTGTTGGGACAAGAATATCAAAACTTCGATTAAAATCATCTTAACGCAAGTTCTATGGTCGGTACAATGACCTTGTCAGCAAGTACAATGTTTCATTAAGACACATGCTGACTGACGTTTTTCATACTTGTTAGACCATTATTTATATACCGGACTGACTAAGGTTTCTTCCGTTTTTCATTATCTTGACAATGAGCACACGGTGGGTGCGAACGGTCGGCAGGGGATGCTTACTCCTCCAAGGCACCTGAATCCGCCTCTATCTTTTTAGAGGTCCGTGTAGTTCTGCTTTGAATTTGTAATTCGTTTTATGGATTTTTGAGATGGTTGACAGTTTGTTATTGTCATTTTTCATTAAACAGGTTTGATTAGTAGTTAACAAGTAACTTGTTTTAATATTATTCTTTAAACTTCAATGGAAAAAAACATGTTTTAATGCATAAGAAAATCGACATAATAAACGAGACCTTTTGTTTACACAGCTCAAAATGAGAGATAGAATACAAACTTGTTACATTGCTATGCTGTTTGAATGAAGTAAAAATTAAACTAAATACAGCTAAACATTAGTTTATAACGTGAAAATTGATAAAAAATCAAATTTATCCAGAGAAAAAACAAAAAATCTTTAGAATAAAGTTCTTTTTTTCAAATACCGTAACAGACTATAAATTGCCCTAAGCAGTTTAATCACATCAAATGTAAATAAAGTAATCAATATATACGAAATTAAAAGATATAATCCAATCTATAAATACAACAAAAATTTAAAAAAAAAAAAACCCCTCCATGACTTACCAAACAGAAGGTAACGGGAGACTACCATGTCAGCTTCCTAGCTTATATACAGAGCATCAACCAATCCCAGAAAACCAACATAATATATACATGAAAATATCGAATATTGGCATATTAATTAACTACATAATATTATTGTACACATCTCAAAATTCTATTATTTTATTGATAAATTCACACAACACGCATATCTCAAATGAAAAATATTTTCAAGATATTCAAAAAAAAATTATAGGCACTTATTTTGGGTGCAATACAACATACACATGCATATTGATACACTGTACACTTTCATGTATCAATATATAATTGAGGAGACATTATTCATAAATACATTAGTTAAAAGAATTTAGCATATTTGAAGGATCGCGCCGCATAACTTAACTAAAGCTAAATTTGTCGATTTATCAATTTTAATATCAACCGGAAAATGAACAAGAAAGAAGAAAACAACAAACTCTTTTCATATTTGTAGTGATTAAACGTTTAACCTTAAAACAAATCTTAATCAAACAATCATGAAGATCACACTGGCATGTTGTTATATTAAATAACTATAGTCACGCCTAATGAAAACATCTGAACAATATCCGTTGTCCGGAAATTTCTCCATACATTCAAATAATGTATATATTCATAAAGATATTCAACACTCTAGTTTGACACATATGTTACGTACATAGTTAAGTTCCCTATATTCTGCGAATGGTTACATCGAAACGTTAATCACAGAAACGGGGGTGTCCCAGTGCCGCTCTCCATAAAGTTAACAACTTAAAGGCCGGGCCCGGGGTGTAAATAGCAGCCAATCACAAAATCAATGGGAATTCAATTTTTTTCTGCAGGTTTCAGTTCATAGAGAATATTTTCAAATTAATTGCATATTTCAAGAATAATAAGTTTTAATTTCCGGGGTGGAAGTAGATACGAAGGCAATTATCAATTGACATTAATTGTTGTACAAACAAAAAATTATTTAAAGAGTATTTTAAAGAGTATTCATCTTATAAAGTTCCGAAGCAGCTCAGAATTCTAAACTAGTGATTGACATTGGATGCGGAGATAACTAATGTTTTGTTTACACAGGAAGTGGCTGTACTCAGAGGCTCATTAGATAACTCATAACAAGATGAGATATATAACAGCAAAAAAAAAAGTTCACCATAGCAATCCTTTATATGAATACCACGGTTGGAGTGATTGTTTTAAGTTTTTATCGAAGCCGGATCTAATCTGTTCTGCCCTAGATTTTTTCATGAAAATTTTTACATGAATTTCTACTGATATAATTATTAATTCGGACATTTTCTACATCGTTTGTTTAGAGGATCATTTCAAAGTTTGTGAATTTTTAACATAAGACTCTATGGGATTTTGCTTGAAATGCGTCAATTATGCAATTTTTTTTTCATTATTTTTAAACTACTGCCCTAGGCTTTTTTTCTGTTCTACATATGAAAGTTACTGCAAAAAGGCATGAAATGATCAAATAAAAAATTTTGTTACCTCTTGGTTTGTTCCAGGGGTCTTATCAAAGGTTTTTTTTTGTGTGTACCCAGTTTTTCAGATTTGTCGGATAATGGGTATTTTTTATTTGACAAAGGCGAAAATTGTGACCTTTATAGCATTGTTAGCATTCAGTCATATTTTAGCAGTAAAAATATATAGAATATCACATATTAAGGGTCATAAATATAAAATACATGGTTACTGTCTTGAAATATATGAATCAAGCTATATTTATGCGGGGGTAAGAAAACGTGACAGAGGGCTAAGCTAGCTGAACCCGCTTCATGTTTTCGACCCGAGCCCAAATATAGCTCATACTTCAAGACATTTCTGTTTATTTTACGATATAATATCAATTTTACGCATCGAACGAGCTATTTTCGACAAATTTCGCTGAATATCTGCAGTTGAAATCATAACGCCATGGCGTCAAACAAGCAAAAAGATGACGTCACAATGCAAATGAAAAAGCGTGCGTACTCGAACTGCACTCGGCTTTGTTAAATCTTAAACATAATCATATTACATATTATTGTATATTTAATTCCACACAAAAGTCCCCACTGAGTATGCAATAAAGATTTGCATAATGTCCCTTTCGTGATAGATGAATTGCCAATAATGCGAGTTCATATGCAATTATACTTTCAATTTTTTATCAAAACACCTCGGTTATGTTTGATTTTTCAAAAAATAATCTCTATGGGACAACAATGTATTAATTTAAAGCAAGCTATCTGTCTCTCTATTGGTGTGAACTACTTTTTCTTTCCTGTGTACATTCCTCTAGTCACCATATATTTGTGCACAAAAGACACAAACAATAATGGCATTCTTCGGTCTTCAGCCTCCTGAACCTGATTTATCACAATAATCATCATCTTGTGGATCACTAGCTATCTTCAGAACTTTGCAATATACTCCTCTCTTTTGTTTCTCAATAGGAACTTCATTAAATTCCGAGCTCAGTGTGTTTAAAGCCAACAAAATGTTTTTTCACAACTTTTTGCTACTTCCAAAGCTAAAATATACATTTCTCCCTGCTTAGTTATTGTGATTTTCTTCCATTCCCTCCATTTTGACACTGATTTCTAGTTCCCACCACAGGATGAATATGGTGTAAATAAGGGGCATATGAATTATTATGTTTGCTTGTAAAAGCGAATGAAATTTATATAAATGTATTGTAATTGAGTTCTCGACAACCAGCTGTCTATTAATGTTAGTATATACTTCTCACATTTCAAATGCTAATCTACAAATCTTTTAATCAGTAAAATGAAAAATATCTCTAGAATACCCCTGATTATCGCGAGTAAACTTTATTATGTTGAGTCAGTAGTTTTGGCGGGGGAACAGTGTTACTTGGATTAAGTTTCATGCTTAACCATTATTGTCTCAGGGGTGTTATTCATGTATTGAAATTGTATCATCTTTACACATATGCTTTTACACAAGAAAAATTGAAAGACTGGGATTAAAACACTTATAAAAATCCCCTTATATCATTTATATGAAGTAATTAAAAAGAAATTATTTATTTTTTATTAAAAGTCTCCTCTTATAAGGGAATTCCCCGGTGTATAAGCAAAGCGTACTGAACCGCATGCAATTTTACTCTTATCAGCATCACTGATGTCAACAATGATTGGGGTAGCCCCACTTTTTTGTCCTTATAGGCTTAATTGTGTACCAGGTGGAAGAAAACCTAGGCCGACCCCGGCCTTTAACCTCTATCCTATCCTGTATCCAGTGCCCTGTATCATACATACATTATACTATCCATTCTATCTTATCTATTGCATCCGATCAGATGAAGAATTAGGAATGACATTTAAAAAAAAAAAAAAAAACACGGTTATTAACTCTATTTAAATCTTGAAATATGGAACTTTCGTGCAGAATAACTTATTTCAGGGTTTTTTAACATATATTTGCATAAGTTGTCATATATTTCTTATTAAAGTTTTAAAACATGATTATAATTAAATTTTCGTTTTATGTAAAACAATTAATGTATAGAGGCACACATGACTTCATATATTACACATTCTAAAGAAAAGTTATTATTCTAAATATTGCGAATTCTTACACTTAAACCTAACTCGTTTGAAATTTTAATCATCCCAAACACATTAAATGCAGGGAAAATATATTAGTATTAGATTTTGTTACAATTCTAGTTTGCTTAGCAGTACTAGTACGCCAATTAATTGCATTCATTGGTTTTAACTTAAAAAATGCGTATTTACATTTTCCAGTGTCTTTGCCTGTGATAACACTACGTATCGATTTTGTACTATATAACCCATAACTTCAAACGACGCCAAATTGAAGCGCCAGCGGGGTTTACTTATTTATAATTAAATATTTAATCGTACGATGACTTAAAATTATATAAATATAAGTAATAAGGAATCATTCTTTGAATATTATGAAGTGATAATTTCGGTCGGGGCGTGATCAAATCTATCATAAAGCCCTTCGGGCTTTATTGGATTCCTTATTCCTTAAAAAAAAAAAGTTTCGATTTTGTTTGAAAATAAACTTAAACAATATGCCAGATGAAAATGCCAGTACCAACGCAACCATTCAAGGTGCACGTTTAATATTCGCTTTTCAACCGACTTAGTTTAGTTAATTCCATCCACGAAGGAATTATATATTTGTCCTTTAAAAAACAATATCACATAGAAAAAAATGATCATTTCTACTGGAGAAAATTTGTCAAACGGGACAGTTAAAAAACTTCGTACAAGTAGTATTTTCTAAAATTTTTAAAGAATTTGTTTTTTTTTCAATTGGATAAGAATAATTTTTACATCGAATTAATAACAATTAGTTCTACAGAAGGTTTTTAAAGCATTTTTTACTCCCCTTATAATTTTCTGTTGGATGGAAATATGACCTCTAATTGGAAAAACATTGAAACCCAGTTAGTTGAGGAGTTAAAGAAAAATCTTCTTTAAGTTTTGTTGAAAATAAGCTAGCAGAAAATTTGTGAAAAATTACAACAACAATCACGGCAACGTAAAGGTCAACAAAGGACAAAACAGTACGAACAGTTTTCTATCAAAGAGTTCAGTTTACTTTCAACTACTGTGAGCTAAAACCAAAACCATGAAACAGGCTTTTCAAAACCATGATAATTCGATATTGCATGACCATCAGTAGATAAGTATATTTTATTGTGAACTCGACAAGAAATCGTTAGGTTTCCAAAAGTAAGAGTTGTACGTGCAAAGTTAGGATAACCTAGACCTGCAACGAGTGCATAACCATTTAGATTAATTGCAGGTGAACGAGCTATTGTGTTATTTTTTGATTTTCTAGGAAAAAATGTAACAAGAAAATTCTCTTTGTTTAACTTGAATGCGATTTTTTTCTCAAGAACAGTTTTGAACGGCACAACAAAAGATTATACAGATTTTAGTATGATAAATTGTGGGGTTCCTCAAGGTAGTGTTTTAGGTCCCCTTTTATTTTTAATATATGTAAACGATATGGCTGCCAGTGTTGATGATGACTGTAAACTAATTTTATATGCCGATGATAGTGCTATTTTTTATGCACACAAACATCCTGATATTATTGCACTAAAACTGGGCATTGTTCTTGAAAAGTGGTCTTCATGGTTAGTGGACAACAGATTGTCATTTCGTCTTGGCAAGACGGAATCTACTTTATTTGGTCCATCAAGAAAACTTAAAAATGTTACAGATTTTAAACTTTTGTGTGATGGTCATTTTATTAAAGGTTCTGATAGTGTCAAATACTTAGAAATCTGTATTGATAAGTTTCTTTCATGTGAAAATATTGTTTTAAGCATTATACAAAAAGTAAATGCTAGACTTAAATGCTTGTTCTTCTTGGCATTGTGGAATAAACAAACAACATTAGCATAGATTGCAAGTTACACATAACAAAGTATTAAGATTCATTTTAAGCCTGGGTCCCAGATGTTAAGAGTTGAAGTTAGAGTTTTTCAATTAAGATTCAACCATGTTTTTAATATTATCATGGCAATGCACCAGCATATCTTAATGACCGTTTTATACTGAATAACAATATTACAAGAAGTGCAACGAATAAGAATTTTATTATACCTAAGATAAAAGGTAAAGAGTCTTCATGTTTTTTCTACATTGCTACTAGTATCAAAGACTGGAATGCATTGCCATTGGAGGTCAAGGAAATTAATTCTAAACAAAAATTTAAAAAAGCTGTTAGATCTTTCTTGTCTACAAATGCAAGTGATACAATATGACGGCTTGTCCATTTCCATTTTTATCTTAATTATTGTTATTACTTTTAAGTTATAAATGAAAAACTAAGGAAACATCTTATTTTCCAAAGCATTATGCTATATTCCTTTCCAGTACCCTGCCTAATTTCCATTGTGTAATTTTTTTTTTTTTTTACTATTAACTTAATTGTTTTACATGTACATGTATATGGACTCCATTGGAAATTAGCTTTTTAACAAAGCTTTTATGGGCTATCCTCAGGTAATAATTATCATTTGTATGTCATGTAACCTATATAATAGTAATTAAACAAATTAATCCTTGTGAAGATGCATAGTGCTGAGATAATGTCTGTTTTTCTATCTGTTATATCTTATATGTGTTGTCATTCTGTGATATATTTACCTGAAAAAAAAATGAAATGAAAAAATAACTTGCGCTTGAAACGTAGCGCAACAATTAAACATGTCTTCAGAAAGATGCTGTCATATATATTGTGCATCTCTGCTCAAGCATACACTTTAGGTACTAAATATATAAATATTAACGATAATTAATGTACCAAGAGGAGGGGTTGCTTTTTCTCTTTCGGATACTTAAGGCACGGACAAAAGTGACATCCTTAGCAGATGCTTTAGAATTGCAAACCCGTATTCTGCACATCTTCCTTTGATAATTACGCTAGGAACTATGAAAAGTGAATTATCTTTCTGTCATGTTGTAAAATTTAAATTTACTGGATGGGTGAAAATACCAAATTTACAACATTAAGTTGTCATGTTGTAAATTTTGTATTTACACCCACCCAGTAAATTTAAAATTTACAACATGACATTTCTTTCTCATATACTTGAGGTTCTTGAGGAGTGTCAACTATTTCCTTCACAGATACTTTTAGTACTTAAAAAAAATGTTAACAATGACACTGTCACGCCACAATATAACTTGTGTTTTTCAAACATGTAAGTGATTTTGATTTTAATTATCGATCTAGGCGACACGTTTCTAAAACTCGTATATGTAATTTGGCACATTGTTTGTGGATTCCAGATTTTTTAAGGGAAGTGTCCTTCTAACAATTTTGATTTTAACGATAATATACGCATCATGACTAGTCATAACGCATATTTTCATTTTTAAAACTAAAAAATACCAGAAGGACAGACGGTCAAACCAAGAAATGGTTCATAAGGCGGGCATAACTATATATCATGCGGAGGCTATTTAGGAAAACAACAATGGACATTACTAAATGAAAATATATTGGCCCTGCATAAAGGTCTGAATTCATTACTCAGAGGCCGGTGAACTTAGAAGATTCATAGACACTATAACTATGCATTTAGGTTTTTTCTTATCTCTAGGAGTAGAGAAAATTTTAGAAAATTTTGCTTTTCTCCAAATTTGGTCTTGCCAGGAAACTTTGAAATTCCCTATCGCGACTTGCTCACGGAAAGAATACCTGCTATTTTCTGTTGAAGAAACCCACAAGAGGACATAGTATATAGGTCTTTTCCACAGATGTTAACATTTATTTTAACTTTAGAAGAAGTAAAACAAGATAGAAACTGACATTTCGGTCTGCAATCGCACTCGTCATGTAAATTGGTGTCGAGGTAAATTAACAATAACTGGAAAAAGTGATATTCAGTGATGAAACTCAGGTTGTTATTGATCAAAATAAGCGAGTTCACATCTGAAAACGACCGAATGAAGTATGGCGACCGAACTGTTTTTGAGTCCGTAGAAACGAATAGTACTCTGAAATATTTTTTATACAAATATATGGCCTGTTAAAATGCTTCTTTTTCGAATGAGGATTATTTATTTAAAAAAAACAATGCACCGATTGAATAATCTAATGGAAATAATGGTTAACCAAAATATAATTAAATGTCTTACCTAGCCTTCCCAACCTTAGGTATACATATAATTGAACATAAGATACGTCTTCAATCACACGTACTCCAACGTCATATTCGCGAAGACCTCATCACGGAATTGTTCAGGCCTGTCCGCTTCAATTCCAAACCGACTTCCAAACTGAATACTAGAGTAAGACAGGTAAGTACCTAGTATTTTGGAAGTCAATTATGGTTTTCAATTTCATGTTTTTGTTTTAAATTTATGTTACGCCGCGTATTTCATGACACACTTATGGTCAAATTCTGTATATCTGAGAAATTTTGCTGACCATTTCAAACCAGTGCATATCTATTATTCTATATAAAAAAAATCTAGATAAACTGGCAGCTTCATAGGAAAACATTTTATAATGGCAAGGAACAGATAAGTAAAAATACATCCACATTTTTTTATCCGTTTAGAATAAGTTACAGTTACAAACTATCAACAGACTTTTTTTCAGATTTTACAAATAAGTATTACAGGTGATCGAACCAAAATCTTATGTGTATTTGAATCTATGCCCCCGGGCAATAAACTGTGTCAAACAATAACAGAGATTGACATATCTCTCGTATTTTTATATTTTTTGTTTGGATTTTTTATACTGATTAAGAAAATAGCATGCCATATTCAAGTTCAAAGTCAAACCATTAATTTTGTTCTCATTGCTAAAATGTAATGTGTTTTGTAATTTGGTTTTTTTAAACTGTATGGTGGAAAATCCTTGTTTCGGTTTCAATATAATTAAATCAAAACATATAGGTAATGGTTATTCATACATGTCTATTTTGTAAAAATTTAAACATCCCATTGTGTACGTGTTAAGATCATTATTTGCGATACAAAGCTGTTTCATTCCACTTAGAACTATTTCATATATAACCCTTGCAAAGGATATTTTCCTATCTGATTAAAGATCTTTCATTGGAATATTAAGGATCCTCGACACACCAATCATTCATTTGATTGAATAATAAAGAATTTCTCTCAAAAATATAATTTCACATTAATTATTACTTTTATCTCGACTTTAAACACGGTTGTAAGGAAAGCATTTATGTTATTTAGGTCTTCTATTATCGTCTTATTGTACACACTATTGTTTTACTCGAATATAATGATTTTTCTTAAGTAGTGCCACAAATATATATTATTCTGCGGCCACTTTCTTGCTATGCAAGGTAGATATTTTGTTAGAAATCACATCCTTTAATTTTCTGTTATTATGATTTTTTTTTACATTTCAATTTCTTAAATTACTAATATTATGATAAATTTTGTTTGCAAACAATCTTCAACTTTTTTAAGAGCTTAAATGTATTTGAAAATCAACTAAAATATTGGCCTTTTTACATACTAGCATTATCAGTCAATTAATGTGCCGGATAATTATGCCAGTGCCAAAGTGGCATTTTTGCACCCGTCTAAGCTGCACGTATGGAAGAATTCAAATATGCCTTATGATACACCATTGCTCAAAGATTAATAACCACCTTTGTTTTTACATGTAATGTTTCTCCCCTGTCAGGTGAGATATTTACCTTTTTAATAAAATAAAATTCTACAGGAAAATAAATTTTTCCATAGGAAAACCAATTTTCCTGTAGGATATTTGGAATTTCCAGCCAGAATAAAAGAACTTCCTACAGGAATTTAAATTCATTCCGATAGGATTAGAAAGAAACTCTTATATAAAAATCCGTGAGGAAATCTTGATTTCCTATAGGATAATTACCTGTCTGAATCAAATTCCTGCAGGAAATACTTTTCTACTATAGGAAATATAATTTCGATAAGATTTTTACAAAATCCTTCAGAAATTTCAATATTTCCTGTCCAAAAATTATTTCTCCCATGGAAATTACTATTTTCCTATGGGATATTGATTTCTAATGGTGAATATCTCACCTGTCAGGTGAGATACACTTAAAATAGAATTGGTTATATACTCTCCAAACAATGATTTATTATTTGGTATAAATTGATTTTTACGAAACTGCATCTTAAGCGGGTGCAAAAATGCAACCATAGCCCTGGTATAATTATACGGCAGTGTTTTGATATACGAAAATATTCATTAAGTCAATATGTTATAGTTTTGAGTTTTTTGTTAGTGACTCAGGTGACCTATTGCTATTGTACTTCGTTCTTGGTCGTGTGTTGCCCGTCGTGCGATCAAAGTCTTACATCTTGAAAACTACCAGGCCAATTGTTGCCATTTTTGTTTAAAGGATTTCAAGAATAAACGTAAAATAAATTGTGAAATTTATGACCACTCCACCCCCATGGCCAGGGCCAAATAAGCAAAAAAAAACAAAAAACTTTAGTTTTTAGAATCTTTTTTATTCTACTCTCACACTGCCGTAAAAACAGTTAATAATATATGGTACACATCAATCAAATAAAGCATTCAGGTGTCTAGGAATCTTTACTGGTCACGATAAAGAATAATGCTCTAATAATAACTGGATGAAAATTTATCCCGATATCAAACAATTATTTGAATCTTGGAAGAGAAAGAAATAGACTTTATTTGGTAATTCATGTATAGTCAATACACTTGCTATATCAAAACTTACATATGCTGCCACAATACTTATATTTCCTGACAAAGAATATATCAAAAAACTTCAACGGCTAATATACAATTTCATTTGGGATAAAACAGAGATAATAAAACGTAATGCTTTAATAGGTAATGCTCTTCAGAATGGGCTTTAAATTGTTGACATTGAAATAAAATAAAAGCATTAAAAGCCTCTTGGGTTCCAAGATTGACTAAAAAAAAAGGTATCATGTTTAATATGTAATTCCTACTGTAATCGGCTAAATATGGAAGTGCATTATGCACTACACTGCAATTTTACTTGCAAAAGATCTATTGAATGAGGAAGGTAACTTAAAATCTCTTTCAGACTTTTCTAACTGTATATAAAATAAATCCAACTGGATATATGAATTCAAGATTCTATAATCTGTATTCAAGCGTATGTGTAGAAAATATGATTTTTCAGCCTGCAAATATGTAAATGTACAAAACAATACATGTACTAGCTTTTCTTTTTACATGGGGTATACAAATGTAATAGATCAGAGGTTTTTTCTATAGGAATCATGTAGACAAAAATTTTTGTAAACCATGTGATCAAACAGTTTTAAATAAGAAATTTGATGTTAATTCTGTGGAATGGAAATACATTTACAGATGTAAACTTTTAGATCTGTTTGATAAACATTTTGCAGAATGAACTATAAGCTTTTGAACAATATCCTTTGTAATAATGTATATTTGAGTAAATGGAAACACATGCTCTCTGCAAGATATACCATGCAAATGAAACATTAAAGCACATAATTTTTGAATGTGATAATGTAGACGTCCAAATATGAAATGAATTAAATCTTTATCTTAAGCTAGATATAGAATGGAAACATGTAATTTTTGTTTGAACATAATAGAAAGAAAGGTATATCATTAAATACACTTATTTCATAAGTGGCATACAGTATAAATATAAAATGTACTGTCGGCCAAGTTCCTTAGATGAAACAAGTACAATGTACTTAGTCATGTTAAATTCTCAATTGTATTTTTATCCTTTTGAAAAAAACTTAATCCCGATACAGTAACAAGCTTTTCGAAAATTTCATAAATCTGTTTTAGGTTTATCAATGTACTTAGTGATTTTGACTGTGTTGATGATATACATGTAATAACTATTTGATGTCTGGATATGTAGATTTGTAATGTAAATGTAAATAAACTAACAATATAAAAAAGTAAACAAAAACGTGACCTGAGCTTAGTTTACATAACAAAGAACTGTGATCTCTGTGTCTCGCTTATAACTCGACGACTGACGCTCAAATTTTGGTTGACAATTAAAAAAAACCATATTTAAGCATTGTAAACTTTAAAAATGAAAAATAAATTTTGACCAAATCGTGTCTATGTCCCAAAAAATAACCACCTAACCTATCCATAGAGTTGAGGCTATCTCTGCTAGACCATACCAGTGTCGATTTGCAACACATCCTTACAACTAAGCTTGCGAATATATGTTCGAACCTCTTTAAAGCCAATAAACACCCCTATCAATGCTGCTGTGGAAAAGATATTCCCCTCTCTAGAACTTTGTAAGCATCTGAAATTTTGTAAGCATCTATTCATTTCATTCACTGATATGGTGTGGCACAGCCTATTTCTACAGCATATTGAGGAAATTGATATATAAGGTGTACTGTTACAACTATGAGAAGAAGGGGAATAACTGACCACAAAATCAATGAATTTGAGAAGTTAGTCAGTTGAATGTATAATCAATACACATTACCCACTGGTACAGTTTAATTTGGTTTTTTTATAAAACCAAAAAGCCCCGAGAATATGCAACAACTTAGGAAATGACTAACGTTTGCTTATGAAACAATCACAAAAATAAGGTAATGGTATGTAGAAAGGCGTAATATGCCCATATTGATATGCCCAGCCGAAATTGGGTGAAAAATTTGAGTTATGGTTTTTTTGCTACTGGCATACATGAACAAAGATCTTATTACTGAAGCTTTTCTAGATTTAATAGCTTGCAAGTGCCACACAGGTTGTAGAACCTTTATGTGTAAAAGCAAATGTGCCAACTTACAGTGTATAGACCTTTGCAAATTCCAAATCTCGAACACATCACCCCCCCCCCCCCCCACAATTGTTAAAAAACCCAAATAAATGTAGCTTAAAGTGACACGGTGACTCAAAATATATAATTTACTTTTTGATTACGACAACGGAAATAAGTAGAACTACTCGAAATTTCATCATACGAAAGGTTTTACCCATCATAAGTCATTACCTATCAATTTACAAGTCATTAAAACTCTTTCGGAAAATGCACATGTAAACAAACCGAGTTGTTTTGGACATTGGTTTTGTGTCACGTGATTGCGATTTCTGTCTAAAAATAGTAACAGTGGGATTGACACTCCGAAAAAAGAATTTGAATTTGAAGCTATTCGATGTCTGTGGTAGGGAATATGCATTAATAGAGAATGCATCTTAATAAATGATTAGTTCTTGAAGACATCGTACGTGTTTCAATGAAAGGCTTCTAGGTCATGATGTATGCCACGCTGCAGTATTTACATCCCTATGCGCTTGCGTAGCTATGAAGCGGAAGGAAAACTCAATATTTATGCGTTGGCCCAACGTGTTATTCTATTTTTCTCTTTTTAATTTGATTTATTTACTTTTGAACACCGTAATTTTTCAAAAGTTCATCTTTTCATATGATGAATAAAATATGTGGAAATCATGTAAAAATTCGATATTTGCTAAATCATGGGTTTGTGCGTCACCATGTCCCTTTAATAAGAAAAAACCAGAAAAATAGAACTTTTATTAATGAAAAGCTGGGTTTTTTTTACTACTGGTAAAAGTGTTCAAATTTAATTGTCAGTTATACTTTTGCTGACTGACGTTTTTCATACTTATTATTAGACCATAATTTATCATCATTGTCTAAGGACTTTTCCGTTTTTTCCAATCAGACAAAGAGCACACGGCGGGCGTGACCGGTCATCAGACGCTCACTCCTCCATGGCACCTGATCCTACCTCTAATTTTTTTAGAGGTCCGTTTTTGCTCTGCTCCTATTTGTATTTTTCCTTTGGACTTTTGATTTTTAACACTGTTCGTTATTTATCACCACATGTCATACTCACGTATTTTTCGTTTTAAGAGCCCTTTTTAGAGAATAAAGAAATGTTGTTACCCGCCAATATGAATTATTATTTTGTTAAAATTAAGGCCATTTTTGTGAAACCCATAAATTTCTTTGGACTTGCCAATGTTTGCTGGACAAATTTATGATTTTTGTTTTTGTGTATTTTGTTTATTTTTTCGATTGAAGAAGATTCAGGGAAAATGATGAAATCTGACGGTCTGCTATTTTGACCTACTCTCCACCATTTTTTTAAAGATCAGTACACCTTAGATTTGATAAATACTATGCTGGACCAATTTTTGAGAGTTTGTTTAACTCTGTCTAAAGACTTTAAAAGAAAATATTAAAGCTTGACTGTTGGCCATTTGACCACCATATTTACCTTATGTGCGCCATTTTTGTCAAGGCCAGCAAATATTAAGCATACTAAGTGAGCCTGAAGTATGCGAAAAAAAATTTACTGAACTTGATAAATACTGTTTGCCTCATGCTTTTTACCCTTTTAAGAAAAACCGTACCAATTATGAAATATGGTTGTCCACCATTTTGAAATGTCATTTTGACCTAATTACTGCCGTTTTGGGAAGGCTCCGCACACTTTAGATATGATAAAATACCATGCTGGATCAAGTTATCATTGTTTGTCATTAATGAAGAGACTTTATAGGAAAATTATGAAGTTCGATTGTCTGCCATTTGGAATCGCCATTTTAACCCACTTAACGCCATTTCTATGAAATCCAGCATATATTTTGGAACTCGGCATAACAGTAAACTTTCTTTTCTTCACTTAATTGGACCATATAAAGGTACACGTATAGAGCGGACACAAAAATCGTACTTTCTTTTAATGACCTTGAACTTGCACAAATGAACTTGGTAAAAAATCATGAACCAATCTATCTCAGTTCATAGGAATGTCTTGTGTGAAGTAAGAACTTCCAATGTTTCTCCGTAAGTAAGAACAAGTAAGATATGAACCGGACACGTTTGCAAACAGACAAACAGAAAGAATGACAAACGTTTCGACAAAGTGATTCCTTAATAGATGTGGATAATTATCAAAATATACGTAGAAGACATGTACTGAATTATTAAAATATAAGGAAAAGAAATGCAATGAATTATTATATTTGGAAATAATTAGTGGAATCATTTTGTTTGTTTGAATTTTACAACACACAGATGTTTATATCCAAAGTGAATTATTAATTTATTTCTGAAAAATATGTTACATAATTGTGATTTTTATCTTCATGTTATTTAATAAAGGACGACTAGTGGAACAAACTAAGTGTACATCGACATCCGGAAGAGGAATTTGTAGCAGGCAACACTATGGAACAAGGTGTGTGTGTATATATATATATATATATATAGCGCGAAGCTATATATGTATATAGAGGCGAAGCCGAGCCGTCTATTAAATTGATCAACACAATATATTTCTGTAGTCAGTCAGTAAAAAACCTAAAAAGTGTTTTGTTTTCCCGAGGACTATCAAGTGACATATTTATTCACAAACAGCGATGATCTACGCAAACCCATGACTTTGAATATAAGTTGCCTAACATCTCGTCCAATTTAACTCATTTAAACTCTTCAAAATTATCAATCTCACCGTTAAAATACTCTTTAAAAATCTTCACCCATGTTTACTTACAACGTTTTGTTGCTATTTAATTTTAAACGTTTTCTCCCTTTTCTGCAGAGATTTGAGCAAATTTCGATGCTGCCATTTTGTTCTGCTCCAGACGCAACAATGTGACGTCAATATTCAAAGGGCAACTACTGTAATTTTAAAGAATTTCAAAGGGCAACTACTCCAAATATTTTGAGAACTTACGGCATCCGGTTTTTGTAATATTAAATAATATGAAATATTGAAATGAGTAGGCGAAGCGTAGGCCAATGATGGCCATATTGCCTAATATTAATTCTCACCGAACTAACATAGAGATATATGAGGCAGTCACGTGCTATGTTTAAACCAATGAAAGTGTGACATTTCAGTCCAAGGGAAAACAGATAGATAGATAGATAGATAGATAGATAGATAGATAGATAGATAGATAGATAGATAGATAGATAGATAGATAGATAGATACTAAGCCAGTAATCTGAATATATAAAGCACTAAAAATGGCTAACGACACGAACAATTGATATTGTCAAATTTTTGGGAAACCAGTCCTTCTTCAGGACACAAGAAATAAATTACACGGATAAAAACAAAGAAAACAAAAATTTAGCACTAAAACTCATTCTACTATAGAAACTATAAAAAGAACAACAACTACATTTTAAACAGTTTTGATTCACAGTGTTAGAAAGGTGTTGGCAATGTGGCCGATCGTTCTGTAGTAATCAATCGACTGCCAGATTCACAGCTGTTTGAGGTTATTAGCTAATTGAAATTAACGTCCGAGTTAATAAAGGAAAGTTTGAACCTCTGTTGTTATCGCAAATCTAGCATGAAAGTCCACGCTACGGCCGATGTTGTATTGTGTTGAGTAATGACACTTTATAATCGGTGTGTATTTCAATTGCGATTCGCAACAACGATTTTGATTGGCGCATTTATAGAGACCTGCCCATTTATAAAATGCGTGTTGAGAACATGATGCTAACACGTGGAAACAAATGTCGGAGAAAGAAAACTTTACAAGAAGGTTGTACTTGCAAGTTAAAAATAACATGCAGAGTTATTTGATTATTTGAGAAGACGATGTTTACGTACATGTGTAAATAATGTTAGTGAAAAAACCCCACAAAGTTCTTTAAAAGCAGGGATGGACGCATATAGATTAAAGTCACAGACTGTATTTCGCTTATCGAAAAACGTTATTCAGTTTATTGTGAAGAAACTGATTAGTAAACAAATATATTTTACGTTACCGTTTATAATGTACCATTTGTGGAAAATCGCATGAGTTGAAGAGACTGTTTTTCTTCACAAAATGCTTGCTGCAAAGTGTAGATCCACGGGAAAATTCGGGTTAAAACGCCGAAAAATCCATTAGACGTTATACAGCATATGTCTTCACTTTTTTGCTAATAAAAAATCTGTACAGAAAATCTTTGAAACATCGTCACCAGCTCCGTAAAATGAAGATGTGTGGTTTGTTTATATACATGTACAACTGTAAAATGGCGACTCGATCTGCACGTTACTTTTACAATCCGAGGTCGATTAGCGTGTATGAGAGAAAGTCAGCGGCAAGTAAAGCGTCAACATCAGTAGTAAATATTGTCCGATGAATATTGAGGTAATTGTAATAAAATTAATGTTTCTACAGACTGAGTGAGTTACAAAATAAGGTTAATCACAGATCAGTCCAAAATTGAACACGTTTGTACCGTAAATTTCAAGTTTTGTGTATGTTTCAATCTTATGCACACTTGTACCGTAAATTTCAAGTTTTGTGTATGTTTCAAACTCATGCACACTTGTAGAAGTGTGTTGAAGTTCAGTTTATGTAATATCTATTGTCAGTATCTGTTGTGAACTCTTTGGAATAAGCTACAACAAAATATGTACTGCCTCAAATTAAATTGATGCGTTAAAAAGGATTGATTTTATCGATGAAGCATTATGCTGAAATATGAAATGGGGAACCTTTTTAACAGTGTGTTTTGGACAATTGTTTACAACATAAAAACAAGAAACGATTATTGTAAGAACTTTAAGTCAATTATTGCAGGGATTTAGTTTTTGCAGTCCTGATACAGAGTTAAACGACACAGCTGGCAGTTGGTGCATAAATTATCAGTACCACGTAAGCAGGTAAGAGTGGGCGGGTACTAAAACGGCCAATGAAAATGTTTGTTTCATAAACTGCAACTCGCGATCCCAATAGTGTCGTCACTCAACGCATCAGTCCATCGGTCGCAGCGTGTACACCAATGCTAGATTTGCTATAAGTCGTACGGCGCTTTGATTTAGATCCGAATTATTTAATCAGTCTAAGGAATTGAGTTTACAATGAATTGGAGTTTGATGTAAAGGAGAAAAAAATTATAGATAAATTAAAAATTAAGAAATAATAATGATAATTTTTAACAGATAACAGATAGTAAAGGAAACTAATAACTAGAAGAGAGGCAGTTGACAAATTTGGTAAAATTACTGTATGGGTATCAGGTGATGTTAGGCTTTGAGACGTTCATTTTATTGAAGTCAGTTTGCTGGTTCATGCCATTAGGTCTGAATGACTTGAGGCTGTGCATCCAGAACTTTTCCTTGCTTTACCTCTCCACGTCAGTCCAATGAGGATTATGGTCAATAACTACTACTGTCGTGTCTTCCCATTTGTGGCCACTCATATTGAAATGTTTACCGACGGGCTCCTTCATATTTGGTTTTTATGATGTTGCGGGGATTGTTGATTCTTCTGCAGAGGTCACCTGTTTCACCAATGTATTGCTTAGAGCAAACTTTGCAACTGATAAGATAGATGCAGTTGTCTGTGCGGAAGACGTGTTGCCAAATATCTTGTAGGTGCGACCCGTGATGGGCCTTTTAAAACCTGCCGTGTGGGTGCTGTGCTTTCAGAGAAAGCATCTGGCATCCGAACATGTTTAAATACCACCATTTGACAACGGGTTGTTTAATCTCGCTCTCACTACCATGTCCTTTAAGTTCCTTGTGCGTTAAAACGCAGCCATTGACGGATCCTTGAAAAGATCAGCCATTCTTCGTTAGTGTAAGGAAGGGGCAGATTATTTCTAAGAATGCTCTTTAGGTTCTTAAGGGCGGGGTGATAGGTAGTAACAAGTGAAGCCCTACTTTTGTCTGTTTTCTCTTTGTATTGCAAAAGGGTTTTCCTGTCTTTTGTAACAATCTCATTAATTGCAGAATGCACTGTGTGGGCTTTATAGCCTCGATTACACAGATGGGATTTTAATATATTTCGTCAGAAGACCAGATCCGTCTGATTCCGGTTGTTAATATCCTTCGGGAATTCCTCGAAAAGTATGGGGAGGGTGGCAGCTGGATGGCCTAAGATAGAGATGAGAATCAGTGGGTTTCGTATGGAGACTGAATTTTACTTCACCATCTTCCAGATGTAGTGTTGTAGTGTCCAAAAATACATTTTTTGAACTAGATATGTCCACTGTGAATATAATCGAATTATGGAAGGAGCTGGCAAAAGTAATGAAGTCATTTAGGCAGTCTCGGTTTTCGACCCATTTCATCTCAATATCGTCTATGAACCGCAACCAACTCAAAGGTTTGAAAGGAGCTCTACGGAGCATGTTGCGTTCCAATCTTCCCATAAATATGTTAGCGTAAGAGGGAGCCATTTTGGTGCACATAGCTGTTTCACTTATTTGTATGTAATGTTTGCCATTAAACATGAAATTGTTCAGCTTGAGAACATGTTCAAGGAGCTTGAGTAGAGATTCGGTTGATGGATGCTGAATCGTTCTACTGTCCCATACCTCCCTACAGGCCTCGATACCTTCATCGTGAGGGATTTTCGTGTACAAGGACGTGACATCCATTGTAACGAGAAGAGTATGGTCTGGAAGGCAAGAGGAAGGTGTTTTATTCAGGTAATCTGTAGTGTTCTTGAGGTATGATGGCAAATCTTCTATCTGTGGACGAAGGTGTAAATCTATAAATTCAGATATTTTCTCCGTGGGATGACCAATGGCACTAACTATA
The DNA here is from genome assembly GCA_016163765.1 of Magallana hongkongensis. Classification (NCBI taxonomy): domain Eukaryota; kingdom Metazoa; phylum Mollusca; class Bivalvia; order Ostreida; family Ostreidae; genus Magallana; species Magallana hongkongensis. Next base: position 12,050,356 of record WFKH01011801.1, read on the forward strand.
GGGCGTCCAGACATTCCTTCCTTGTGGACTTTTGGAAGCAGATAAAATTCTACAGTTGGTTGGGCGAAGCGTTTCGTAAACATTAACACCAATTTCATCATTTTCATACATTTCGTCCAGGGTGTCAGTGATGAGAGCTGAAAACTCTTCGGTAAGATGAGAGTCCAGTTTCTTGTAGAAACGATCTTCTGTCAGTTGTCTGTTGGCTTCAGCTGAATACGCTTGTTTGTCTAGGACAGCCACTGTGGATCCTTTGTCTGCTTTTTTAATGACTATATCGTCCCTGTTTTTCAATCTTGTAAAGCAGATATCTCTTTTTTCTTTAGATTGTCAGGGACGACCTTTTGGTTGGTAAGGAGCTTCTCAATGTCTGATTCAACAGCATCAATGTAAGACTCAAGACAAGTTGCCCGGTGACGGTCCCCTAGTACTTTTGTGCAAGGGCAGAGGAGGGTCATCTGCGTGATTTTTTTCTGGAGTCTTTTCGCGAGAAGTGTTCCTTTAATCTCAGCCTTCGGAAAAATGCTATGGTGTCCTCTCTAACCTTTTTTTCATCGACCTCATGTAGTGTTGGGCAACAATTAAGACCTTTAGAGAATAGCGACGTCTCAACGTCTGTGAGAGGAACCTTAGATGCATTCAGAACTGGGCAAGTGGGAGTATCGGTTAAGAACTTGTCTTCACCTGTTAGCTTTTTGCGCTTGAAGCTTCTAGAGCGCCTTGTTTTAGCAGGAGGACGATGTTTTGTTGACAACGCATTAGGCCTTGTTCTGTTTGCTATTGGAACACCATCTCGAAGGAATTTCCTTTTCTGAGTATTATTGATGTCATTTGATAGGGTCGTATTGAGTGTTGTTATGATTCTTTTGGCTTCAACAAAATCTGCATGGGATATGGATTTATGAAGAGAAGACTCCAGTGAAACAATATCTTTCTCCAATTGTCGGAGTCTGTGGTTATCCCACGACAGACAGAGAGACATTAATTCTTTGGAGCATCTTCTTAATATGGAGTCCCAGCGTGTTTGGAACCTCTTAGAAACTGACCTATGTTGGAAGTGACATTTATCTGGAGGCCTTTTGGTATAACTTTCCTTTATTAACTCGGACGTCAAATTTAATAAGCTGATTAACTCAATCAGCTGTGAAGTTGGCAGTCGACTGATTACAGAAGAGAGATCGGCCACATTGCCAACACCTTTTCTAACACTGTGAATCAAAACTGTTTAAAATGTATTTGTTGTTCTTTTTATAGCTTCTTTAGTAGTGTTAGTTGTAGTGCTAGAACTTGTTTCCTTTGTTTTTACCCATGTAATTTATTGCTTGTGTCCTGAAGAAGGGACTAGGTGTCCCGAAAATTTGAGAATATCAATTGTTCGTGTCGTTAGCCATTTTTAGTACATAATATAATAAATAAAAAAAAATATATATATATATATATATATATACGTGTTTGGAGCCATGGATTGGGATTGGTAATCAACAAAGTTGTCCTGTTTGTAGATGACAAATGGGCAAGAAAACAGATATTACTTTAAATGTTGCATAGATGGAACGAGATTCAAAGTTAGTTGATGCGCTAAAAACAATGAAGTTTTCTGCGTTTATGAATATAATTGTAAACACCATCTAACAGAATTTTTTGAAACATTTCTATTGCGTGAAGAGTTGGAATCCTGACCTTGTAATATTTAAACCCATCTTAGAAATATAAATCAGTGATGTGCCCATTATCCACCTAACATTTCGTTGACAAAATAAACTATTCCCTGCCACCAATATAAAATGAAAGTACTGAAGTACTGACTGGAGTTGATTTTATTGATTATTATTTATTTTAAAATCAAGGATGTGTAATTTCGCATGGCAAGTTTCTTTGCTGTATTTGAACAATTTCGCATATTTTTTTTCCCAAGAATTACAAGAATTCTGACCTGTAGACGAAAAACCCGATATGAATCATGTTGCGTAATATTTAAGGATAGAATTAACGCCGCCAAACTCTACGATGCATTATGTATCAGTAATCGAAACATTTCTGGAAAATTGTATCCAAGCACTCTGGCGTAGGAATGCACACGACTACAAAAATATCAAAATTGTTCGTACCATTTAAAATCTGACTGTTTTCAAGGTATTTTTAAATACGTTTTCTTGAAAACAATGCTTCTGAATACATTCCACCGAATTTATCGATTATTTTCAAGAACTAAATCTTCAGTGGATTTGTGCTTAAGTTCAAACACTATTTCACTTCCGGAGTGCCAGAGTAACTGCTTAGGAAAGTTGATTAAAATCAACTTCCAAGAAATCAGATCATGCTCTATTTGTAAGGTCGTACGAAAATCATTTTAAAAAGTTTTAGAAGATATCATAAGCATTACTGTTTAAAAATAAGACGAGATAAAGTCCAGTTTTAATTATTCATGTCATATGATGTATGTTGTTCATAGTACTGAGAATGATTTCGTTTTTTTAATCTTACAGTTGAAAACCATCTACGAAACGCATTAGAGGCTGACAGGCGTCAAGACAGATTCATAAGAAGCTTCATTGCTAACAGTCGTCACGAAGATAGAGGACGAATCTCATACCTTCACTTAGTTTTACATTGTACAAAAAGTTTTGTGGCAAAATTGATTAATTTTACAGTATCTAACACAAAATATAGTGCTATTGTAAAGAATGATTAACCAATTGAAAAAAATGACTATAAAGTTACCAACTGTCATCATTTGACATAGAAAAAGAGATCCCTAGGCATGTAGGAAAAGTGTAAAAACCATTACAATCAATACATTCTACGTGGCTCTTTGGCATTTAAAAAAAGTGCCATAACTATTAAAATCAATACATTCTACGTGATGGTGAATGATTCCCATTCTTTTCGATGAGAATGCCTATCGGATACCCAACAATATCAAAATACGCCCCTTTAACAATAATTAAGGTCTTCCGTTTCCAACGGAAGACCTTGTACTGATTCTGATGGTAATTCTTCATTATTGTTATTCTTCTTCTAGACGTTCTTAAAACCTCAATTACTTCTTTGTTTGTCATCCGATTTCATTCAAATTTTCACGGTATATTGTAAATTGAATTAGGTTTCTAGAGCACAAAAAAAAAAAAAATGAAATCGCAACTTCCGGTTTTGAGTTATTCCCCTTTTTCTAAAAATTTAGGGGCATTAGTTTCCAGACAAAGGCTCCGAAATGGTCCGTAGCAAATAATTTATAGTTAAAAATCTTTATTATTGACACTTTGAATATTGTCCTCTGATTTTTGTATTTTAGTTTTTTCCAATTATTCCACTCGAATTAATCAATCGAAATCTATGTTTTAAAAATAGCAAAATTTTTCTCATGTTTTAGCTTCGTAACTTTTTAGTTTGAAATATTTCCTAAATACGTATAGAACAAAAGTTGTTGATAATGTTAAGGGCTTTCATTTGACACCAATAAAAAAGGGCTGGCCCCTTAAATTAAGGGCCAGTAGCCCTTAAAAGATTTTGCTTAATAACTCAAAAACGGTTAGGATTTCGATATGGCTGTCGCTGGAATAGTTGTTTGTTGGGATCTCATAAAGGTCGTTACAATGTTATTTTGTGAGTGATTTGTGTAGTATGAGTGTAAAAAGCTTTACATGTTAACATGCACCTGTTTTCATTTGGCAAGTTAACGAAGGTCTTTGTGCGTAAAACTGGCATAAAGTTACCACAGAAAGTATGATGGTTATACAGGGGGCATTAATTCATGAGAAAAAAAAATTAGAACACATGCTTTTTTTTTTTAAAGAAGTTTAAGTCATTGTTGTTTAGTTCTTATAGTGCACAAACCTTAAAGACGAGAATCGGAAAACAAAACATTCTTTTTCTTTTCTAGTAAAACACAAAATACGTTTTGAAAAAAAAATTCTATGCATTACATTTTAGTTTTCATACTGCATGCATTTAAAATCCACCTTGAATCAGAGCTGTGTGCTATTCCTCGCCCACGGCCGAAAAATCGGTCACCATGGTCGCGGCTGGACTACCTAGCGGTCAGCGGTTATCTAATACACGAGAGTTGCGTCTCTCATATATGAGTTAATTTAGCTGCGAACTGAAGAATTGTAAAGAAATCGTTCAGTTAATTAATAAAAGCAATACCATTCTCAATCTAATGCAATATCAGATATATAGATCAATTGTGGGTTTTAAGTAAAAAAAAAAAAAAGAATTTCTAATTGATAGATTTTAGTCATTAAATTACAAACTTTTCAAATCTTCCTAGGTTCTGAGCTGTGCGTGTGTATGCGTTAAACCTTTACGTAATCTATCCTTCGCCCGCGGCCGAGGAAATCAGCCACGGCTGCACTACCTAGCGGTAAACGGTTATCTAATACACAAGATTCGCACCCGCACACTTACATAAATATGAACGTGTTTGGGTTTATATAGCCCTAAATACACTGTACACTGGTTTAATTTTATGTTATAAAAGTTTGTTCATTTTGTATTTATTTAAATTAAACATTGGAGAGTAAATTGAAAAGTCGTTCTGAAAATTAATAAAAGCGATATTACTCCAAATCGGAAATACTCGTCAGACATATTTAAATGGTTGGTTTGTAAGTCTTAAATGTTTTAAAAACTGTACAAATAATGTTTTCAATCAACAACAAAAAAAACCAACACAAATATTAAAACCTTTAAATAATGATCATCCTTCGCACATGGCCGAGGAGATCCCGCGCAAGTGGACATCTTCTACATGTACCTTATCACGCTTGCATGTTTGGTATTTTGTACGAACGCAACTATTTTTATTATGTTTTCAACTATTATATTGGTTTAAGGTGAACAGATAAATTTATTTTACTCGTACAGTTTATTTAGCATTGATTTATACGACAGCGTACAAGGTAATTTAAAAATCAAATCAAATTATGATCTTACATGTTTGCGGTAGGTGCTGGCACGGTAAAAGAATGCCCTGAATTGAGGCATTCGGTGATTATTTTAAAGAATATTTACATGAGTTTTGAAACAAGTTTTGTTTAGATTTTATCGGTCACATATTAATAACTTCTGTAGTGTTTCTACATGGTCGTTCGTTTCATTGTGAAAACGAACTTATTTCTGTGTTGCCCTCCCACCGCCCCG